>JARHVA010002677.1:1207500-1540000 GCA_037957365.1 Torreya grandis
AGTAGTAGAAAATAATAAAACTAATAAAAGATAGTTTTATTCCCATATTATTATATGTCTTTCCAAAAGTAATTAAGCTTTGAATGTTCCTAAATGATTGAGTGTGATTTAGATCATGTGCCAACATAGAGAAAGAGACCACTTACCCAAGGAGGAAGGTTTATTGTATGGTATTTATTTATGTTTATATAAATTTTCATTTAATTATATTAAGATTGTTTATATTATAAAGTGTGGTTTGTTTAAATTTTAGGTCTTTCTCTTTATGTATGTTCATTTATATCTACTATTTACATATTTTTTCCAACATTTCCATTTTATAAAAGTATTTTTTAAAACAAAGTTCAATTGAACAAATAGATAAAAGAGTGTTTTCCTCGATAAGAAGAGTGTGTTTTTTTAATAAAATAAATTATTTGATAATAAAGTGTGTTTCTTTATAGTCAATATTGTTTAATTTCTAGACTTTTAATTTTGCAAAGTATGTTTCTTTCAAAAAAATTAGATATATTTCAATTTGGGATTGATTAGATTTATATTTAGTTGATACAACCCCCACCCCCTCCCTAAATCACAATTATTAAAAACAAATTTCCCATCTTATTTTATACAAAAATTAGACATCATCCATAGTTGTAATGATATCAACCAAATGAGTTTATTAAATGAATGGGTTGATGACACTAGTCATTTTTGGCACTATTGCAGGGAAAATTTTAGGTGTTAATAAGGTGTAGATCACAATATAATGGAAACACAACTTAATTTAATTTAATAGAGATAAATGAATAGACCTTGAGACTAATAGGGAAGATTAATTCTAAAGAATCCTTAGTAGGATACCACAAGTTATCGAATAAAATCACACTTATAGGAATTGGAAAATTTTCAAGAAGAGATTAAAGGTTATTTTTGAACTATTGAAACAAATTTAGCCCCAAATGTACCTAGGAATTAGTATCCAAAGATAGGTTAATAATTATAAAGAGGATTAAGGCTAAATAACATTTAAAACCAAAATAATGAGTCCAAATCAAGTAGCCTCTCAACCACTTCTGATAACTCATCACTTCTTAGGAACACCCTCTATAATATTGATTAGGAATAAATGGGAGATAACATAGGACATGTAATAAATCTTAGAGAGAAAAAAAATATGGTTAATACACCTAAAATTACCTTTAGTTATCCCATTATCCTAGATGAGGATGATAATGCATCAATTAAAATCATATCCCCACCTATACTACCAACCTTTAGGGGATTGTCTACATAATATCCTAACCATTTTTTGTTTGAATTCGAGGTCATATGACAAACTTATGACTACAAAAATTATAATCATAAATTAAAATTGTTCCCTTCTACACTCAAAGATTCAACCATGTGATGGTTTATGGGTTTACAACCAAATTATATTCACTCAAGGGATGAGATGGAAAATGTATTCTTGGATAAGTATCATGATTACTTTAGGATGAGGATAAAAAATCACATGGGATAACAATATCATCAATAATAAAATTAAAGTTCTTAAAATGGGATAAAAAATCACATAGATTAGCCCAATGATACATAACAATCAACATAATCCTAGTGGCTAGAATAATATTAATGCAATGGGATGCAAGTGCAAAGGTGTCAAATATAGAAAACAAAATGATGTAATATAGATATAAGGATGAAATAAAATGAATACATTGAATATATAAGAATAATATATGTAAAATAATAAGGATATAGTAAAAAATATATGTATCAATTAATGTTAAGATATAAGATAGTGGGGATAACTAATAATCTGGTTTGTATAATCAAATCCATGATTATAAGAGTCTGATATAAAACTTGATGTATTTTTAAAATAACTATGAGATGTGGAAAAAATATTACCATCCCCATTAATAATATGTTTATAATTTTATTTATACTATTTAGGAGTATATCATTGTAAAATAACTTTAGTAGGTCATAAATCAATCTTGGTACAAAAAGACTAGGTTGTACATGCCGCAAAGGTAAAACTATATGAATTTGATATCAAATATATTTTACATTATATGGTGATGTATTAATCTCAAATATAGTAGGTACCATATAGCATGGTCATGGAATTGGTGTAGATATCACATGAGAATAAATGATTCACTTCTTCCAAGGCACAGTAGATGGTAACACATATGGTCACTAAAGTATTATAGGTCTCTAATAATTTATGGCAAGAATGGAATATAATTAATTATTTTAAACATAAATAACTTATTTGTGTAGTGTATAATTAATTTATCTCATTTTATTAAGCCAAAGGTGCCCAAGTAATATAATATGATCATGTATCTAATATAACATATAACTAATCTAAAATGGCTTGAGGAACAAATTCAATTGGAAGAGTAATACAACCTAATGGTGTGCATGTATGACCATAATAATTAGAAAATATATTATTTTTACCAAATATGTCTATCTTAGTATATACTTGAATAGATAATTATGACATTGAAATGAGGTTTCCATTAGAACTATTAGCCATCATAATTACATTTGAGATAGAGTGATAGTAGTAAAAAAAACTATGTATATATAGGACCATTGTTTTATTCATCATTAGGTATCTCATGTTCATGTAAAATATTATAAAGGATTTATGTTTTAGAATTTAAAACCATACAAATAATGTTTTAAATCTCACGCTAGGTTTGAACAACATAATTATGTATAGATGTTGTCATATGCATGTTATTTTTATTTGGTGCATTATTGTTTGGTAATGGATTTATAAAGAGATGTTTTTATTGATTAGACTTCAAAACATATTAATTAAATATAGAGTTATTCTAGCTAATTATAATATAATTATTATTGATTATTGATGAGTCCATTATATGGATCATTATATCCAAGTAATAACCATGTTCTCCCCTACTAATGTGCCTTCTTGAAATGGATATGATATGCATTTATGAATTATTTATAGTATAAAGTAGAGAATGGGTAATTATAAATTGGTTAGCATGTTTGAGTCAATGTTACTTGTTTCTACCACTATGTTCTAAATCTTTACATGGTTAGCCTTAAATTTTTCATGTACATGTTGCATAAATGTGCAAAATCGAATGCTATGTTTTTTGAAAAGTAATCAGACCCTTGAAGGTAAGTTTGACATATGTCAAAACCATCTGGTAAAGTTTTGAAGTCTAAAAATCAAGCTCTAGATTCTAATAGTTAAGCTCCAGAGTCTATTAGGCAAGCTCCAAAATGTAATAGATAAGTTCTAGAATTCATCATATGAGTTACAAATTTCAATAGGTGATTTCTAAATTTTAGAAACCAATTTATGGAGTTTAATAGGTGACTTCTGGAGTTTAATAGGTAAGTTTTGAAGTTAGTAGGCAAGTTCCACAATCACCCTAGTCATATACAAAGCTTTTGGAAGGCATTTTTATGATTATTCAATGTTATAAACATCCTACATAGAATGGTCATGGCCTTTCCAAGGCACTCAAGGTTCATAAAGACACTTACCTTATATATCATTCTATTTTTATACATTATACTTATAGTAATGTTTCATAAAGAGCACCATTATAGGTATTATGGGATTTTGGGTTATCATATCAGAACATGTTATAATCATAGGGAAATTGTAACTAGTTGGAACCATTCATGTAATTATTCCATCTGTTTCACCATTTGACCTTGAAATGTGGGAAATGATTATAAATACTTTTCTATTTTTCAAATAAGTTAGATTTTAGTTGTAATCTTATTATTCTATTAGTTTGTTTTAGATAATAATTGTAGGAATATTGTATTAGAAAAATGTCTTCTTGTTTTTTGTGTAGTAAGTTAGAGAAAGATAATTTAGTAGTAGAAAATAAGAAAACTAATAAAAGATAGTTTTTTTCCCATATTATTATATTTATTTCCAAAATTAATTAAGCTTTGAATGTTCCTAAATCTGAGTGTGATTTAGATCCTGTGCCAACATAGAGAAAGAGACCACTTACCCAAGGAGGAAGGTTTATTTTATTGTATTTATTTATGTTTAAAGAAATTTTCATTTAATTATATTAAGAGTGTTTATATTATAAAGTGTGGTTTGTTTAACTTGTAGGTCTTTCTCTTTATGTATGTTCATTTCTATCTACTATTACATATTTTTTCCAACATTTCCATTTTATAAAAGTTTTTTTTAAAACAAAGTTCGATTGAACAAATAGATAAAAGAGTGTTTCCCTTGATAAGAAGAGTGTGTTTTTTTATTAAAATAAATTATTTGATAATAAAGTGTGTTTATTTATAATCAAGATTGTTTACTTTCTAGACTTTTAATTTTTCAAAGTATGTTTCTTTCAAAAATTTCCTTTTCTATTTTTCAAATAAGTTAGATTTTAGTTGTCATCTTATTATTATATTGGTTTGTTTTAGATAATAATTGTAGGAATATTGTATTATAAAAATGTCTTCTTGTTTTTTGTGTAGTAAGTTAGAGAAAGATAATTTAGTAGTAGAAAATAAGAAAACTAATAAAAGATAGTTTTATTCCCATATTATTATATTTATTTCCAAAATTAATTAAGCTTTGAATGTTCCTAAATGATTGAGTGTGATTTAGATCATGTGCCAACATAGAGAAAGAGACCACTTACCCAAGGAGGAAGGTTTATTGTATGGTATTCATTTATGTTTATAGAAATTTTCATTTAATTATATTAAGAGTGTTTATTTTATAAAGTGTGGTTGTTTAAATTTTAGGTCCTTCTCTTTATGTATGTTCATTTATATCTACTATTTACATATTTTTTCCAACATTTCCATTTTATAAAATTATTTTTTAAAATAAAGTTTAATTGAACAAATAGATAAAAGAGTGTTTCCCTGGATAAGAAGAGTGTGTTTTTTTATTAAAATAAATTATTTGATAATAAAGTGTGTTTCTTTATAATCAAGATTGTTTACTTTCTAGAATTTTAATTTTGCAAAGTATGTTTCTTTCAAAAAAATTAGATATATTTCAATTTGGGATTGATTAGATTTATATTTAGTTGATACAACCCCTAGCCCCTCCCTAAAGCACAATTATTAAAAACAAATATCCCATCTTATTTTATACAAAAATTAGACATCATCCATAGTTGTAATGAGATCAACTAAATGAGTTTATTAAATGAATGGGTTGATGACACTAGTCATTTTTGGCACTGTTGGAGGGAAAATTTTAGTTGTTAATAAGGTGTAGATCACAATATAATGGAAACACAACTTAATTTAATTTAATAGAGATATATGAATAGACCTTGAGACTAATAGGGAAGATTCATTCTAAAGAATCCTTAGTAGGATACCACAAATTATCGAATAAAATCACACTTATAGGAAATGGAAAAATTTCAAGAAGAGATCAAAGGTTATGTTTGAACTATTGAAACAAATTTAGCCCCAAATGTACCTAGGAATTAGTATCCAGAGTTAGGTGAATAATTCTAAAGAGGATTAAGGCTAAATAACATTTAAAACCAAAATAGTGAGTCGAAATCAAGTAGCCTCTCAGCCACTTCTGAAAACTCATCACTTCTTAGGAACACCCTCTATAATATTGATTAGGAATAAATGGGAGATAATATAGGACATGTACTAAATCTTAGATAAAATATAAAAAATATGGTTAATACACCTAAAATTACCTTTAGTTATCCCATTATCCTAGATGAGGATGATAATGCATCAATTAAAATCATATCCCCACCTATACTACCAACCTTTAGGGGATTGTATACATAATATCCTAACCATTTTTTTTTTGAATTCAAGGTCATAAGTCAAACTTATGACTACAAAAATTATAATCATAAATTAAAATTGTTCCCTTCTACACTCAAATATTCAACCATGTGATGGTTTATGGGTTTACAACCAAATTATATTCACTCAAGGGATGAGATGGAAAATGTATTCTTGGATAAGTATCATGATTACTTTAGGATGAGGATAAAAAATCACATGGGAAAACAATATCATCAACAATAAAAATAAAGTTCTTAAAATGGGATAAAAAATCACATAGATTAGCCCAATGATACATAACAATCAACATAATCCTAGTGGCTAGAATAATATTAATGCAATGGGATGCAAGTGCAAAGGTGTCAAATATAGAAGACAAAATGATGTAATAAAGATATAAGGATGAAATAAAATGAATACATGGAATATATAAGAATAATATATGTAAAATAATAAGGATATATTAAAAAATATATGTATCAACTAATTTTAAGATACAAGATAGTGGGGATAACTAATAATCTGGTTTGTATAATCAAATCCATGATTATAAGAGTCTGATATAACACTTGATGTATTTCAAAAATCACTATGAGATGTGAAAAAAATCTTACCATACCCATTAATAAATGTTTATTATTTTAATTATGATTTTATTTAGACTATTTAGGAGTATCATTGTAAAATAACTTTAGTAGGTCATAAATCAATCTTAGTACAAAAATGACTAGGTCGTACATGCCCCAAAGGTAAAACTATATGAATTGGATATCAAATATATTTTACATTATATGGTGATGTATTAATCTCAAATATAGTAGGTACCATATAGTATGGTGATGGAATAGGTGTAGATATCACATGAGAATAAATTATTCACTTCTTTCAAGGCACAATAGATGATAACACATATGGTCACTAAAGTATTATAAGTCTCTAATAATTTATGGCATGAATGACATATAATTAATTATGTTAAACATAAATAACTTATTTATGTAGTGTATAATTAATTTATCTAATTTGATTAATCCAAAGGTGCCCAAGTAATATAATATGATCATGCATCTAATATAACATATAACTAATCTAAAATGGTTTGAGGAACAAATTCAATTGGAAGAGTAATACAACCTAAGGGTGTGCATGTATGACCATAATACTTAGAAAATATATTATTTTTACCAAATATGTCTATCTTAATATATACTTAAATAGATAATTATGACATTGAAATGAGGTTTCCATTAGAACTATTAGCCATCATAATTCCATTTGAGATATAGTGATAGTAGTAAAAAAACTACATATATATATATATATATATATATATATATATATATATATATATATATATATATATATATATATATATATATATATATATATATATATATATATATATATATATATATATATATATATATAGGACCATTTTTTTACTCATCATTAGGTATCTCATGTTCATGTCAAATATTATAAAGGATTTATGATATATGATTTAAAACCATACAAATAATGTTTTAAATCTCATGTTAAGTTTGAACAATAATTATTTATAGATGTTTTCATATGCATGTTATTTTTATTTGGTGCATTATTGTTTGGTAATGGATTGATAAAGAGATATTTTGATTGATTAGACTTCAAAACATATTCATTAAATATAGAGTTATTCCAATTAATTATAATAGAATTATTATTAATTATTGATGAGTCCATTATATGGATCATTATATTCAAGTAATAACCATGTTCTCCCCTACTAATGTGCCTTCTTGAAATGGATATGATATGCATTTATGAATTATTTATAGTATAAAGTAGAGAATGGGTAATTATATATTGGTTATCACGTTTGAGTCAATGTTAATTATTTCTAACACTATGTTCTAAATATTTACATGGTTAGCCTTAAATTTTTCATGTACATGTTGCATAAATGTGCCATAATCAAATGATATGTTTTTTGAAAAGTAATCAGACCCTTGAAGGTAAGCTTGACATATGTCAAAACCATCTGGTAAAGTCTTGAAGTCTAACAATCAAGCTCTAGATTCTAATAGTTAAGCTCCAGAGTCTATTAGAAAGCTCCAAAATGTAATAGATAAGTTCTAGAATTCATCGTATGAGTTACAAATTTCAACAGGTGATTTCTAAATTTTAGAAATCAATTTATGGAGTTTAATAGTGACTTATGGAGTTAAATAGGTAAGTTTTGAAGTTTAGTAGGCAAGTTCCACAATCACCCTAGTCATATACAAAGCTTTTGGAAGGCATTTTTATGATCATTCAATGTTATATACATCCTACATAGAATGGTCATGGCCTTTATAAGACACTCAAGGGTCATAAAGAAACTTACCTTATATATCATTCTATTTTTATACATTATACTTATATTAATGTTTCATAAAGAGCACCATTATAGGTATTATGGGATTTTGGGTTACCATATTAGAACATGTTATAATCATAGGGAAATTGTAACTAGTTGGAACCATTCATGTAATTATTCCATCTCTTCCACCATTTGAGCTTGAAATGTGGGAAATGAATATAAGTCCTTTTATATTTTTCAAATAAGTTAGATTTTAGTTGTAATCTTATTATTCTATTGGTTTATTTTAGATAATAATTGTAGGAATATTGTATTAGAAAAATGTCTTCTTGTTTTTTGTGTAGTAAGTTAGAGAAAGATAATTTAGTAGTAGAAAATAATAAAACTAATAAAATATAGTTTTGTTCCCATATTATTATATTTATTTCCAAAATTAATTAAGCTTTGAATGTTCCTAAATAATTGAGTGTGATTTAGATCTTGTGCCAACATAGAGAAAGAGACCACTTACCCAAGGAGGAAGGTTTATTGTATTGTATTTATTTATGTTTATAGAAATTTTCATTTAATTATATTAAGATTTTTTATATTATAAAGTGTGGTTTGTTTAACTTGTAGGTATTTCTCTTTATGTATGTTCATTTCTATCTACTATTTTCATATTTTTTCCAACATTTCCATTTTATAAAAGTATTTTTTAAAACAAAGTTCAATTGAACAAATAGATAAAAGAGTGTTTCCCTTGATAAGAAGAGTGTGTTTTTTTATTAAAATAAATTATTTGATAATAAAGTGTGTTTCTTTAAAATCAAGATTATTTACTTTCTAGACTTTTAATTTTGCAAAGTATGTTTCTTTCAGAAAAAATTGATATATTTCAATTTAGGATTGATTAGATTTATATTTAGTTGATAAAACTAGGCCCCCAGCCCCCACAACCCGCCCCCCCGCCCCCCCCACCGGCCTAAATCACAATTATTAAAAACAAATTTCCCATCTTATTTTATACAAAAATTAGACATCATCCCTAGTTGTAATGAGATCAACCAAATGAGTTTATTAAATGAATGGGTTGATGACACTAGTCATTTTTACCACTGTTGCAGGGGAAATTTTAGGTGTTAATAAGGTGTAGATCACAATATAATGGAAACACAACTTAATTGCATTTAATAGAGATATATGAACAGACTTTGAGACTAATAGGGAAGATTCATTCTAAATAATCCTTAGTAGGATACCACAAGTTATCGAATAAAATCACACTTAGAGGAATTGGAAAATTTTCAAGAAGAGATCAAAGGTTATTTTTGAAATATTGAAACAAATTTAGCCCCAAATGTACCTAGGAATTGGTATCCAAAGTTAGGTGCATAATTATAAAGAGGATTAAGTCTAAATAACATTTAAAACCAAAATAATGAGTCCAAATCAAGTAGCCTCTCAGCCAGTTTTGATAACTCATCACTTCTTAAGAACACCCTCTATAATATTGATTAGGAATAAATGGGAGATAACATAGGACATGTGCTAAATCTTAGAGAAAATACACAAAATATGGTTGATACACATAAAATTACCTTTAGTTATCCCATTATCCTAGATGAGGATGATAATGCATCAATTAAAATCATATCCCCACCTATACTACCAAACTTTAGGGGATTTTATACATAATATACTAACCATTTTTTGTTTGAATTCAAGGTCTTATGTCAAACTTATGACTAAAAAAATGATAATCACAAATTAAAATTGCTCCCTTCTACACACAAAGATTCAACCATGTGATGGTTTATAGGTTTACAACCAAATTATATTCACTCAAGGGATGAGATGGAAAATGTATTCTTGGATAAGTATCATGATTACTTTAGGATAAGGGATAGAAAATAATAATTCTTCAGCATAAAACAAAAAGAAGATGAGAATATAGAGGACTATCTTCACCTCTTCATTTTCACACATAGAATATATGGGTATGAGTTAGAGGAATATTTAAGAAAGAAAATTATTAAATGGGTTGGATGATGATTCTATGAAATATTTGAAGCTAATGGGAATAAGGAGACAAACAAAATTGGTCTCAATGACATAGTTGAACTATGTAGTAATTACTCAATAACTAGAGGGAGTGTTAGAAAGCTAAAAATAGGGAAGAGTGGTATTGATGTAGGAAAACTCATGGAAGAATTATCTAACCTTAAGATGAATATTTTAGGGTAATTTAATACTATGATAAATATCTTAAAATTCAAAGCCAATGCTACCATTGAGCCACTAGCCATGTTTTAACCAAAAGGTAGGTTGAAACATGCTCGATAATATTTCCCTTTGGACAAAACTAATATGTGTGGGATATGTGATGTAAAATATCATGATAACAATAATTGTACACTCCTACCTATCCTAAAATACCAATTGAAATAAGTAACCCAACTAATAGAATAACTCAACTTCATACAAAGATAAGGAAACTAGTTTCCCCATAATCAAAATCAGAACCATTTTGGTCTTAAAACTCCTTCTAACCCATGAATGATGCCATGGACTAAAAAACCAACTCCACAGGCATGGGGACATACACCATGGGGCACATAATAATGGACACAATAGACATGGATTCCCCAACCTAGCCCTCAACCATGGGCATACCATAAATGGATTTGTCAATAAAATATTAATCATAGAGGAGGTTATCACAAAAATAAGTATTGATTCCTCCCCCTCACACTCAATCACCAAAAATAGAAAAAGTGATGTAGCCAAAATTACCATATCAAATAATAGAAAACTTAAAGAATAGATAGGCATCTCTATGTATGGGACTAAACAAGAAGAAACTATTAAGGTTGGTTCTATTGATTTTCAAAATGTATAGTTAAGGTTAGGTAAGACATTTAACATCCTTCTAATTATCATAATTGAAGTCATAAATGAAATACCAAACCTCCCTATTGAGGTAACCAATGAGAAACCTAATATGGAAAAATAAAGGCCTCAAGAAACCATTACAGTTCCTCCAACCATTCTTTTTATATAATATCTTGAAGAATCTAAAAACAAGAGTGAATTTGATTTGGTTCAAGAGTTGAGAAATTTAAACATTGAAATTACATTGCTACAAGTCATAAGAGATATTAAATAACTCAATAGATGAGTTAAGGGTTTGTGCACACAAAATAAGGTAAGAAAAGATAATATCCTAAAACTATATAGGTGGATGGTAAACTAGTTGATTTATTGGTAGGCAAAATCATTCTACCTAAGTATGGGGATATTTAAATCCCTATTATTACTATAACCATATGAAAGAAGGATATACCCAATGTACTTATGGACCTAATATATTCCATTAATGTGATGATAATATACACTCTAAAAGCCTTGTCAATTATAGGGGTATGACCTACCTCTACAATTTTACAAATGGTAGATTGGTCTATTACCAAATTAGAAGGAACCATAACATATGTCTCTATGTTAATGAAATATTGGTAATATCCCATATATTTCATTATAATCCAGTCTAAGAGAAAAAATTAGATATCCATTAATCTTAGGGACACCCTGGTTAGCCACAATTATGGCATTAATATAGGTCAGGAGATATGACCATTTCAAATGGAATAAAATCAAAATAAATTTCTTTGTATCCACCTAAAAAACCTTTTATATATCCTTTAGATCATAAATGGGTTGATGACCCTAAGAAAAACAAAAAAAATCTAATCATTAGCCATGGTGGTAATTAAGAATCATGTAAATGAGTTAGAAGAAAAACTAATAAGGAATTTTGAAGAGCCTTGTGTTGATCTAGAGTTTAATAGTCTAGATTCAAAGGCTAATATTCCAATTCTAGAGTCTATTAGGCAAGCTCTAAAGTCTATTAGAATATCTCTAGAATCTATCAATCTAACTCTAGAGTCTATTAGACTAGCTATAGATTGTAAAATGACCTCCTATTCATGACAACCAACTATCTCAACCACTAATAATGACACATATGATCATAAACCCATTTAATAGAGTATTGTTATGTGGGAAAAAATAGTAAGGATACATTTTTAACTACTTTAATTTTCCATTAAAAAATATAATTTCATAAGGGGAGAATTTATTTAAATATATCGCCACTTTCCATATGATGAAATCACATCCCTATTTTATAAACTCTCTAATAAATGAATTTAGGTAGGTTATCTCCATCTACCTAAAAAATAAGTAAATGAATGTCCAAACTAGAGAAATGTTAAACATATATATTTGGTTGGATTATGATTAGTAAACTAAGGTTTTTGATATCTTGAAGAACCATATAAAATCATTTACATAGGATTATAGTGACATAAAGTTCATCCACCCAAGAGTTTGAACGCATCATAAATATGTTGAAAACATTAGACTAGTTAGACAACCTTAGAGAAGAATCAACCTAGAATTAAGAGATATAGTTAAAGAAGAAATAGAAAAGCTATTACAAGTGGGATTCATTTACCCCATATCAGATTATTAGTGGGTCTCACCATTTGTAATAATACTCAATAATAATGGAAAGTATATAATATATATAGACTGTTGATAATTTAATAAATACATAATTATTAATCTTTCCCCTACCTTTCATAGAACAGGTGTTAGATAATATGGATGAGAAGAAGTATTTATCATTCTTAGATGGGTATAGTAGTTATAATTAAATAAGGGTATCCCTAGAAGACAAGGATAACACAACCTTTACATTTCATTTGTGACCATTTTATTATAGAGTTTTACCCTTTGGAATATGTAATACACCTACCACATTTCAAAGGGAAGTTTTGGCCATCTTTTTTGATATAGACAATGAGTGTGTAGAAGTGTATATGGATGACTTTACTGGTCATGGTGGTTCTTTCGCTGAATTTATAAACAATCTAAACAAAGTATTAACTATATATGATTAACATCACTTATATTTGAGACATGAAAATGTTTAATAATGGTTGACTAAATAATTATTATAATACATCACATCTCAATGTAGGGGATACAAGTGGATCCTATAAATATTGAAGTCATTTATAATCTACATGATCCTAAAAATTAGATTGATATCTAAAGTTTCTTGGGAAATGTAGGGTATTATAGATGTTTTATAGAATACTTCAAAAAAATAGTTGAACCTATGTTTCCATGCTTATATAATATAGTGAGTTCCTATGGATTGAAAAATGTCAATAAGCCTTTGAATCAATAAAGGAGAAACTCTTTTTTGTTCCAATCTTGAGAGGGTCTAATTGGGAGCAATGATTACACATTAATATTGATGCCTCTAATAATGCTATGGGAGTATTCCTTGGAGAAAATATGAAAAAAATGTATGTTATCTATTATATCAATAAGAATATCACCCCCATTAAAATAAACTATACCACCACTGAAAAATAATTCCTAGCTGTTATATATGTAATGAACAAATTTAGGCACTACATCACTAGATACAAGATCTTTGTTTACACATATCACTCAACCAAAAGATATTTAATCAAAAAATAAATCATAAGAGGTAGGATCAATAGCTATTTGATACTTTTATAGGAATTTAACATTACCATTATTGATAAAGCTATAAAATTTAATGTGGTTACTGAACTTTTATCAAGGTTGAATGTTTCAGGAGAAGAAGAGCTAGTGGAAGATAATTTTCTAGATGAGCAATTGTTCACATATTTAGCACATTCACCATGGTTTGATGACATAGAAAACTAAATAGCCACCAGGAAGTTTAATTAAAATTTTACTCAAAATTAAAATAAATACTTAGTTAAAAATAATGCCCATTTTAAATGGATTAAAAATGTTTTAAGTAACCATGGACCTGAACATATGCTTTAAAGGTGTGTGAGATAAGATGAGACTTATAAAATCATAAAGGATTGTCATGATGAGTTAGAGGAGGCCATTACTCAACCAATAGGACTGTCTATAAGATCCTTATGGTTGGGTACTATTGGTCTTCACTTCACATGAGTGTGAAAAGATATGTATGGTAGTGTGATACTTTTTAAAGGATGGGAAATCCCACATTATCCAATGAAATTCCTCTCTATAGTCATGTAAAATGTGAAATTTTACACCTTCAGTATGGCTAAGATACCTAATCCATAGGTCCTTTTGTTGGCTCACACAACCCTTCTAAGCTACTTCTTTTACTAATTCCTAGTCATCCAAAGCTTTTTAGACTTAGATTTTTGAGACCTAGGCAGCCCTTCTAAGCCTAGATCCATCCCCTTGGGTCTTTTTCCCTCTATAAAAGAGCACCCAAATAGGATAGGAGTGTAATAACTTAGGGCGTCCTATTTTTGGTACTATTTTCCAAGTTCACTTTTTGTCCTAACAATCAAATTCTTCTAGTTCCTTATCTTTTCCCTTGTCAGCCTAACATGAATTCATTTAACCCATGATCATTTGTTTCCCTATAAAAGTCCATTATAATTCCATTTATAGGGGTTTCCAATAATTTTTAAGAGAGACACAAAAATACAAGTAAGTACACTCAAGCACTCTTCCTTATTCTTTGTATACAAACTCTTAATATTATTCAAAGCTGACTCAAGTCATTGCACTAGCCCCTAGCCAACTGAAGCACATCCAATTTCACATTATATTCATACTAATCATACAAAAATTTCACAAATAAATTAAATGGGATATCTACATTAGATTTATCCCTCTTTGGAGTATTGGTATGTAGGTAGCATGCACACACATGGGGTGTGAAGTGCATCTAGTGTATGTATCATTTACATACTAAACCCTTCTCTCTCTTTCCCAAGTTTACATTCAAGTTCAAGCACCAAGAGATCTTAAGAGTTTTTAATATTAAAATAAGCACAAAATGAGCTTCACAAGGTCCCAAACCCTAAAATTTTAGTGATAGGGTAACACATGCATTCCAAATAGAACCCAAAAAGCTTTCAACCTCAAAAAATCAGCATCAAAATAGGACTATAGCACCAAATAATAGGGTGTCATATTTTTGGTGCTCTTATTTAATAAATAAATGAATTACATAGACCTATTTATAACTATTTATTAGTCTTACTCCTCCAGTATCAAATCTTGTCTCAGTCCAGATTAGACAGAATAAGCTAAGTTCTAATCTCTCTCACTTCCTACTATATTTAGAAAAGGCAAAAATACAATCTATTTACACAAATCAGTAGGTTAGTTCTTGCATATTTATTTAATAATTTACATTACTCATCCCATTTATTATTTAGGAATATAACTCCAATATTATGAAAATAATAAAACATTTGGTGAACTCGACTTCAAATTTTTACACAAAAACCCTAAAAACCCTATGGATAATTATTTTTGATTTTTTGAAATATTTTATTGATTTTTATTGAATTTAAAAATCATAAAACTACAAATTAATTTAAATATTTTCAATAAATTCACCCAAACCCTAGTTTACACATACTATGTCCATTTGCATACAAACACTTTCAAACCACTAGGAAAAATATATTGCTAATTTTAGAAATATTTTTAGATTTTTCCTAAATTTTTCAAGATAAATTATAAAAATTCAAAGCAAATTTTTAAAATTATCATACTAATTTTGAAAAAAAATCTTTTCAAACCCTAGTTGCATCAACTAGTTCGTAGTTATTTTTAGGCATATTCCAATCATTTTTTGTATTTTTAGTTACATATATAAATAAAAAAGTTAATTTTAAATTCAAAATTTCATAGTATTTTGCAAATAATATTTATAAAAAATCCATATTTACATGTGCTAGCTCCTTTTTTCGTGTTGAGGTATTACATTACATATTTCAGAGTCTTGTATCCTTCTCATGCATATTCTAGTTCCTTGCTTAGATTATATTAGTTCAATTTTTACTACTATCATCCAAGTTATTTTCCTTATGCCACATAAGTTAATTTTCATCTCTTCCTTCAAGATGAAGTGTAAGGCTTAGTGGTAATCCTCCTGAGTTCACCTACATTCCTTAAATTCACTCATATACAATGGACAAACAAATAGGTCAAACTCCTTCCATAGATGCTACACATATATATTATACAAATTTTGATAAAAATAACTCAAATTTTGAGAAATATGAAAACAAAAATGATGAGGTACATACATATGCTCATGGTCCACCATATTCAATAATTGAGTCACTTCCACAGATTATTGATGATGAAGTTATCCTTAATAAAGATTTGGTTTTACAAAATTTTAGAGAAAGACTTAAAGAATAGCCTAAATATCATGCACTAATTCTACAATATATCATGGAGATAAAAAAGGATAAACAAGTTGAATCTTCTAGTCATTCAGAGTAGCCAGTTATAAATAACACTATGGGGGCAACTATGTCTCAACAACCCCCTATAGCAGCCCAACCTTCTTCCATGCCACCAGATACAACTTGTACATCCCTATATCCTAATGTGATAGCCCTTGTGAAAGAGATAATATCTCTTAAATCCAATTTGAAACATCTTGAGCAAGTTATTTATAGACCCACACAAATGTCAAATTCTTTTTCTTTACTACATACACCAATGGCACATCACATTGCTTCTACACCCTTGCCACAAGGATTTGTTCAACCCAAGATTAATATTTATGATGGAAAGGGTGATATAGAGACACATTTAAGAGCTTTTCACATAACATGTTTGGATTATGTACCCAATAACTGGCTACTTACCAAATGTTATCTGTATAACCTAAAGGAATATGCCTTACAATGGTTTTATAGTCTACCAAATTAGTCATCATAGCATTCAATCCTTTAGCAGACATGTTCCTAGCACATTTTAGTATTGAAATTGGTGATAAGGTCTCATATGCATATATTTCACAATAGAAAAAAAGGTCAAATGAACTCCTCATGGATTATGTTCTTTGATAAAAGACTATTCTAGCTAACTATCCCCATGGCTAATCAAGAGATACAAGACTTATTCAAATAGATCTTTTTACCAGCACTACATGAATCTATTCTATTAAAAATATTCTCTTCCTTTACTGAATTATGTCATACACTCAAAGGAAGAGAAGTCAAGCTAATTTCAATGGGAAAACTTAAGTATTAAAGTATCCTAGACACAACTAATAAGAGTAACAACAAAGTCCCATACAAGGTCAAAATTAATGATAATAATAATCAAAATCAGCCAATAGTCAATGCAGCTTTTAAGCCCCCTCAGTGTGTGGTTTTATTAGCACCTCCTCATCAGGCATTTACCAATATACCAGTTTATATAGCTAGGGTTTTATAGTAGTTATTAGAACGTAACATCATCACTTTCCATCCTATTTGGGAAGTAGATCTAGTAAAGCCTCTTCCATGGGGATATGATCATCATGCATTTTATGATTTTCATAGGGTACTAAGCCACACCAAAAATAGATCCATCATTTTGTGACATAGGATATAGGACTTGATAGATGATAATCTACTTGATCTAGGCACTTCAGTTGAGCCACCAAAGACAAAACCAACATAATATAAAGCTTTTAAAATATTTTTATATCCATTTACATATCATTCAAAATAAGATAAATAGGACACATCAAGTTTTCATCATACATACCATACACATCCTCCACCAGCCACATACTAGGAACCTTTAGTTGAGTCACATCCTTTGAGAGGTATGATAGGTGTGTATGAGTTTAGAGTTATAGCCAAGACTTTGATATATTTTTAAAATTAGGAGATTATGGAGGATAATACAGGCTATAATGCACTTTTTATTAGAGCACATATTCATAATCAACCTCTTCATAGTGTACTCATTGATAATGGTTCTAGTCTTAACATGTGCACCTTCACACTTCCTCAACATTTGGGTTATTCAGAGTAGGATATCACTCTGAAAAACATAGTTATTAGTGTTTTTAGTGGGCATATTTAGAGTTCATTGGGTGAGATATTACTTCCACTATAGTTGGTCCTACATATGTGGCCACCCCATTCACTATAGTTCCCAGTGCAGGAGTTTTGACATATTACTTGGTCAACCATGGATTTACAAACTTAGGGTAGTACCTTCTATAGTTCATATATGCTTGAAGTTCATTCATGCTAATTAGGTTATCATAGTTATAAGAGTTCCTTATGATTTACCACTTCCCACTTTTGAGACATTTACCAACTTAGAGTCACTAATTCTAGTTCTTCCACCTATTTCAGTTTCCACTCCAATTTTAGTTTAACTTCTAGTTTAGAGTTAGTCACAGCTGTGACATACATATCGAGTATAAAGGGTTCATTCATCCCCATATTTATGAGATCGTAGATAGATTCCAACAATAATGTTCACACCTAGAATAGTTACATTATGGTCACATATAGCTACATAGAGAGAACCTATTCATAGAACTTCTTATCCTACTTTTAGATGGGTCCCTAAGAGCCCTATAGTTGCATCCACTTATTAGAGTCATAGGGGGACCCCAAATTTAGTTTCCACTTTCGAGATTTTAGAGCAATTACAATGTACATAGATTTTAGTTGCATAATCTTAGACACTCCATCATGCCTCATGATCATGTATGATCCCATTATTTGGTATAGGATACCATGATATGGAGTCTCATCTAAGACTAATCAATTAGTATCATTTATTTCTAGTATTGATTATACATATTATCTCTTGATTGATTGTACATAGTTCATATATTTTCAAAAATATAAAAACAATATAACACTTTAAAATACAAAAACATTCAAAAATTTAAAAAAAAAACCTATTTTTTTTTTATTGTTTGCATCATCCATGTTTAAATTACTACTATCATGCTAGGACTTACATTTGTTGTTTAATGATATTGTATGTTGATTTATTTATACTACCATGCTTCACTTGATCTCTTTTGAGTGTACACAGTGAAATCCAAATCTTTGATTTCTTCACTCTACCCATCGAGGGGCCATTTCTACTTTTACATTCAAGACACACATCGATATACATACCCACTAGGGTCATCAACTACATGACTACACTAACTAGGTTATGTCATTCCTATACTACACACTCTAAATTATCATACTGATGCACATTCCTTTCTAGATTACATAAATTACTACATCAACATTTCAATAGTACCTAACACTTATGTATTTATTAACATATACCTAGTCTTGTACTACACATGTTTTGCATACTTTCACATTTGATTTGATTAACTATATGTGTTTGTATCTTCTAGTTCTTACTTTTGATTTCATTTCTTGATTACCATAGCTTGTGTGATTGCATATCCAGTTCTTTCTTGTCTTCTATTTATGCCTTAGGACATCTACCAATGTCCTTTGCTTCTATTCATGTGTGTGCCTTAAGACATTTTCCAATGTCATTTACTTGTATTTTTCTATGTGCTAGTGGCCCTTATGCTAACTTTATTTCTTCCACTTGTATGTGTATGTGGCATTTAAACATGCCTTCCATGTTTGTCTTCCATTTTGAGTGACATGTGTCCATGTCCCTTATTTGAATGGCCCCTTGTATACCCTTGTATGTTTCTTACTTATTACTTCATATGTATGTTTACTCCTCACTGTGTTCAATGCCATGATTCCAATCATGTATTTATCTTTCTTCTTGGATGCCATGATGGACATCATGTTCCATCCTTCCATGCTTACTAACAAACTAACAACTAATATCTAAATTTTTTAGTCTAGTACTTTGTGCATGTTTTAATATTGTTATATCTATCTAGGCATACCATTTTTGATCTAACAATCTATCATTTCAAATATTTCTATATCTTAAAATATCTTGTCAAATATTCAATGTTATATCATATATCTATATAATTTAACACACTTGTAAGACTCTTTTCTTATGAGGGAAGTCATTGTAGGTTCATCATTCCTACCCTCAAAAAAGGGGGAATCAAATATGGGTTTTTTATAGAGATAAAACCTCCTAATAGTCAAAATAGTAGAATTCAAGACACTCAACACTGAATCTAGAGGTTAAATCAGTCAAACTAGAGCAACAAAATAGTGACAATTTCATATCAATAGTTAGTTTTCACACTAGAAAAAAACACCAATAATGGATAGTAGTACCAAACATAGGTTTATCCATATTTTGGTGTTCCTTTCTAGGAAAGAAAACACTTAGGCTTTCTATAAATGTGCAAGAAGTTTAATTTAAGGATAGTTTTTACACTTCTATATTAGTCAGATTTAGTAGTTTCAGTACAATTTTCTTATATATAGTGGGTTATCATGCACAACATGATGGTTCTCACTTTTAGTTTAGATTAGGTAGTTGGCATAACTTCTAGATTAGAATTCATGTTCCAAACATTAGTGATTGGGGGTAATGTGCATAGCACATTGATTTTTTTTTTTTGAGTTCATTTTATTCTAGGCATTCTTAGTAGTTGTATACCTTACTCCATCTATAGGTGGTTGGCATCACATTTGAGTTAAAATTTCATAAAATTTTATCTTTTTGAGTACCCAAGTTCCTAAGTTGTCTTTCACATAAATATTTTTCATTAGTTTCAAAGAGGATTTCATATAGGCCTATCTTTCATCTTTTGAAATGGCCAAGAATGGCCTAGTTTCTAGCATCTATTCAAGCTATCCATGCCACATTATCATATTTATAGAACATCTATGGGCTCCATGAGCCATATCATATGACATATATTATATATCAGTATCACTTCATGGGGAAATTATGGAGCTAAAGGTCTAGTTAACCTTTATATTCTTGAGCCACCTATTCAAAGGGATTGGACACATAGTCCAAACATTGATTAAAACACACATGATTCACTAACTTCACATATTTGGTGAAAATGGAGCCAAAGGGATAGTCTTTGCATTCTTGAGCCACTTTATAGGTAATTGATCACTCAACTCCATTTATGATATTAATCTTGATTCAACACACACTCAACATCGTCCATCACATTCCAACATCACAACAAATTTTGTATTAGTTTGCATACCCGGTGAGGTGTATTCATTCCTTTTTCTTCCTCTTAATTAGCTCCTGTACATTCTTATTTTAAATATAGTGTATCTAATAATAACTAGTCTACTCTATGTTTTCATTATAGATTCACAATTCATAGTATGCTCTCTCTATGCACATCTAACATCACACAACTTCATGAGCTTCACCTATACAATTAAGTTTAAGTATGATTATTATTTTCATTTATCTTAGTATTTTGTTTTGTTGAATCACTAGAATAAATGGGGGAAAATTTAGTCATGTAAAATGTGAAATTTTACAACTTTAGTATGGCTAGGACACCTAGTCCATAGGTCATTCTATTGGCTCACACAACCCTTCTAGGCTAATTCTTTCACTGATTCCTAGTCATCCAAAGCTTTCTAAAATTAGCTATTTGAGACCTAGGTATCCCTTTTGAGCCCATATCCATCCCCCCAAGTCTATTTACCTTTGGATAATAGTGACCAAATATGATATGAGCACTAGAACCTAGGGTGTCATATTTTTGGTGCTATTGTCCAAGTCCACTTTTTGTCCTAATGGTTAGATTCTTTCAGTTCCTTATCTTTTCCCTTGTCAGCCTAACTTGAATTTTTTAACCCACGATCATATATTTCCCTATAAAATGCCATTATAAGTCCATTTATAGGGGTTGGTACTCATTTTCAAGAGAGACACAAGAATACAAGAAATTAAACTCAAACACTCTTCCTTATTCTTTGCATACAGCCTTACAATATTATTCGAAGCCTACTCAAGTCATTACACCAGTCCCTATCCAACTAAATCACATCCAATTTTTCATAGTTTCATTGATCATACACAAACTATACCAAGCACTTCAATGGGAGAATTACACTAGCTCGATCCCTCTTTAGAGTATTGGTATGTAGGTATTGTGCCCACACATGAGGTGTGAAATGCATCCAATATATCCATTACACACTAACCCCTTCTCTCTTTTTCCCATATTTTTATTCAATTTCAAGAAACAATATCTCCTAAGAGTTTTTAACATTAAAATAGGTAGATAGTGAGCTCTATGAGGTCCTCAACCCTAAAATTTTAGTGATAGGGTAACACAAGAATTCTAAATAGAACCTAAAAAGCTTTCAACCTTAGGAAAATAACACCAAAATAGGACTACAATGTTAAATAATAGGGTGTCCTATTTTTGACACTCCAATCTAATCAAGAAATAAATTATAGAAACTTGTTTTTGATTGTTTCTCAGTCCTTCTCCTCCATTATCAGACCTTGTCTCAGTCTAGATCAACCAGAATAAGTTAAGTTCTAATCTCTTTCACTTCCTACTATATTTATAAAAGGCAAAAATATAATCTATTTACATAAATTAGTAGGTTAATTATTACATATTTATTTAATGATTTACATTTCTCATCCCCTTTATTATTTATAAATATAACTCCAATATTCTAAAAACGATAAAACACCCTCCATCCTCAAGTGGTTTCAAGACCTTTTAAGAAATGGAGGATGGATTTTGTTGGCCCTATAGATACATCATCTCAATGGAAGGATTACCTACTTTTTTTCACATATTATTTCACCAAATTAATTGAGGTTCAAGATCTCCCATTATCAAGAGAAGATCTAGTTGTTGATTTTTTATATTATAGAATTATACAATGATTTGGATTGTTAAGAGTCATAGTATTTGACCAAGGCCCCTAATTCATGTATAATATGATCAAAGAATTCAAAAAATAATACCAAATTAACCATTGGAATCCATATACATATCATCCATAGGACAATGGACATGTTAAAGTTACCAAAAGAGAGTTAGAAAAAATCTTGACTAAGATAGTCAACATCAACAAAAATTATTGGGTAAAAAAACTATCTAAAGTAGTATGGGATTAAAATACTTCATGCAAATAAACCATAAGTTTATCACATTATGAACTTGTGTTTTTAAATAATATTCCACTCCTCATATAATTTTAATTGTATACTTTGATAACAATGACAAAAGTGGGCATAGATCTTGATAAGGCACAAAGAGATATAATTATTTATCTCAATGAATTAGATGAGATGCTAATGGAAGCCTTGTAAAAAGTAAAACTTATACAATATTAGAGGAATTAATGGCATGAAACCCATATCAAGGAAATAATATTCAAAGGAGACCAAGATTTGTTTTTTAATTCTAAGTTTCAACACTTTAAAGGAAAACATAGGATCAGATGGTTAGGACCCTACCAGATAGAGAAGATATTTGACAATGGGTTAGTTCATATTTTACCCATAGATGGAAATAAGAATAAACTCTTAGTCAATGGGCATAATTTAAGACTCTATCAACAACCTCTAATAAATGAGAAAATTTTCAATCAAATCTAGTCTTAAGATATATTTTGCTATGGGGATGAAACTTGTTCTTCCATCATAGTCAAAAGATGAGGATTGAATCCCAATTGAGGGGGAGAATTTAAAATAAGAAATGGAAGTCCTTATCCTTTAAATTTAAAATAAGAAATAGAATTCCTCCTCCTAATAAAGGAGAAGGATTGAAAACCCTAAATGGAAATCCTTCTTTCAAAAAATTGAGTAGTAAAAAAAGAGAAAATGTGAACTTAAAAAATAATGATGGTAGCTTCTCAAGGAACTAAATAATAAAAATGTTCTTTTTATTATGTACTATGTGATCCTCAATTAAATTATGTGACATAATCATTTTATTACATGTGAAAACTTAAGGATCAAAGACAACATCAAATAACATTGAGGTATTTTTGTTCTTTATTCCTCTATGTATAGGGTTTAGATTTAAGTTGTCAAATGTCATATTTATCCATCCTTGAAGGAAAATTTGTCTA
Source organism: Torreya grandis (assembly GCA_037957365.1). Taxonomy (NCBI): domain Eukaryota; kingdom Viridiplantae; phylum Streptophyta; class Pinopsida; order Cupressales; family Taxaceae; genus Torreya; species Torreya grandis. Next base: position 1,231,477 of record JARHVA010002677.1, read on the forward strand.
CAAATATAAGGTATCCTAAAAATGGGTAAACAAAAAGGATGTCATTGAAAAAGTATAATATGTCATTTTCAAATCAAGGTATGATGTACCATAAAGATATACTCTTTTAGAAAGGAAGCATGATATCATCTTCATGACATAATTGGAAATCATGAGAATAAAAATAGTTGAAAGGATGAATGATGGAAGATATCAACTCAAAACCATTGATAAATCAATTAAGGGTGTGGATGACATAACCCCACATGTGGAAAAGATGAAGGGACATATTACAAATCTTTCCCAAGTCACCCTACACGTTCTGATTAACCTCTTTCTCTCCAATGGTCATGCCTCATAATTGACTAAAGCTTTAGGAATATCTCAAATCTAGGAGAAATGATGAAATAACTAAATTCTAAACATGACATGATCCTTTAAATCCATTCAAATGTATAATAATTTATATCCAAATCCAAATTTTGTCTCTCCCTTGAAAAATCCTCCTTAAAACTTTATTCTTGTTAATAACTAATTAGATTATGCAGTTTTTTAATTCATATGATGAAAAATGGATCTAAACATAGAGAATTTACACACATAAAATAATATTATGTCTCATGATATATTAAACACATTATATGTTTAATCATAGGTATAAATATAAATATATAGGAAATAAATAGCCTATAATTAGGGAGTCAACATCCCATAATTCTCTCCAAAAATCATGTGGTTGTTGGACCCATTACAAATATATAGATTATAATATATTAAACTAAAAATAGAATATCTACATAATATTATTGTAACCAAAACAATATAAAAAATAAACCAAATAATAATATAACTATAAGTACAATTTTACCATATGGTAAACTCATTAATTACATGTGAACACTAATTTTCCTAATAGTTTTTGCATCGAAATAAGCTTTGAAATTTTTAGAAATGGGTCAAAATATAAAGTTTGAGCCTAAGTCTACAAATTTTATATTGTATGATGAAGCAATATGTGACATTTTTTAGGAGGTAGGTTGGATAGAATCCTTGAAAAACATTTAAGGGTATGATGATTAGTTGGTCAAGGAGTTTATCACCAATTTTCAAGATGATCATACCAAAGTAAAAGGTGTTAGAATTCAAGTAGCCAATCAGGTGATTAGAGAGATATTAGGTATCCCAGATGATGGGGTTAGGATTTAAAGGAGGTCTAACTTCAATGGCCTCATTAAAATATTTCATGAGGAAGGGAAACCCATTATATAATTAATTTTCAACCCTCAAGGAGTAACCAAAGGCATCAAGAGAGAAATCCTACCTAAGCCTTGAGAATAGTTACCTTTTGGGTCATCAAGTACCCAACTTTTAATGGAAAACATGGGTCTCTTGGATATGATGCCTTGATAATTACCAATCATTTGAGACAAGGTATGCATAAACCTAAATATAAGGTGATTTTACCTTTTTTTCTAAGGGCCATATAAGTCATGGCATTGAAACATAAAAGAGGAAAAACATCCATAAGACACCATTGGATTATTCAACTCATTTTTAAAAATCATTTCATAAAGGATTCAAATGGAGAATATAGTTTGGAATCATTCTTGAAAAATAAGTTGAATAAACATCTTAAGATAAAAATAATATCTATTTATGTATCTCAAACACCAAGGTATTTTACAAAAGAGGGTACTTCCACTAAGGAACCATCTCTAGACATAGTGAAGGAGAGGAAATTGAGAAAAAGGGTTTCAAAAACAAGATTTAAAGTTATTATGGAGCCACCTATTTCTCAAGAACCTATAGATATATTTGATGAAAAAATACCATATTTGGAGGTAGCTTCACCAAATATTATAAGGAGATATTCTAGAATAAGAAGAGTTCCACAAGAGGAACCTAGACCTACAATTTAGAAATGAAGAAGAAGAAGATTAATCTTGTAAGAAGATAAATACCAAGAAAGGGATGTTGTTGAGATCCTGAGTAATGTGATTCAAGAACCTCCTATGGAGATTCTAAGTGTTGAAGTGGAACTTAAATATGATAAAATTGAAGAAGAAGACACATATACGGAAGTTGGAGAAGAACATTATGTAGGGATTGAAGAGTTAGACACTATGGTAGAGGCATTTGAGGAAGCTAAAAAAATTTACGTCATATTCATCTCCTCTACCTTATTCATCACAACCACCACATTATAAAGGGAAAGCCCCAATGGAATAATATGAAGTTCACTCCTGCAGTCATTATGAGGAAGTAAAAGTACAACTGGCCCTACTCCTCTCAAAGGCTAGAGCTCCTATAAGGTAGTAAGAATAAGAAATTTCCTTCCCCAAAATGAAGTTACAAGGTAAGGAAAATACTAATTCATATTTTTAAAATTAATTAGAATTAAATAATAAATCTTTGGAAAAAGATAATGATATAATATTATTGAAAGAAAAGGTAGTTGATCCAAAAATCCAAGTTGACCAAGGGGTTGAAACATAATTTTATTATCATGACATTATGAACACTTAGATTGAAGCTTGACAAGAATTGAGAATGCTAAAAATATAAAATAGGGATTTAAAATTATATCTTCAAGAGTCAAAGAAGAAACAAGAAAAAAAGAGTCTACCTATTGAGTTCAACATGCCCCATTTTCTTAAAATGGGGATCCTATAAAGTCTTGGGTCATTTATCTTAGGCCATACCTTGATATTTTATCTAGGTGAAATGATACCTTTTGTATGGTTGTAAAATATTAAAAGTCATGGTGGTACATATCTTATGTTAATGAGTAACTTTTAATAATGTTTTATTAACATTTAACTTTATTGGTTTTATAATGATCTAACTTGTTTAAAAATTGCTCTTGTAAGGGGTTATAATTCAAAGACCAAGGTATGGTCCCTAAAATGTTATAAAATTCACGTAATTAAGGCTTTTAAACTATAGTATTACTTTGTATATGTCAAAATCACAATCAATACTAGGATGTACCTTGATTTTAAGTTATAAAGGAAGGTCCAAGTCAGATTTTGTGCTTAAATTTATGAATTTGGACTTACCCCTTTTATATTTTTATCATGTCAATCACTAAATTTCACATATTTTTCCTTCATTTATGATCATAACTCCAAATTAGTCCCAATTGACATGTAGTAGTTTCACATACATCAAACACTCAATTATACAATGTTAGAGACTTAGTTGCATACATTTTAATCTTGAAAATGGTTGCAACCTAGTGACCCAACTATAGCATGCAACTTGGCACTTGTTCATCATATTTTTAGTTTAAAGAGAAACCAAAAAGGATTTTTACCTAAGTAACTCCATAACAACATGCCCCTTGGCATCCAATCATAATTTATCAGTGATCTTATTATTTTCTCAAGTTTTGTGACCAAGAGACCTAATGGGAATATGTTACTTGTCATCTAGTCATTACATTCCAACCTATGAAGAGGGAAACCCCATCCAAACACACTACCTAATGCCTATTTTTGACCTTATAAGACCTTTATTGCTTCCAAAAGTATCATAATAGTATGATCTAACCACATCATGACACTTGACACTCAGTCATTTCATTCACATATTGGGAGCTACGATGAAAAGTTTAAATTCTATCAAAACTAAGATAACATGAAAAAGTGACACATATCACTTGGTTAGCCAATATTAAATAGTTAGATTCTATGTATAATCCACTTGGTAGGAAAGTAAAATGGACTAGTGATGCTATCACATGGTGATATCAAGATCAAGGGAAGTTTTTTGACCCAGTGAAAAGTGATCCAATGGAAAGGTGACATATGGAAAGGTGTCATAGCAATCAGTTCCATCAAGAGTTTCATATAATATAGTCATGTGATAGTGCAAGCCAATGAGACATTACCACATGGCACAATAGTAGGGGTCCCAAGACCTTATCAACCCAAAACTAAAAGAAGTTGATCCATGCAATACCAAAAGGAGGAATGATCCAATCTAAAGATACCATGTGGAAATTTTTTGTGTCACCCACCTAAATATCCAAATTATCCAAAATAAAAGTTTAAATGCATGAAATAATGCCAAGTGATAAACACATGTGAATTAAGACACCTAAAATACATATAGATATCCAAAAATCACCAGTTGTTGGTATGAAATGAATGTTAATGGGGATCATTTCAAAGGTTATAAAGTTAATTCAACTCAAATAAAAGTCAAGATTATGATTAGAGGACACGTGGTTAAACTAAGAGTGGTGATTGGCCAAATCCTAAAAGTGAACTTTCAAAACTATTGGAACAAAACCAAAGAGCCACCTAGGATTTATGTCAAAGAAAATGAAAGATACTTGACATTTATGGATTATATCTTAAATTTAAAATTCTAAAAAATATAGATTTTAAAGCTCATTGTCTCAAAGCTTATAATTCACCATTTATGTCTATTGAAAACTCCAAAGTGTTATGTATCATTTTATAAAAAACTTTTGTGCATTCATTTGACATCTAGATAATTTATGAGCTCATTAATCAAAATTATATAAGCCATGGCTAAAGTAGGAGCGTCTAAAGATGCCAATTTAGAATAGATTATATTTCTATATTCGTATAGGAAAAAAAAATATTTTGAGACACTAAATTTAATGAAATTACATTTTCTAGAATGGACAAACATTACAATGACTTATTCTACCATGTGGAGAGGATAGTAGACTAGGATAGTAATGATAAAGAAGCCCCCAGTGTTGCATAGGAAATGTCTAATAGCTTGGTTCTTAAGTATATGGTATTACACAAAGATGCATCCAATTTAGAGGTGATCCCCTATGTGTACTTGGTCCACCAAATTTTCATTCACTCTAGGTGTGTGGATGACATGATTAAATCTATCAGCTTGGGCAATGATATCTTTGATATAACTATATTAGCCTTTCAATCCTATTATGACATACCTAAGCATAAAATTATTTATAATAAGGAAACCATGACCTAATGGATTGATTCAACCAATATCAAAGAAGTATTGATAATTTGGGCAAAAAAATCAGGGTGGTTCATATACAAGTCTAAAATAAATTAGATCCCCATCACCCAATTCATAAAAATGGTGAGAATGGGGATGGCCATGATGAATAGGTTACATGGAGTGGAATACATTATCCACATATATGAGAAGTAGGTTGCACTACTAGTTATGATTATAGACAACTCCATGACTCCCCCCTTTGGGGAGATCATCTCTTATAATTTGACTGCACAAATCAAGAAAACCATGGCCAGCCATGAAAATCATGTTTATCTGATGTCTTACCTAGTTGTTTCCATCTATACTACTATGAAATTCCCTTAGTTTACCAAGTGTGACCCAAAAATGAGATGGACCATCCCCCATGTCTTGAAAAAGGTTATAATTTATAAATATAAGTAGGAGATGCAAGCTATTGTTGATTAGTTCTACCCAATTATATATAGAGCCATCCATAAAAGAACCATGCCTAGGATGTCAATAGATATTAGGGAAATCCTTAGGATATTGGGAGACTAATAGTATTACCCCAAATTAAATATAATTATAGTAGTGGGAATAAGGATATCCTTATTTAGATTTCTCACCAAAGTGCTAGACAAACTAGTTGAGTAGGAGATTGCCTTCCAACTACTCACAGGAGTAGATGGATTATGCAAAAGTAAGAAGAAGGGATTGGTCTACCCCTAATTGGACAATAATTTACCAATTCAAAATTGAAACTTGGCACTTGGTCATAGATATTTCTAAACATATGTCCACCTTTAATTTGGGGAAGGATGATGATAAGGATGGGACCCTACACACTTGAGATTCAATAACTATATTAGATATAGGGAAGCTCTTAGTATAACATATCATCATGAGCCTTAAGATGGAGGCTAGTTCTACCTTAATGTAACTAATAATAGATAAGTCAAGAAGAGGATGAAAGCTACTGGGATCACATAGGTGAAAGGAAGACTAGATGGAACTATATTTTTTTAGGTATCTAAGCACCAAGATAATAAAGTAGGAACATTGACATCTCTTATCTAAGACACCAATTCCAAAGAGGAAGGCTTGACTAATCCATAACTCAATCACATGATACTCCAAAAATTATCTCCTATTCTAGATAAAGGATGAAATGGTTTTATGAAACAAGTTGGGAAGGATTCTACCTCAAGGCTCCCATTTTATAGACCATCCTATATTCCAAGTGCTACTACAACATAGGCATCACCTTCAATAGGGGAGATAATAGCATCTACTTTGAAAAATTCAACATCAACATTACCTCCATATAATCCTAATGGGGAAGGACCAAGTAATGCAAGTTAAGAACATATTTCCTTACCCACCTCTTTCTTTTATAAACATCCCCTGAGTGTATTTGATTCCCCCTAACTCTAGGTCATGTCAACCTCCAACCTTATAGTCCCCTCACCAGACCTATAATCAAGATTATAACCATACCACTTCCCATCATCACCCCTTCACCATATCATCCACTTTTAGGGTCTTGATGATGGCTGATTTTCCCCTAGTCATGCCTAGGCCTATGCCTAAATTTAGCCCACAATTTCCTAAAAGGAGACCTACTATCATCCTTCCATAAGTTCCCTTATTCTCTACTAGTTTTTCAACTAGCACTAGTGCTTCTTCATCCCCTAGATCTATATTTATATTAGTCATAACCAATAATACCTCCCAAATGTCTTCCTTCCAAGTGATGACTCTCTCTCTCAATAATTTACCCCCCTCATTAGAGCCCCCTAAGTGGCTCTTTATATATATCCTGGATTAAGCAGATGCAACTAGCCACTAGGGAGAACCCAAATTAGGTCATAATGGACCCTCCCTATGTTATATTGAAATGATAAGGAGGTAGGTGTAATGAAGTGGGTGACCAAGAGGAAGGTTACCCACCCTAACTAGACAATATTATATGAGTTATAATAAACCTTATTTGAGATGACAAAGATTAATAAGGCTAAGTAAGGCCAACAATAGCAAAATGAGGAGGGCCCCCTCTCAGCTTTCCAAGTAATTATGGATGTGGCTATTAAATTGGTTAAATGAGTACAAAAAAGAACAAATAACTTTGAGTAGTATCAAAAGGCCACCTTACCATATTAGACCATAACAAGAGTGTAATACAACGCAAAGGGAGATAAAATATACAATAAGGTCCTTATTGTCTATTTGGACCACAAGTCAAAATAAGTCAACCCCTTATGATCCATAAATTTATATAGGGGTCTAATATCATGTTATATAGTGTTAAATAGTTAATTTTATGTCATTTAATATGTTATTAGCCTTGGTCATGGTCATATTTGATCTTAAGTCATTCTATGTCATTTAAGGGTCATAAATGAAGGTGTTATAGTTTTAAAAAATAGAAAAGAGTCAAAAAATATATTTAAACATCCATGTTTTATATTCCTTGTCAATATTGTCATTTCTATCTAAAAATTATAGGTTCATAATGAAAATCAAGAAAGCAAGAGAAAAGAAAAAAGTTTTGGCAATTTTACAGCTTATAGAGGAGAGTGGCACTGAGACAAGATTATAGAATGTTTATTAAAATTACATAAATTTATTTACATTATTTATCTACTTTGGAAGCATAAAATATGGATAAAAACTATTTCTCTTCTCCATCACTCCAATAAGCATACAAAACTAGTCAACAAGTCTTCTGATGGTACATCTAATAGGAGAGGTTCTAGGTTAAATTCTCTTGGTTGTGGATATTAAAATTGGTATAATTAATTTTCATGGTAGGATTTGAAATAATTGCTGATTATTCTTCATGAACTATTCTTAAGAAGTTGATTGTCTTTTTGTGCTTGCTAAACCCCACACCCTAGAGGTTTTGCTTTCATTTGAACTAGTTCATATAAATCAATTGATGAATTTGATTTTATAGGATTTTAAATTATTTATATCATGTTTTAAATATTTTATTTAATGTTTTGATGTGACTTTATGAGATAAATATATCATATTTCAAGATGAGATCACCATTACCTAGTTGCAGGCATGTTCCACCAATTGTAGAGGTCCTAGTTCCTGTAGTGGTTTCAGATGAGAGTGATATATCATGTTTCATGTCTTCAATTTCTTCTTGATACCCTCTTCTTCCAATATTAGTCTCACAAGATATTATCATGAAGGTTGCAGTCAAGAATTTGGTAAACAATCAACTCTCTGCTTACTTTAACTTATAATCATGGTGTGTGAAGCTTTAAGTATAGTCATGAAGATGTATTTAAGAATTTTAAAGTATTAAACATATATTTAGAGTGTGATAAAATAATCTAAGCCATTTAAATGACAAATTATGGATTATGATGACCAATTCAGTCCTTAACATAGTCATACACCATTGATATGCACCTACATGTGCCACACAACAACTCATCATGTTGAGATAAGAATTTTGAACTAGTTTAAGTCCTTCATGATGTAAAAAATTAATTTAAACACTTTGAGAGGGTATAAAAATTATTTTAATCATATGCACTATGCACATTTCTCATATCTCTACTCACTACCATGTATACAAAAATATCCACCTAAAGGTGGTTCTCACAAAGATCTAAAAGTGTTTTATGGAGAAGGTTAACGTGTTTTGAGACATTCATGAAGTTTATGGAGTTGGAAAATGTCATGAGAATCATGGTCAAGATATCAAGTAGTAGGAATACATAGGAAGTTGTATTCATAATTAGAAAGGAGTCTTAGGGACAAGTTTCCTTAAAAATCCAAAATAGAGCCCTAACCACTTTTAGAGATATCAAGGAATATTTCAATAGGAAGTATACATAAATCCTAAGTGTTCTATCATGAATCCCTCATATAGGGTAAAAATTTTCAAAAAAAAGTGAGTGATTTTTCCAATAGGATTCTATGCTACAAGGCTTAAAACCATGTATTTGTTCACTACAAACTTTTAGTGTTGACTATAGGATATTGAACTCTCAAGTGACTTACAATCCAAAGTAGAAGTATGGAATCCTAAAATCATGTTAAGTAGTATTATTAAGTTTATAGGCATACTAATTTATAAAAAAACATCAATATAATTTAAATTATAAGGTTGTGACTTGCATCACCACCTACAAGTGTGCTTGCCCTCCAAAAGCTTACCTATAGTTGACTATAGACTCCTACAGGTCCATGGTGTGAACTTAGACATGGAAACATAAAAACATAAACACTTGAAGATTTAAAAAATTCCTAATAATAACTCAAATTAATCCTTTTAAGTTTAACACATATTTCAAAGTTTGATATTCATATACAAGTCCCTTTTTGCTCCAGGGATAGTAAACTATAGTTGATTGTGACATGGTAGTGATCTAAAGAATAAATAGTCTTAATTATGGTCTAACCTAAAGCATGGCATGAGAAAATGCAATTATGATAAGAACCTTGAGTACCTCAAAAATGTATTATAGCAATTATTTAGGTTTTAAGCATGCAATACATACCTACAAATAGCTCTCTCTCTTAAGCACATAACATTATATATAGTTTGTCAATCTTGGAAGGTATACCTTAGAGAGCTTAGAAAAGGTTGAGATTATGAATATTATTTTATTTTATTCACAAATTGTATTAATCATATTAATAAGTCCCCATAACATAGGAATAGAGAAAATAAGAGTTATCAAAGGAGAAATTAGAGTCAAATTTGTAGACCCTATACATAGTTAATACTCCATAAGTCTATTTTAGGTTTTGTATGACTCAACCCTAAAAATTGGTACATAGTGTCTCCATCACCTACCTAAGCCTCCCATACCCTTGATTTTCTTAGGAAAATAGTAGATATGCCATTTATTTTGTCTTAGATAGATGTCACTCCTAGTGAACTAATCCCTATAGGTTTAGAGGAATCTTGATGAGAAGGTGAGCTAAAGGTTGATGAGAAATTGAAAAAATATGTAGAGATTTAGATTAGACATTAATAAGAATTATAAAAGTCTCATAGGTGTTTTAATCCAAATATAATGGTCTATACTCACAAGTATGTAGATATACCTATTAGGTCTTGACTAGGCCCGATGGCCTAAAGAGGTCCAACATCATTTATAACACTAAGTATTGAAAATAATTTTAATATTTTCATAGGGAGTTTTGAAATGTGTCCAATCTTTTATAATATATAAGATACCATAGATAAGCCATTTATTGGCTTAAGGACATGACTAGGTATGTAGAAAGCTAAGAAGAACTCAATAAACCAAGTTTGGAAGCTCACAACATCACAGAGGATTATCATGTGAGTCTGAGGAGCTAGGATAAGTTGATGAGGCTCCAAATCTTGAATCTTGTCGAATTTTTTCACAAATTGAATGTTAGACATTTACTAACAAATGCTAAGGGTAAGAAATACATAAAACCCTCCAAACCATTTTATAAGGACCTACTAAGAATGAAAAATAAGGAAAGGAATACAAATGGAATATTTTTTTAAGGAAATTTATTTAAGCTTATAGACAACTCTCTAAGGCTATTTCCCATCAGCTTGAGTTCTACCCTACTTGTATGGACAGGGTGTAAAACTAGTTTTCTTAATATTTCTTAGTGTTTTATAGGTATAGAAAGGTTTAAAAAGATGAAATTCACTTTTTTAGTAATATTGGGACATAATTCAACCCCTAATGTTCATTTATTAATTATATAAGCTCATAAGTGCCTTTTTTAAGACCTTCATCTTAGCCTGTCCAAACTACCATAGTAAATGAGTGATCACCAAGTGAGAAGATGAAAAATCTAATTAGGAGGAGTTTAAAATATTTTATAATGGATATAAGGGAATGAGGGATATTTAAAAGTGTCATACACTCTCATTTATGGATTAGATTGGAAAATTGAAGACCATCTTGGTGCCAAGTGTGAAGGGTGAGTGAAAGAGGAGTGATTAAGGTTGTAGGTAATGAGAACACTTATCTATAAGAATATTGGTGATTATGGACACATAAAATTCATGTTTTATCATTTTTATAACCCATAACTCATATTTAAATTATCTCCTATATCCCTATTCTAATGTGGAGTGCTCAAACAAGGCCAAATGATGAAGGCAATTTTCAAGGAATAAGTTGAAGAGTCTTATGCCACATTTTAAGAGTTTCATGCTTTAAGGGAAATTTTTCCAAGTATACCTTACATGGTATATTACATATTACTTTATCCTATACATTCAACTCCTTTTCACATCTTTATAAGTTTTTTGTGACTTTTAACTTCATTCTCTTCTCTCCTCTCTAAAATTCTATAAGTAGTCATTTTTGGCTCTTATTACTTAATAACACACCTGATATGGTGAATACCTATTGGTTTGATGTTTTAATTTGAATTTTAATAATATAATAAATATATTTTGGATTTAAAAAACATCTTATCTAAGTGTGCAAAGTCATGAATGGTTAAGTCTAGTGATTCTATCCTCGATTTTCCTTATCATTTCATGTCTTATGCAAGAAGTTCTTATTATAATAAGTCATATAAAGTGTAGTTAGTGTGTTATAATCCATTAAAGTGTACAAGTTTCCATGGATTTATAATTTTTATCTTTTTTATACTTATTTTAAATTGTATCATGCATATCACCTCTATATTGAAACACTTATGTTAGAACATTTTAAGGCTTTGAGTCTAGTTTGAAGGTTTTTTTCTTAGTGAAAGAAGTATGAAAGCATAGTGGATATATTCATGGTGTATCACCCCCTTAGATTATTTTTATTTAATGCATAAATATACCCCTTATCTCACAATAAATCAATAGTATAGGTGATAATCACTTCAAGACAAATTCAGGGAGGTAGCCCTTAAACCTAGAGGTCTACTTCTATTATAGTTAAACCCACATACCTATAACTATTCCCATATTGCATAAATATTAGAGTAGGATTGAAAAAAATAATATTAGAGAGTTTTTAGTGATGTCATGGAGGTTTTCAGGTGAGTGGATGAAGTGTCTTGATAGTTTAAGTGTCAATGACAAAGTGTGTAGTGTGCTTGTCCTAGTATGCTTAAAGTAGGCTTGGTTGATATTCAATTTTGGAATGATTATGGATTGGTATGAAGTATTTATCATGTGTGAGGGGTCATATCAGAGTTAAATGATGATTTGAGAGTTTTTTAAATTTCATAAATGATGATTGGAGATTTTTTTTAAGTGCATGGTATTCATCTAGCTATTCATTATGTTCACTTAGGCATAGTTGTTCTTTGGTAGAAAAATATAAGTAGGAAGTTTACTAACATCACCATTACCACGTATGGATGAGTCAGTGGGATTTGGACATATGGGTATGATAAAATTAGTCTCAAGTTGCTATGGTACAAATTTTAGGTCCTGTGATTAAGCACATAAAATTTTATTAAGGTTCAAATTTGGCCTTCCAAGCAGATTGTAGTAGCTTCTCTACTTAGCTAGACTGTCACTCAATGTCATGTAGATATAGATGAACCAACAAGTTTGTGTATATATTTCAGGTATGTATACATTAATATTTTATCAAAGGTTTACATGTATATGTTTTCTATAGTGTCAAGAAGTTACCTTAAAAAACTGGAGTCTTAAGTGTTGTTTCGATCAAGTTATAAAGCTTTAAAGTTGCTCTAGCAAACCATGATGGGTTAGAGACCATCAAGTTTAACCATGTCAAAGACTAAGGTCATTAGTTAGAATATCTAATGGTTTAAATAAATTCATGATATTGATACAATGGTTCACATAAGATTCAACATGTTAAAGGATACATTTGTAGGTGATAAGTGTCATAAGCTCTTTAGTATGATAGAAGATCAACAGTGAGCAACAGTTCATACTGACAAAGATCAACAGTGTGTGACAAGTCAAAGAGCCAATAATGAACTTGGGGATAATAAACGACATAAGCACATGGATTATTAGAAAATTTATTAGAAGTCATTGGAGGGTGCCAAGTGTAATAATCTCAAGAGTTATGATCAAGATCTAATGGTGAACATTGCAAGGTAAAGACCAAGCTAATCCATAGAGATCGATGGTGCACATTTGGTCACTATTACAAGGATACATGAGATAAGGTGAACATATTCAAGGTTTAACATTTGGATAGTGGAGAAATACGATTTAAGGTTTGAGATACTTATGAAGAAGATTGATAGTGCAAATTGAGTGAGCTAAGTGAAGAACATGAGATGTGTTCTAATTTACCTATGTTTATTTATGACTATTTGAATTTAAATTTTTGAATTTAGTGAAGGAAAAACCAATGCCTATTTTCAAGCCATAAGTTTTGATCTATGTATAATTTGATGTTTCAGTAAAAATAAAAGTTGTAGAGGACATCAAGGTACATTTGTTAATATTCATTTAAAGGTTTAAGTGTTTGTATAGTCAAAGTTATTGAGATCCAAAGTTGACCATATGTTTTTTCATGCTCTGCAAGTAACCCAAGAAGGTAATAGAGTTATTCTTGATGGTATTTATATGTTTCAAGATGAGCTAGCTATTGGAGAGTGTTTTAGACTCCATAAGGATGATTTTTATGGATTTTAGAGGTTTTACCAATCCATATTTAGTATGAATAAATTCTTAAAAGGTGATTATGTGTATGTTCATGGTGGTTGTGTGCATAGAATGTTGTTTGAATGAATTGAGATTTAGTATAAGGGTGTTTTGATGGTTATTATAAATTAAAGAGGACCTATATATTATGTGACATGGGTCCATGTATTTGAAAGTGTTCTTATGTTCTTAAATTTACTTAGAGAAGTGTCAAAGAGATGAATGGGTCTTTGTAGGACCTAAAAGGTGACTTGGGCCTATTTGAAAGAGGGTTTTGCTTAAAGGTGACCCATGTTTGATGGATTAAGGGTGAAGGAATGTTTTGTGACCAACAAGGAAGGTTTTGAACATGATAATAATCATGAAATATCTATAAAGTTTGAAATAAAATGTGGTGATTTCTAAACTTGATAGAAGATGAGTTTGTGAAATTTGAAGAGCAAAGGGAAGTGGAAAGGGTGTGTGTCCAATGGATGGGTTAAAAAGTAGATCAAGTTGATGAATGTGTGTATAACATATAGTTTATAATTTTTATTTCAATGATAATTTTCTTATTAGTTTAAAGATTGAAGGTGGTCATAAGGACTTGATCATCTTAGGGGTATGTGTTCCTTGTGAAATAGGTATTTCACTAAAGCTAGTGAGAAGGACCTGATCATGTTAGGGGAAAGTGATCCTTTTGAAATAGATGTTTCACTAAATATGGTTATAATTACTTGAACAAAAGGTAGATAGAAGGACTTGATCATACTAGGGGTATGTGTTACTTGTGAAATAAGTGTTTCACTAAATTTTAGTCAGACGGACTTGACTAGTCTCATGTTTTCATACTTTTTATAAGACAAGTAGTCCATGTGTTTAAAGGCTTGAGAGTGGGTTTTATTCCCCAAGAGGGTTTCCCACATAGATCTTGTGTTGTGTGTATGATATTTCATTATATATTACTCATTGATATGAATGACTTGTATATTCTATAAATGCTTGTGATAATTGAATAAGGGTTTGAAAGGATTGGAATTGAGGTTGAAATATATTGCATCAATGATTCACCCCCCACCTCAAATATTTTACCTCTCAAAATTGGTATCAGATTAGGTCCTTTATTAAAGGCTTGATATCTTGAAGGAGATCTAAAGTATAATATGGCTAGCCATCAAATGAAAGGAGGTTTTTCCACTAATCAAGCACCAATGTTCAATGGATCCAATTATGATTTTTGGAGTGTAAGGATGGGGAACTACATAATATCCATAGGGTTTGATACTTGGAAATCTCTTGTGGATGGTTATTCTACACCTTTTATTCCTCCATCTAGTATTGTAGATAAGAAGTTGTTTGAGAACAAGTCTAAGTCAATAAACGCTATCACTTGTGGTCTTTCAGAGACTAAATACACCAAGGTAATCCATTGAATATCTACTAAGGAAATGTGGGGTAAATTGAATATAATTTATAAAGGATATTTAAAGGTTAAGTTGGCAAAGTTGTAGACTCATTGAAGACAATTTGAGAGTTTTAAGATGAAGGAAGAAGATGTGGCATCCTTTCTATAGAGAGTTGATGAGATTGTAAAAATCATTAGAGGCCTTAGAGAGAATCTTCAAGAATCTAATTTAGTTAAAATGGTATTAAGGTATCTCTCTCTCAATTTTTATTCTAATGTATCTGCTATAGAATAAATTCATTATATTACTCTATTGAAGATGGATGATTTGCATGGCATTCTTACTACCTATAATATGAGGGTTAATGATGATAAACAACCAAATATGTAAAAAGTATTCAAGACATAAATTAATCCAAAGATTAAGTTCCAAGGTAAGAAACTCAAGGAGGATGACACATATTATATTGATGAAGATGAAATAATTTCTTTGTTTACAAGAAAATTGAAAATATGGCTAGGAAAATATAAGGGTAAACTATCCTTCAAATGCTTCAATTGTGGAGAAGTAGGAAATTTTTCTAACAAGTTCCCTTGTAAGAATAAGAATAATGATGATGGAGATCATAATGATGACCAATATGAATACAAGAGATCATTTAGGTCTAATAAAATAAAGAAGGGATTTGAAAGGTTTGGCAATAATAAGTACTTCAAGGATAAGAAGAGTCTCTATACCAAAGAAGATTGTAGATCATCAGATGAGAGTGAACATAATGACTTAGATTATGATCATGAAGATGATGGTCCTATTAAATATATATCCTTTTACATGGTTGAGGAAGGAAGTTTTTAATATCAAAAGGAGTCTACATGGAGTGATTTAGATGATGATAAAGATAAGGTAGACTATGAGACTAAATTGATGAATGCTTTTGAAGAAATAAAGATTGAGAAGAATATTAATAAGAAGAAGAAGTCTCAAAGGCAAGGAATATGAGGATAAATTCAATGTATATGAAGCAAAGATGAATGAAGACACCAAGGAACATGAAGATATAGTCAGCCATCTCATTTGTTAATTGGAAATCCTATCTACAATCCTAAAAGCTAATGAATATGAATGTTCAAGGTATGTAATTGAAAATGAGTCATTAAAAATTGAGTTAGAGATGACATTCAGTAAGATGAAATCATTTATGAGATTTGAAAAGAGATTAAGTGATCTAGACAATATTCTAAGTGGTTAAAAGTATGCAAGTGATAGAACTAGTCTTGGATACAAAGAAGAACCAAAAACTACAACTCAAGAGAAGCTGAAGACTAATTTAAATCAAATGTTAAAGGTAAAAAAATCAATCAAGGAATGAAGATGTTGTTAGAGTAAAGAAAAATTAGATTATACAACAAAATGCCATGAGGTATATAAGTTTCAATGGTTAGTATTGCACATGTAATCAGTTTGGGAATTGAGCTAGAGAATGTAAGATACCTATTAGAAATGAATTTGCATTAAACTATGATAGGGGTCATTAGTCAAAAGGTGAGTCTTTTTCAAAAGGAGTAGTTTGTTTAAATTGTCAAAATAATGGACATATTTCAATATTTTGTTCTAATTAGGAAACGAAGGATAATATTCTTACAAAAGGTACAATGTGCTTCAAATGTCAATAGAGAGGTCACATTGATATATTCTAAAAGTAAAGGTCTATAGGATAAAATAGGTTTAATCAGGTTTATATAGTGTAAGAAAGAAGGAAAGTTAACTCATGGAAACCAAAAGTGGTAAGTGTGAGTCATAATGCATCTGTAGGTCAAAGTAATCTATTTTATATGGTGTAGAATGCTATGGAAGTTAGAGAGCACCAAGAGCTCTCATTATCTGGTCATGTTGTGAATGAAGAGATAAATCTCAAAGACAAGACCAAAGTTTTGGTTGAGGCTAGTTTTAAGGTGTGTTTATCTTTTAAGGATCAACTTGTTGTGTGCGATCAAGTCTTAAGCTTGAGTCATATGTTGTTAAGGTCTAAAAGTGATGTTTTATAATTCAAAGAAGATACTTAAGTGATGAAGGTATGACAAGATTCCATAGTTGCTCAAAATGTTATATATCTTATCATATAATAGAAAGTAAGTGATACAAAAAAGAAACAAGTCGTAAAATTTTAGACTAAGGAGAAAAAGATAAATAAGTCTTCTATATATAAAAGGATTCTAGTAGTTACTGAGGAGATGTGGGCCACTAGTAGTTCACTTTATTTTAGAGCATAATGGTGTAGAGGAGGTCTCTATATATGCTTTTTAAGAGACTCCTTTTAGTGGAGAATCAAATGTTTCTATGGTTTTCTTAAAAAGGTCATAGAAGGCAATAAGTGATTGTTTCTAGTTAGAGTTAGTGTGTCAATATGGGAGAAGTGTTTTGATGAGGTTATAATGGTGTCATAAGGTGTTTTTACTATGTATGTAGTGTCTACAGGATTAGAATGGGTGTTTCTAGGTGACATAATGAGATTTATGGAATGTCAAGAAGATTTTGGTGCTCAGAAAGGTTTGTGCACTTCTTTTTGATGTGTTCTAGGTGATTTTGTGTCTTGACGATCTTGTTTGTGCTTTTGGGATTTATCTTTCTTATTATAAACCAAAGCCATGGTATAATAATTCAAGGTTACCAAAGGTGTGAAGGATAAAATCTTGGTCCATAAGTATGTTTTGGTTGTATCCATGTGTGAAATAAGTTTTATATATGGGCGTTGACCAGAAGGAGGTTTATTGACCTTGTTTATTTTGAGATTCTAGAGTTTTGGGCTATACTAGAAAAGTGGATTTCCTTATGAGTTGAGGTCTAAGGATTCTTAATTGGTTTAAAGGGATAAATGGGTTGTCAAATAAATATTCACATATATTTTAAGTTTTATGTTTTCAAACTATTCAAATTTTTGTCAAAATGGAGGCCTAATTGATTGGTAGATTTGTGAAGGAAGTATATTGTAGTGGAGGAGATAGGTGATGAAAATTTGTGTGCCTAAGGGGGCATATAAGAGTGTTCAAAATATGATTTTTTATGTCTTAAAGGTGTTTCTAATAATTTTTTTTGGCTTTGTAATTTCTAGGTAGGGCTATAAGGAGTCTAAATAGGCCTAGTATGAAGAAGAGTGATTTTTTTATCAATTTATACAAAAGATATGAGTTTGAGTGTTTCAATTTGATGTATTAGGTTAGTTTAGATCATTTTTCCTATTTATGTAATTTCATAAAGTTCTATTGGTGGTCCTTGAGGTGGCTTGAGAGAGAAGTCTAGTAAGCATGTGTGGTGGTTCTTTATGGTGTATGGAGATATGAAGATGATCAAGAGGTGAAATGGAATAGATATATTAGGGGGGGTCCATATAAGATGTTTATTTACATCATATTTTAGTTATTTTTTGTGTTATTTCTTCATTCATTATAGTGATTTGTTGAAGAGAGCGTTGGCATGTAGCAAGAGGAAGTTATCAAGGCAAGAAGAGGTAGGTTCAAGGTAAGTGGGAGTTTATATAATATTTATAATGTGTTACTCTCATATTTGTGGTATTTATAGGTCCTCAAGATTATTTTTTTCCCACTTTATCATTATGTCAAAGGGGGAGAAGGTTCCTATTGTGAGAGTGCTTGAAGAGAGAAGAAAAGTGAGATGTATGATGCGTGTTGACATCAATGACAAAGGGGGAGATTTTTGGTGAGTTTTCAGTGATGTCATGGAGGTGTCAAAGTGAGTGTATGAAGTGTCTTGATATTCTAAGTGTTAATGAAAAAGTGTGTAATGTTCTTGTCCTAGTATGCTTGAAGTAGGCTTGGTTGATCTTAAGTTTTAGTATGATTAGGGGTGGGTCTAAAGTATTAATCATGTGTTATGAATCCTATAAAATTTCAAGGATTATTTTAGATATTTTATAAGTACATTTTATTTATCTATTTATTCATTATTTTCATCTAGGCATACTTGGTTCTTTGGTAAAAAAAAGAGTAGGTAATTTGCTAACATCACCATTGCCATGTATAGATGAATCAGGGGGAGATAGTCATATAGATGTGATAAAATTAGTCCCAAATTTCTATGGTAAAAATTTTAGGTCATAATATTAAGTGAAAAAAAATTTATTAATGTTCAAATTTGGCCTTCTAGGTAGATTGTAGTAGCTTATATACTTAGCCAGACCGTCACTGCATGTCATGCAAATATGGATAAACCAAAAAGTTTGTTTATTTATTATAGGTATGTTAAAATTAATTTTTGATCAAAGGTTTAATTTGATAAGTTTTATATAGTGTCAAGAAGATACCCTAAAAATTTTGAGTCTTGAAGTGTTGTCTAGCTCATGTTATAAAGCTTCAAAGTTACTTTGGTAGACTGTGATGAGTCAGAGACTGTCAAGTTTAACCACGTCGAAGACTTAGGTCACTAGTTAGAAGATATAATGGTGAAAATTAATTCATAATATTTATCCAATGGTGTGCATAATATTTAACATTTCAAAGGTTTTATGTGAATGTGACAAGTGTCAGAAGCTCACTAGTTTGATAGAAGATCAATGGTGAGAGGCAGTTCGTAGTAACAAAGATTAATAATACATGACAAGTCAAAGAGTCAATAATGCACATAGGGTTTCCAAGTGGAAAAAATGCATGGAATATCATTAAATTACTAAAAAAGTAACAAGAGTTTTCCAAGTGTCATAATATCAAGAGTTTTGAGTAAGATCTAATAGTGAGCTCTATAAAGTAAGGACTAGGCTAATCCATAGAGATTAACAGTGTGTATTTGGTCAATATTACAAGGATGCATGAGATGAGGTTAACATGTTAAAGTTTTAAAAATTGGACAATGGAGAGATATGAATTAAATTTATATATACTTATGAATAATATTAATGGTGAAAATTAAATAAGCTAAGCAAAGAGCACGAGATGTGTTCTAAGTGACCGATGTTTAACTATGATTGTTTGAATTTAACAAATAAATACTAGTGCCTATTTTTTGAGCCATAAATTTTGATCTATATATAATTTTATGTTTTATAAAAAATAAATTTTTTATAGGAATTTAAGGTTCATCTATAAATATTCATTTGAATATCTAAATGTTTGTATAATAAAATTTATTAAGCTCCAAAGTTGACTATGTGTTCGTTCATGCTCTATAAGTAACCCAAGAAGGGTAATATAGTTGTTCTTGATAGTATTTAGATTTTTAAATATTAGATAGATATTATATAGTGTTTTATACTCCATGAGGATGATTTTTATGGATTTTGGATGTTTTATCTATCTATCTTCAGTATGAATAAAGTCTTATATGGTGATTGTGTGTGTCATTCATGGTGAATATGTGCATAAAATGTTGTTTGAGAAAATTAAGCTTCAGTAGAAGGGTGTTATGATGGTTTTTATCACTTAAGGAGTACATATATATTGTGTGACATGGTTCCATGTATTTTAAAGTGTTCTTATGTTCTTAAGTTTGCTCAGAGAAGTGTCAAAGAAGTGAATGCATCTTCATATGACCTAAATGGTGACTTAGGCCTATTTAAAATAGGGTTGTGCTTAAAGGTAACCCATGTTAGATGGATTAAGGGTGAATTAATGTGTTATGGCCAAAAATTAATTTTATTAACATGATAATAATCATGAAATCTATATAAAAGCTAAAATCAAATGTGGTGATTCTTAGACTTTATAGAAGATGAGTTTGTGAGAGTTGAAGAGTGGAGCAAAGAGGAAAGGGTGTATGCCTAATGGATGGGTTGAAAATTAGAGTATGTTTATGAATGTGTGTATAACATATAGGTTATATTTTTTATGTCAATTATAGTGTTATTATAGTTTTAAATATTGAAGGTGGTTAGAAAGACTTGATCATCTTAGGGGCAGGTGCTCCTTGTGAAATAGGTGTTTCACTAAAGTTGGTTAGAAGGACTTGATCATCTTAGGGGAAGGTTATCTTTATGAAATGGGTGTTTGAATAAATATGATCAAATTTACTTGACCAAAAGGTGGTCAGAAGGACTTGATCATCCTAAAGGTAGGTGATTTTTATGAAATAGGTGTTTCACTAAATTTTGGTTAGAAGGACTTGACTAGTATCATGTTTGCATATTTTTTATAGGACAAGTATTCCATGTGTTTATATTATTGAGAGTGGGTTTTATTCCATAATAGGGTTTACGACATATATCTTGTGTTGTGTGTATGATCTTACACTATCTATTGTTTATTGTTTTGAATGACTTGTATATTCTCTAAATGCTTGTGATAATTGAATAAGGGTTTGAAAGGATTGGAATTGAATTTGAAATATATGTCATCATTGATTCACCCCACTTTGAGTGATTTTAAATCGAACACCTCCTATAGGATAAAATATTTGGTGATAATAGTTTTGGCACACCTGGTAGGACCCATTGTCCTAAAGATAACTTATCAAGGTGAATACTGGTCTTGACAACATCAATTGCAAATTGGTGTGCTACTCCACATTTTATGAGTCCATTCAAGGTAAAATATATATGTATACCATTTTTTTTCATAAATTTTATCTCATAATTCATGGTCCTTACTAGGTCATCATCTAGTTGAGTTCTCAATCCTATCAATCCACTTATTCAACTTGAACTTCCTCTTGAAATTTAATACCCTCAACCTAATCTTCCCTTTGAAGAGTAAGAGGATTTTTATAATAAAGAAAGTGAATATATTTAAGAAATCATGGATAATAAACATGACTTCCCAACCTTTAACACTAAGAATCCAACTCATCTTGATGCATATGATGGCATTCCCCCTAATGCTAAAAAGTGTTTTCCCACATTCAATGGTGAAGGTCATGTCACACTTAGTGAACACATCAAGGATATCTCTAATTTTTATAGTTTCCACAATATCATTAAAGATAATATTTCCATTATACTCCTTTCCATGTACCTTAGATGTAAATTTCTTAATTAGTATAAGACTTTTCCTAGTGTATGCATCAAAATATGGGATGACTTTGGAGTGTTGATAACTTCAATATTTGAGGATGAGAGTGAACACATTTCACTCATACATCAACTCAATGTGATTAAAAGATCCCCCAAGGAAATAATTCATTACTTCAATAAGAGGTTTTAAAAGACTTGTTATATATTTCATCCTCCCATGAGACCATCTAATAGCTTTGTGTTCCCTACATACTTGAGAGCCATTGGTATTGATATTTCCATCATGCTACAATCCATGGGTGGTTTCACTCTTACTAAAGCATATGATATTTCCATTATATCTGATAATGGCCTCATTAAATCTAGAAAGCTACCTCATAAAGTTTCTATGCCTTATTTGCCTAATATTCCTATCAATACTTCAAGTGTGGCCCAAGTTCGTAATGATAACACCAAGCCTAGAACTACTCCTAAGAAGTCAAAGGATGCCATGGATAAAGATACATAAATTCAAATTCTAAGAGATTAGCTTAGGTAATAAAATATGTAATAAGGTTCTCATCAAAACCCATATCCATATAAATATCAATATGGTTATAAATTTGGGAGAGGGAGAGGTCAAGGGCATCCTAATTTCAACAGGCCTAACAATGTGTACAATCATAATTCTACATCCAACACAAGAGAGATGGTACTAGTGCATAACAACATGGTGTAAGGAAAATATTGGAATAGCCAATTCATGGATGATAATTAAGGTGGATAAAAAGATATATTTTATAAATGATGAGTCACTCCTCTCTTATCAGCTGAATATGAAGTCATGATGCAAACAACTAAAGGTTGGTAGCCTCAAGGAGAAATCTTCACCAACTTCATAGTTGAGGACACTTTTGTACTCAATCAAGGAAATTATATTATATAAAACACTATATCTATGAGTAAGTATTTATGAGGTGATAATAATGTATCTATAAGTTCATCTAATCCTCCTATAAGGCAATAAGGCATGGCTATAAGCATGACAATCCCAAACACTCTTATACCTCATCCAAATTAGAATGTTAGAAGGCCTATTCAAAGTAATTCACATCCTCAAGTTATATTCACTTCATTACCTCCAAGGGACCAAAACAAATTAGGCATGTATTCTCTAAATATTGTGGACTCATTGAATAATACCAAGACATCCATTTCCCTTTAGGATGTCCTTCACGTGCCTGGCCAAAAAGATCTCCTACAAAAATAACTATCCACTATCCTTACTAGTCCTTCACCTCAAATAAATATAAATGGTCATTTATATCTTAAAAATTTCCCTAATAAAATTATATAACCATCTACCAAAACTGAGAATCCTCCACCATATTACCTCACTCTCATAGTGGGGGACATAGTACACAATTGCATAGTTGATAGTGGTGCCTCTACATCATTCATGCCCAAAGTTGTAGATGATAACTTGGGCCTAAAGTATGAATCCCATAGAAAATGAGTAATTTATTTAAATGGTATACCTATTAATATAATAGGATTGATCAAAGTGTTGAAAGTTTTCCTACATGACTGCCCTAGTTTTCCCATTCTTTAAGATGTTATGGACTTTCTTGCTCATTTTGCAATCTACCTTTCTAGAGATTTTATAATCAATATATGTGGATATATCTTAGCTTAATAGTCCTTATTGGCCTTTAGGACAATATATGGAGCCAAGGTGACCATAATAACTAAAAAACTTTCAAGGTTTCACATTAATCCTTATGTTGAATCAAGTTCAATTTGAATTGTGTAATCAATGAGGAAAAGGATTCTATTATGGATGATGGTGCTTATTCTAAGATTGAAGGCATTTATAATTTTTTTATTGATGATTATGTATCTAAAAAATATCAAAATTACCCTTATGATTTCATGGAGGAAATTTATTTAGGATTGTATTTCCTACATGAGGAAGGGATACCAACACCTCTACTTGCCAAAGAAGAAGGTGAGAATGATGGAAAGTAGATAATGTTTTTTGATGGCTCAACAAGTAAGATTTGTATAGGATCTAGTGTTATGTTGGTTTTAACATATAAATAATATTACTATTATTCATATAGGATAGATTTTATTTTCACTTTAAATGTGGTTGAGTATGAAGGTTTTATTCATGGCCTTTAGTGGGCAAGGAGAAAAGGAATCAAGAATTTACAAGTATATAAAGACAGTGAATTGGTTCTACCTCAAGTTAATAATGTGGTTACTTCCAAGAACTATTTTATCAAATCATATAATCAGGTATGGGATTTTATTGAATACTTCAATGCACTCAACATACAATCATTCCTAAGGGGGAATAATAATCATGTTGATAAACTACCTTCCATATGAACATAATTGAATACACCTACTACCATAAAAGAGGAAGGAAGGTGATCTAAATTAAAGATTAGTATTAGACCTTCCATACCTAATAATTATGTGTCTTGTAAATTTTTTTTATAAAGAACAAAAAATTTCATACTTCTTGCAAAATCAAGTTGATTTTTCCTCAATAGACCAAAAGAGACTCCAAAAATAGTTTTATCATCAGATTGTGTAGTTAAGGACAAACAAGATACATAATGGCTTGGTGACCTTAGAAATTATACTTAATTAATATAAAAAAAATAAGAATTAAAATTTGAATATGTATACAAAATAGGATAATTATGAAAGGGTCTTGATCTTCAAAGACAAACTCTTAAAATTAGGCTAGTTGTGTTCTACATTAGAGAAGTAAGCATTTATTGATTTGTGTAGAGAGTTTCATGACATATTTTATTGGGAATATAAGGACATAAAATGGTTTGATAATATCCTATCACATCATACCATTGAATTGGAACCTAGAGTTAAACTAGTTAGGTAAAAATAAAGTCCCATCAACCCAAAGATTAAACAACTCATGAGGTTAGAACTTACCAAACTCATTAAATCTAAAATAATATTTAATATCAATAATTAAACAAGGGTATCTAACCTTGTGAATATTATAAATAATAATGGGGATATAATAATTTGAGTGGATTTTATAGATCTTAATAGAGTATCACTAAAAGATCACTATCATTTACCCTTAATGGAGCAGATTTTGCAAATAGTTTCAGGTTCTCAATGTTTCTCCCTCATAGATGGATATTATAGTTATAATAAGATTATAGTGAATTAATATTATCAGTTAAGGACAAAATTAAATATAAAATGGGAGACATTTTCTTATAGGAAGATGCCCTTTGGTTTGTCAAATGTTGGTATCACCTTTCAAAAGGCAATGGACATGGATTTCAAAGGTTTAATCAATAAAATGTTGTTGGTATATATAGATGACATAAAATTATTTTATAAGGATGTTAATGAGCATATGAAACACCTAAGGTAAGTGTTTGAAAGGTGTAAGCAGTATGGAGTATCTCTCA
Organism: Torreya grandis; assembly: GCA_037957365.1. Classification (NCBI taxonomy): domain Eukaryota; kingdom Viridiplantae; phylum Streptophyta; class Pinopsida; order Cupressales; family Taxaceae; genus Torreya; species Torreya grandis. Next base: position 1,256,812 of record JARHVA010002677.1, read on the forward strand.
ACCCCAAAAAATTCATCTTTGTTGCCCATGAAGGTAATCTCTTAGGACATGTTATGTTTAAATATGGTTTAACTATTGATATTAAAAGGATATAGGTTATTATAGGACTATCAATACCCTTACATAAAAAGGAATCAAAAGTTTCTTGCAAAAGATAGTTCATACCTAGTTTTGCATCTTTGGTGAAACCCATCACAACCATGCTAGAGAATATCTAAGTCTTCTCTTGGACTAAGGAAGGTAAGAGCAGCTTTGAATCCATCACTCAAATAGTTGCACAAGATCCCACTCTTATTAATAATAATTTTTCTAAATGATTCATTTTGTATTCATTTTCTAACCTTGATACTATCTTAGTTATGCTAATGAAAAATAATTATGAAGGTGTAGAGTAACCAATTACATTCTTTAGTCAAGGTTTGGAATATTATGAAGTCAAGTGCACATTTGTGGAGAAACAAGTCCTTTTTGTTTTAAGAGGACTAAATATGTTTAGGAATATGGTATCAAACAATAGGATTCATATTATGGTCTCTCACCCTAGTACCAAAGAGTTTCTTTTTAGCAAGGACCTTAGTGAAAAGAGGGAAGGATGGATTAATAAGATAATGGAATATGATGTTGATATCAAAGTGACAAAGTTGATAAGGGGTAAAGGTCTTTGTGAACATCTATATTTTGACCTATATGAGTCAAAATAAGAGGCTTTATTCAATCATGATTACTCCCAACTAGTTGATTCCATGACTCTATAAATTTAGACACAAGATGTCATCATATTTATTCAAAATGGTGAGTATCCTAATGGTATGAGTAGATCCAAAAGGAGGTGCTTCATATTATAATCTATTCCATATTTTATTATATATGATATGATTTTTATAAGGAATACTTATGGTGTGTTTTAGATTATGGTAAAAGTAGGTTTTGAAGGGACCCCAAAACCCTTTAACAGAATCAAAAAAGATAAAGCATTAACAACCACCAAGAAAAGCAGTCCTAAAACCTACTAAAGAGCAGAATCAAAATTAGGTTTTACAAGGACCTAAAACCACAAACATAGTACAATAAAAGTACCCAAGTTTAACAAGGACCTAGAACCTCAAATAAAGTTTTAGCCCAAGAACCAAAAAACAAGACCAAAAATAAGAACCAGTTACAACAACCAGCAACTGAACAGGAACAAAACCAAAAAGAAGACCCTAAGCTTCTATTGCAGTTCCATGATCATCTTGATAGCCTCCTTCCCAATCATAATAGTATCTTGGATGGAGTTAGCAGCCAAAATAGCAGTAGCTTGCAAGGCTTTCTTCCTCTAATTCTGCCTTGTCCTCTTACTTGGACCCTCCTAGGATTATAGATCCAAGACTTAACTTGGAGAATAGAATCAGCATTAAACTTAGTTAAATGCAAGAAGGAAAGCTTCCTAACAATATCCAATTTATGAATACTATCCATCCCCCTAATATTCCAAGTAATGATTTTCATATCTATTTTTTAGGGGTAAAATCTAGAATAGTTGCCTACCTACCATCAACAATATTCTGCATACTTTCTAACTCTCTAGTTTTCTTAGTGGATCTTCTTCCAAGTTTGTTCAGGGAACCAACATCCAGTTTCACCTTAGAATGTTGTTCAACTCTTTTTCTATATTTATTTGAAATAGAAGCAAGAGGTTTCACCTTAGTTTGCTAATCTATTTTGCTACTTCTAGTTTCTACCCCCTTAATATTGATCTTTTTTCAGCCCTTTTTCTTTGTTTTAGTTTATGCTTTGAGTTTTCTCCATTATCTTTCACAACTTATAGGGGAGGAGGCTCATCCAAAGGAAATTCATTTTCAATCTGAGATAACACCTTGATCTCCCTAGACTGAGAAAAAAGATCTCCCTCCTTTGATTTATTTTTGGTTTCAGCCAAGAATCCACCTTCCTCTAGCTCAATTTTGTCATCTACATCTCTCCATCGATCTTCTATCCTTTGATAGAAAATGATTTATTTTGATAGATCTGTCAGATTCTCTATTCTTTGTTCATGTATTATGGTATCTGATTGCAAACCATATCCTTCTTTCTCAGAGTTTACTTTCTCAAAAGAAGGCTCTTTATCTGCCTCAGCATGTGGAGCATTAGAATCTTCAAAAGAAGGCTCTTTATCCACCTCATCATGTAGAGCTTTAGAATCTTCATTATTCTTTTATTCTTGGTGATGATCTTCTTTGGGTTTCCATACTTTCTTTTGCTGTACCTTGGTCTTTTTCCCATTTAAAACACTACTAGGATGATTTTTACTTTTGGAGGGACAATTTTTAACCAGATGCCCCTATTTCTTACAAGCATAACAAGAGTTGGGCAAATCTTCAAAAAAAAATTATTGAGTTTTTTAACCAAGCTTGGATATTAGTTACACCTTTTCTGGGAGATGATTTAGGTCTGCCACTTTAACATAAAGTCTGGCACTTTGAAGTTTGATTATAGAAGCCGTAGCATTATCTAATGCCACAAGTTCACCAAAAGAATTGGCAATACCTTTAAAAATGTCCTCATGCCAAAATTCTAAAGGGAGACCAGGAAGTCTAGCCCAAATGGGAGTGGTTAAGAAAAAAGAATCTGAGAGATCCATGTTAGGCTCCCATTTTTTAATAGTGAGAGAACATTTACCAAAAGACCATAGTCCTCCACAAAGAACCATATTCATGTCTTCCTTACAATTGAAGATAAATGAGAAGAACCCATTCGATATTGGTGTAATATCTACCTCTCCTCGAATAACCCATTTCCTTTTAACCATTTTTCTAAGAGATTCTAGATTTGGTCTTGCTCCTAAAAATTTTCCCACTAGGGTGAAATCCATGGAGGACACAGAAAAATCAACTAAAGGATCTAGGATAAAAACTTGAAACTCACCTTTCTCCTAGCAAGACTTAGCAGTCACCAGCAGAAAAAGAGATTTTCTAGTAGGTTTCTTTCCAAACAATGATGACCAGGTCCTTCATTCTGAGAATCCTACCTTTAGCCCTTCTGAGGACTTTTCCTTGTTAGAATCGACATTATCTTTCTCCTTTTCAAGATCCTACCCCAACACTGAGGGGGCACAAACCCCACAAGAAGGATCAGATTCACACACAGACTTTCCATTATCCACATCGACTACAATTCCTCTAGGGTCTGTACCTCCTACCAGATTCTCCCCAACTAGTTTCCTACCTACCTATGAACTAGCTAATTCAAATTATGAAAGAGCACCCAGTTTCCTGGTTGCCTATGACCCAGCTGATTCAAATCTTGAAAGAGTGCCCATTCCATTTCTTATTATAACTAGATCATTTCATGTTGATAAGTAGCTCTATAAATCTAGTTATGTTATTGTAATGGTGTGTTATTGAGATGCATTGACAATGATAAGTTTGGAGTGTTGCTTGAAAAGTTCCATGATGGAAAAATAAGAGGTCATTTCTCTCCAAGGATTATAGCTACCAAGATCATGAGGGCAGGATATTATCCTCCTAGTCTCTTCAAGGATTGATATGATTGGGTGAGAAGGTGTGTACAATGTACTTTATTTTTATCAAAATAAAATCTTATAGCTCTTACCTTAGGGCCTATTCAAGTATATAAACCTTTCATGTAATGGGGTCTTGATTTCATTAGCATGATAAACCCTCATCAAGTACTTATCATAAATGGATACTCATAGAAATTGACTAATTCACAAGGTGGGTTGAGGTAGTGTAATTGAAGGAAACTAATGAAAATGCTATCATAGGGTTCTATGAAAGTATCATAATAAGGTTTAGCACTTCTACTATCATTTTGAATAATGCACTTGCTTTCATGGGTGTTAGAATAAATTATTGGGCAAATAGAAATGGCATATAATTGAGCACTTCATCTAATTATTACCCTTAAGGTAATGGGTTGGATGAATATACTAACAAAATCCTAGTCAAAATCATCAGGAAAAATTTGGAGGATAATCAAAGGGCTTGTCACACCAAATTGAAGACAACACTATGGGTTGATATAATAACTCCCAAGAGGTCATTAGTAAATTCTCCTTTTTTTATTTTTATGGAAGGGAGGCTAGGTTGTTTATATCCCAAGATTTTCTTAGCTTGGAGTTGGCACAACAACTAGAGCTGTTTGAGAACACTCCAATGGAGGTAAGGTTGACAGAGTTAATGAAAATACAATAAACTAGAGACAATACACACCAAGCTATGAAAAATAACCAAATGATAATGAAGAGGTATTTTGATAAGAAGGTAACTCCAAGAACATTTTAATAAGGTGACATAGTATTAAAATGGAATGAAGATAGAGCCAAGCTAGGGAGAAAAACCAAATTTGATACCTTATGGAGTGGATTATATGTCATCATCAAGTGAAAACAAAACAACTCTTTCCAATTAGTAAGGATGAGTGGAGAATATTTTCCTATCCTTATAAATGGTATACATTTAAATCCTAATATTGAGGAAATGAAGGTTATTCATGTAAATATTAGATTAGTTGTGTTCTTTTGTTTTAGTTGTGTGTGTGTGTGTTCCATAAGTGTTCACGTGAACACATGTTTGTTTCCTTTGGTGTTTCTTTTTTTATGTTTATTTTATTTGTTTTTGGTGTTATTTAAAAGGAAAATTATGTGTCAAACTTGTGTATAAGTGACTCCATAGCCCAATGGATAAGATTAGGCTATTGTTCTTAACATAACAAGCATACCACCTATTGACCAAATTTGACTTTTAGGTCAATTTGGGGCACCCCTAGGTAAAAATTTGACCTTTAGGTGTTCTAGGGGGTAAAAAATTATGTCACAAGGTGTTTTATGGGTTAATTAATGTCATTTGATGTTATACTAGCCTTGGTCCTTAGTTATTGTTCTTTTAGTCATTTTGGGTCATTTTGAGGTCAAAAAGTGTGAATTTAATGAGTTTTATAGATTTATTAGGAAAGGTGAAGGTTAAAAAAAATGATGTAATTCTGCATGTGTCCACTTAAGTCTTAATAAATTGACATAACTAAAAAATGGTAGGTTTCTCAGAAGAAAAGGTAGTTTTTTGAGCTAAGACTGGGAGTTTTATGCCACTTTTCATAAGTTCCATGACTTTTATAGACACTTGGTCCTTATAACATTGCATGGTTCATTACATCCCTCTTTATCATGAAATTTTAACCCCTTTTCTTAGATTAACAAGTGTCCAAGTGACCTTTGGACTTCCCTTGTCTTGCTCTTCTCTCAAAGGCTATACTTATTGACTCTTTTGGAACTTTTTGGCAACCTCCATTGGTTGATGGTGAAACTCTAGACAATTTTTTACTTGAATGTCCCTTGAATCAATAAAACAAGTGAATTTTCCTACTTAAATTTTATATAATTGAGTGTTGTTTCAATCTTATTGGTCTTGTCTAGTAGAAGCTGATCTTTTCTAACATGTTATCTTTGATTTTCCACCAAGTGTGTAGAAGAGTAATTATTACATGTATTTGTTAGTTTTCTCCTTAAAGTGTATAAGTGTATTAAAATTGGTTCATTACTATATTATCTCAATGAATCATTCATTTCCCTCCTAAGTATTAAAATACCTTCTTGAACCTAGCTTGTGAAATATTGATGTAACAATCTATCTTGTGTTATGAGTTTTGTGTAAGAGAAGATTTGTTTTGATTTAAGTATTATAAATATAATCAATATGAGGAAATAAAATATTATTTCATCACCTTTTTTATATTTCTTAGTTATTTTCTGAACCCTTTTCATCCAAATTTGATAGGCAAGAAAGTACTTCAAAGAGTGTATCAAGAGAACTAGCTTTCTAGAGATCCATATCATCAAATTGTTACCCATAGAAAGAGAGATGTTTAAATTATTCCACTTTGATGAGGAGATCTAGGCATCTCCTCCTCAAGGGGTAAAAATCTAAGTGACAATAATTTTTGTCATGCCTGATGAGACTCAAAGTCATAGAAGATTGCCCAATATTGGTGTTGGTCTGATGTTTACATTATTCCACTTGGATGAGGAGATCTAGGCACCTCCTCAATGGGTAAAAATCTTAGTGACAATAATTTTTGGCATGCCCAATGAGACTCAAAGTCATATAAGATTGTCCAAGATTGGTGTTGGTCTTGGCATAGTTATAGCTATAAGAAAATATACATTCAGTACTTGAAAACTCCATTAAAGTTTTCAAATCTTTGGTTTTTGATTATTCCCTAATTTCCATACCAAAGGTGGCTACGAGGTCTTCTACTAAAGGTATACCCTATGATTCTATACAATTGCCTTTATATTCCATCAAAAGGTTTAGGTTTTTGAATACTCATCCTTATTCAAGAGAGCTAGTGTTTAAGAATTCCAAGTTATTATTGAGTTCAACCTATAATCAACCTTTTGTACCTTTCACTAGATCATCTCCTTTGAATCTTTCCTAATATCACCAAATTCTAAGAACAATTGTTAAGAGTGTTCCATCTTTTAGTGGAGAAGGTTCTATTAGTAACATTGAACACATTAGAAACATAGGATACTTTTGAAACATCTATAATATCACTCAAGAGAAAGTTTATATTAGGTTATTGGAATTATCTTTCAATGGTAAAGCTTTAAATTGGTATGGGACTCTACCTAAAAAATCTATTGGTTCATGGGATGAACTAGGAGATGTATTGACTAAGAGGTTTGGAGAGAAGAGTGATCATCTATCACTAGATGAGTAATTGACAACTATCAAGAGGGCACCATAAGATTTTATGTAATATTTTAACACTAGATTTCAAAAAACATGGGATAGGATCCTATCCCTTGTGAGACATACTCCAAATTATGCCTTCTTGTACTTTTTAAAAGCATTAAATAGTGATGTATCCATGGTGATTAAATCCATGGGTGGGAATACACTACCTATTTCCTATGATATAACCATAAATACCTATAATTATCTTGTTCAAGTAGGGAATATTTCTCCTAGGCCACCCATGCCATTGCTCCCTAATTTGTAGCCTCCTAGTCAAATTGAATTACCTACATTGGCCCCTTTTCCTAGTCAATAAAGGTCTTCCATTACCACCACTAATGAGATTCATGAAGTTAAGAGTTTGCTCCAAATTATTAATAATGAATTGGTTTCCCTCAAAAGGAAAAAATCTCAAATTTATAGGCCATAATAGTCCTACAATTAATTTGGGCAAACAAATAGGCCTTATTTTCAAGGTAATAATCAAGGACAAGGTCAAATCACTCAATTTAGACCTTACCATAGTTATAATCCTAATTAACCATCATATTATAAATCTCTTGTTCCCACTAAAAAAAAATTTGTTCAATAACAACCACCTTATCCCTCCTATGACCAAAATCAAGACCAAGTTGCCTATGCTAATGAGATGCATAATCAAGTCATGACTATGTAAGGTAATCAAGCATCTCAAGTTTCAAATTTTGAGGTTCCAATGCAAATTATAATGGATAATGGACAAAAAAAATCTGACTATACTCTCATAAATTAGTTAGAGGGAGATTTTTATGCTATCAATCATTTGGGGAATATAAGTAATGTGAATGCTAGTGTGTCCTCTAACACTAGGTATAAAAAGAGGGTTGTTGAAAAGAAATAAATGGATAATCAAGGACTTTTTTAACTCTTACATCATATCCAATAGTGTTTGGGTCTAACTCATCCCCTAAGGTGCAATAAGATCAGAAGCTTCAGAATGTAAGGCTTTCTCCTACACATCCACCTTCACAAGCTACACCACAAGGTACTTGTGTTTCCAAAGAGCCCTTCAAGGTGATTAATCCTCATATAAATGATGTGGAATAGATTAATATGTTACATATGAATATTTATTTATGAGATTCATTGAAAATATCAAGATAAAAAGAATTACAATGACTAGGTGAGTAAGTTGAATTAGCTAGAATCATAATTTTGTCTTGGTGAAAGAAACTTAGCGCATTGATAAACAAGTGAAGAAGACTAATAAGACTCCTCCTTCTTACCTATCTTTAATTAATGGTAATTTATTATTTCAAAATTTCATCATGGATAGTGGGTATAGTACTTTAGTTATACCCAAGTATATATCAGATAAACTAGGCCTGAAGTATGAACCAATGGCTAAAGGAGTTTTACAATTAGATGGATCACCAACAAAGACCTTGTGTGTGGTCAAGGATTTGAATATTATTTTACATTATTTTCCTACTTTTTCTATCCCTCATGATTTTTTTATGGTATATTTACCTTCATACTTTGCTATTTTCTTGTCAAGAAAGTTTACGATTAAGATAGGTGGATACTTGGTATCCAATTCATCCAAAATGGTTTTTAGGACAAAGTATGGTACTTATGTGAAGATTTAATCAGATCCTATCCATAAAAATAACTTAGATCCTTACATTCCTAAAGTGAAAAATGTCAATTATGCCATTATTTATGAGGAAGAACTTCACATAGATAAATCTCCAACATCTTCTCTTGAGGGAGTTTCTGATTTATATTTAGATGAATGGGGAGATGAACATTATGAGCATGATCCTTAAAAATTCATAGAGGACGTTGTTCTTGGGAGTGTATTGCATTCATGAGGAGGACCCTTTCATGCCAAACTTGATGAAGCCATGTGAGAACATGGATGGTTTATGGAATCTATTCTTTGATGGATGAAGAGGAAAGATTAGGGTAGTTGGTGGAGTAATTTTGGTTTCACCATCCAAGTAAAGGTACTATTCTACTTTCAAATTTAATTTCTCTTGTACTTGTAATGTGGTAGAATATGAAGACCTCATTCATGGCCTTGATTGGGATATGAAAAGAGGTGTGAAATAATTACAAGTGTATGGTGATAGTGAGTTGATTTTGAATCAAGTAAGAGGCTAAAATATGACTAATAACTCTTTTATTAAGTCGCTATCACCATACACTTGTAATTATTTCACATCTCTTTTCCTAGCCTAATCAAGACCATGAATGAGGGCCTTATATTCTACCACATTACAAGTAAAAGGGATAAAAGGAGATAAGAAGTAACCACATCTTAAGGTGATTATAAGACCCTCCATACAAGATAATGTCACTAACTGTCAAGTGTTTGATAGTGACCAACAAATATAACTTTTTATACAAGAGGAGGTTGATTTTTCTTCAAAGAACGAGTCCAAACTATAATAACAATATGTATGGTAGATTGTAAAATTGAATACAACAAGCCCCCTAAAGGCTTAGTCACACTTGAGAGTATGTTTAATGATTATGACTAGTTGAATAAAGAGAAGGTAAGCATGTCTACTAATCAATAAAACTATGAAAAAGTATAAATATTTAAGGATAAGTTGTTTTCACTTAGGAAGGTATGACTAGTGAAAAAAATGCTTTCAATGAATTATGCAAGGATTTTTATGATGTATTTGCATGGGAATATAGTGATTTGAAAGGCTTTGATCCAAACTTAGCTCAGCATACCATAGAACTAGATGAGATTGAAAATACTATCAAGCAAATACAAGGGCCAATAAATCCTAAGATTGATCCTATCATGAAGAAGGAGCTTACTAAGTTAATTAAGTCTAAATTCATTTTTCTTATTAAGCATTCATCTTGGTTGGAAAACTTAGTCCCTATTAGGAAGAAAAAATGGGAAATTAGGTTAAGTGCTGACTTTAAGGACTTGAATAGAGTCTCTTTGAAGGACCATTATCCTCTTCCTTCCATGGAGAATTTTTTTCAAGTTGTGGTAGGTAGTGAAAGGTTTTCTCTCCTTGATGGATACTCTAGGTATAACCATATTTTGATGAAAGAAAGTGATAAATATATGAGAACCTTTACTAATAAATGGGTTACATATGATTATAGTAAAATTTATTTTGGCTTGTCTAATTATAGAGATACATTTCAATATGCAATAGATATATCTTTTCAAGGACTAATAAATGACATTGTGTTGGTGTATCTTGATGATATCATAGTTTTTTATAAGGATGAAAAGGATAAATTGAATCACCTTAGGTATATTTTTTAGAGATGTAAAGAGTTTGAAATATCTCTTAACCCAAATTAGTATTTGTTTTCTATCCATGAAGGAAAATTTTTAGGACACATTGTCTCAAAGAGGGGCCTATCCATTGATCTTGAAAGGGTGAGTACAATCTTGGAATTGGATTTGCCCAAACATAAGAAAGGTTTTTAAAGTTTCTTTGGGAAAATTAATTTCATAAGTATTTTGATTCCTGATTTTGATAATTTACTAAATCCTCTAACCTCTATGATAAGGAAGGATTAAGTGTTCACTTGGACAAGAAGAATAAAGGAGAGTTTTGAAGAGAATACGAAAACCATTGCCCAAACTCTAACTCTTACAAGTATTAATTTATAAAAGGAATTTAACTTGTATAACTTTATATATAAGTAAATAATCCATACCATGATTACTCAATCAAATTAATAAAATTTGGAGCAACCTATGGCCTTCATTAGTCAAGGTTTGGAAGGCTATGAGGTAAGATACACTATGTTGAGAAGTAAGTACTTTTAGTTGTTATAATTCTAAAGAATTTTAGGCACATGTTATCTATAAACAAGATTAACATATTTTTACCTCATCCTAGTGTCAAGGAATTTATTTAGAGTAGATATTTGAATGATAAAAGGGTTGGTTGGATCACAAAAGTGATGGAGTATGATGTAGAAATCAAGATAACCAAACTAGTGAAAGGAAAGGGGTTATGTGAGAATATTGATTTAAATTTGAAGGAAAAAAAAGAGGTTATTTTATCATTTCATGATGACCCTATGATATCTTAACCTTCATCCATGAGAAGTTGGACACAAGATATAATCCATTTTCTTCAAATCGGTGAGTGTCCACAAGGTCTAGATAAAGCTAAATGAAGGTAGTTTAGATTACAATCTATTCCTTATGTGATTGTTTATTGAGTGTTTTTTAGGAAGGATTTATTAGTGTGTTATTGATTTGTGTTAAATCATATTAAGTTGAGAAAATATTACTTGAGTTTCATGATGGACCAGCTGATGGTCACTTTACTCCAAGAACCACAATTGCTAAGATTATGAGAGATGGATAATTTTGGCCTAGTTTTCTCGAAGACACCCATGCCTAGGTAAGGAAGTGTAAAAAATTGATATCTTTGATGGTAAAAAAAATATTTATACCTTTCCTCTTCATCCAATTCAATCTGACTAACCCTTTATGCAATGGGGTCTAGATTTCATAGGCCTAATCAACCCACCTTCTAATGCTAGCCACAAGTGGGTGTTGATTGCTAAAGATTAATTTAAAAAATGGGTGGAGGATATTTCTCTCAAGGAAGAAAATGAAATTTTATTTCTAGACTTATATGAAGGCATATCGATAATGTTTTGGGCTCTTTTAACAATAATTTTAGACAATGCATTGGCTTTCTTTGGAATGAAGACAAGTTAATGGGATTTGAAACATGACATATATATTAATAAGTCCTAAAACTATTATACAAAATGGAATGGTATAGTTGAGTCCAAAAATAATAATCTAATCAAGATCATAAAGAGGATAATGGAGGAAAACCAAAGGACTTGGCATTCTAAGTTGAAGATAGTTCTTTGGGTTAATATGATTACCCAAAAAAGAGTAGTTAGAAATCTCACCATATACACTTGTTTATGGGATAGAGTATAGACTACCTATTTTAATTTAACTACCAGCCTTGGATCCCACTTATTAGCTGGTGTTGATGGAGAATGAAAGCATGGAAGTCAGGTTGTGTGAGTTAATGGAGCTTGAAGAGACAAGAGATCAAGCTATACCAACTATGAGAGCTCACCAAGATCAAATAAAGAGATACTTTGACATGAAGGCCATGCTAAGAATCTTCCAAAAAGGAGACATTGTTCTAAAGTGGGATGAAGATAGGGCTAAATTTGGAAGACACACAAAGTTTGATGCTTTTTGGAGTGTCCCTTATGTTATCACCCAATGCAAGCAACATAATGCTTTCTAACTCTCAAAGTTAGATGTAGAGGAGATTCATATCCCAATCAATGGGATATATCTCAAACATTTCTACTAAGGTTCTCCTTTCTCTTTGTACATAGTTTGTTGTTTCCTTATTTTCCCTAAGTACTTATGCACATGTGTGAGTCTTGTTTGGTCTTGTTTTGTCTTGTGTTTGCTTGGTGTGTTGTGGTTGTTTTTATGTGTGTTTTAGGAAATTAATTGCTATTTGTCTTAAATAAATCTTGACTCCCTTGGCCCATGATAAGATAAAGCTACTGGTCTAGTTAGTATAGCACATATACTTCCCCTATGTGTCACCAATTTTTTGACCAAATTTGACTTTTAGGTCAAATTAGGGCACTAATAGGTTAAAATTTCAGCTTTAGGTGTTTTATGGGGTCAAACATAATGTCATAATGTGTTATGTAGGTTAATTAATATTATTTGAAGTTATACTAGCCTTCGCCCTTAGTTATTTTAGTCCTTTTAGTCATTTTAAGGTCAAAAAAGGTGAATTTATTGAGTTGTATCAATTTATTGGGAAGTGTGAAGGTTAATAAATATGATGTCATACCCCATGTGTCTTCTTAAGTCTTAATCAATTGAAATATCTGAAAAGTGATAGGTTTCTTAAAAAAAGGTAGTTTTTTGAGCCAAGACTGGGAGTTTTATGCCACTTTTCATAAGTTTCATGACTTGTATAGACACTTGGTCCTCTTAAAATTGCATGGTTCATTCCATCCCTCTTTCTCATGAAATTGTAACCCCTTTTATTAGATTGACAAATTTCTAAGTGACCTTTGGACTTCCCTTATCTTGATTTTCTCTCAAAAGCTATAAATATTGACTCTTTTGGCTCTTTTTGGTAGCCTATATTGGTTAATGGTGAAACCCTAGCCAAATTTGTACTTGAATGTCTCTTGAAGCAATAAAACAAGTGACTTTACCTACTTACATGCTATGTAATTGAGTTTTGTTGAAATCTTGTTGGTCTTGTCTAGTAGAAGATGGTCTTGTTATCCTTGATTGTCCACCAAGTGTGCATAAGAGTAATGGTTACATGTCTTTGTTAGTGTTCTATTTCAAGTGTATAAGTGTCTTAAAAGTGGTTCATGACTGTAATATCTCAAGGAATCATTCATTTCTCTCCTAAGTATCAAAACACCTTCTTAAACCTAGCTTGTGAAACATTGATGTAACAATATATCTTGTGTTGTGAGTTTTGTGTAAGAGAAGCTTTGTTTTGCTCTAAGTAGTATAAATTAAATAAATATGAGGAAATAAAATATTGGTGAATCACCTTTTTTAGTTATTTTATTAAACCTTTTCATCTAAAATTGATAGGCAAGAAAGTACTTCAAAGAGTGCATCAAGGGAACTATCCCTTCTAGAGATCTATATCATAAAATTGTTACCCAAAATAAGACAGATGTTTTCATTATGCCACTTGGATGAGGAGAGCTAAGAATTTCCTCAAAAGGTGAAAATCTAAGTGACAACACCACCTTTGGGAAATCATTAAGAATGTTGACTATTTTGACCACAAGTAAAAAAAAGTCAACCCTCTATAGTTAAAAACTTGATATATGGGTCTATTATCATGTTATAGACTGTGTCATGGTAAATTTGATGTCATTTAATGTGTTATTAGCCTTGGTCATGGTCATATTTGATCCTAAGTCATTCTATGTCATTTAAGGGTCATAAATGAAGGTGATATAGTTTTACAAAGTAGAAAAGTATTCAAAACTCTTTTTTAATGTACATATGTTATATTCCTTCTCAATAATGTTATTACTATCTAAAAATTGTAGGTTATTAACTAAAATCAATAAAAAGGTGAAAATAAGGAAGTTTTTGTAGTTCTATGACATATAGAGGAGAGTGGCATATGGGAAAAGCTTGTGGAATAGATCTTAAACTTCCATAACTTAGTTTACACACTTGATCTTATTTAGAATCATAAAAATTTATTAAAACCATTTCTCTTCTCCATCACTCCACTAGGCATACAAAGCTAGTCAACATGTCTTCTAATGTTACACCCATTAGGAGAGGTTCTAGGTCAAATTCTCTTGGTGGTGGTAGTAAAATTTTTATAATTAATTTTCATTATAGGAGTTGGAATAATGGTTTCTTATTATTCATGAACCATTTTTAATAAGTTGACTATCTTTTTTTGCTTGTTAATCCCCACACCCTACATGTTTTACTTCTATTTGACTTAGTCCCTATAAATCAATTAATGAACTTTCTTCTATAGGATGTGGAATTAGTTATATAATGTTTTTAATATTTGGTTTCATGTTTGGATGTGACTTCATGAGCTAAATAGATTAGACTTCAAGATGAGATCACCATTGCCTAGTTACAAGCATGTTCCAACAATTGTAGAGGTCCTAGTTCCTAGAGTGGTTTTATATGAGAGTGATATGTAATGTTTCATGTATCCAATGTCTTATTGATCCCATATTATTCCAATATTAGTCTCATAAGCTATCACCATGAATGTTATAGTCAAAAATGTAGTACATAATCAACTCTTTGCTTACTTTCACTTATAGTCATGGTGTGTGAAGATATGAGTATAGTAATGAAGATGTATTGAAGAGTTTTAAGGTATTAAAAACATCCTTTGAGTTTTAAAAAACAATATAGTCCCCTCAAATGATAGATGATGGAATGTGATGACTAATTCAATCCTCAACATAGTTATAGACCATTGATATATAATTATAGGTGCCACACATCAGCTAATCATGTTGAGATAAGACTTTTGATCTAGTTTAAGTCCTTCATTATGGATAATCATAACTTTAACACTTTTATATGGTATAAAACTAATTTTAAGCCTATGAATTATGCACATTTCTCATGTCTCTACTCACTACCCTGTATATAGAAATGTCCACCCATAGGTGGCTCTCAAAGAGATCTAAAAGTGTTGTATGGAGAAGGTCTACATGTTTTGAGACATTCATAAAGTATTTGGAGTTAGAAAATGTCATGAGAATCATGGTGAAGATATCAAGTATCAGGTAGACATAATAAGTTTTATTCATAATTAGAGAGGAGTCTTAAAGACAAGTTTCCTTTAAAACTCCAAAACATAGCCCTAGCCATTTTTGAAGCTATCATGGAACAGTGCAACAATAAGTATATATAGATCCTAAGTGTTCCATAATGAATCCCTAATATAGGGTAAAAATTTTCCAAATAAAGTGAGTGACTTGGCCAATATGATTCCATGATAGAAGGCTTCAAATCTATGTATTTATTTACTACAAACTTTTAGTTTTGACTATAGGATATTGAACTCTCAAGTGACTTACAATCCAAAGTAAAAGTATGGAAGGATGCATTCATGTTAGGTAATCCTATTGAGTTGAGAGGATTACTAATGTTTCAAATAACATTAGGAAAACTATATTATTTTGACCTACATCACCACCTATAGGTGTGATTTTCCCTCCAAAAGATTACCTATATTTGATTATCTACTCCTATAGGTACATGGTGTGAACTTAGGCATGGAAACATACAAACATAAACACTTGGAAAGTTAAAAATGACTCAAAAGACATAAAATTAATCCTATTAAGTTTATAATATATTTAAGATGTTGATATGCATCTATAGGCCCGTTTTTACTTTAAGGATAATTAACTGCAGTTGACTATGACATGGCATTGATCTAAAGAATAACTAGTCTTGATGACGGTCTAACCTGAAGCATAGTATGAGAAAATTCATCTATGAGAATAACCTTTAAGACCTCAAAAAGGTATTATATAAATTATTTAGGGTCTAATAATGCAATACATACCTATAGGAAACTCTCTCTCTTACGTAAATAACATTATACATAGTTTGTTAGTCTTGGAAGGTATACCTTAGAGAGCTTAGCAAAGGTTGAGATTATGAATATCATTTGAGTGTCTTCAAAAACGGTGATAATAATATCAAAAGGTTCACATATAATAGAAATAGGTAAAATAAGAGTTCTTAAAGGATAATTTACAATCATATTTGTAGACCCTACACATAGTCAATACTCCATAAGTTTATCTTGTGTTTTGTAACATTTGGAGATGTTAGAGGTATGACTCAAGCTTAAAACCTAGTACATAGTGTCTCCATCACCTAACCAAACCTACCATACCTTTTTTTTATTTGGATAATAAAGTATATGCCCTATATTTTATCTTAGATAGAGCGGCACTCCAAGGGAACTAAACCCTACAGGTTTAGAGGAATCTTGATGATAAGGTGAGATAAATGTTGATGAAACCTTTAAAAATATGTATAGAGTTATATTAGACATTAATAGAATGATATAAGTCTCATAGGTGTTTGAGGCCAAATAGAATGGTGTAAAATCATAAGTATGCAGATAGACCTACTAGGTCTTGACTAGGCCTAATGGCCTAAAGAGGTCCAACATCATTTCTAACACTAAGTATTGAAAATAATTGGAATATTCTCATAAGGAGTTTTGAGGCATTTAAAATATTTTGGAATATATAAGAGACCATAGATAATCCATTTCCTAGCTTAAGGACATGATTGGGTATGGGAAAAACTAAAAAGATCTTGAGAAACCAAGTTTGGAAGCTCACAACAACATGAAGGCTTAGCATGGGAGTCTGAGGAGATGGAATAAGTTGATGATAGTACCAAAATTGCATCTTATTAAATTTTTTGAAAATTTAAATGTCAAACCTTTATGAACAAATGTTAAGGGTCAAAAACACCTAAAATCCTCCAAAGCCCTTGATAGGACCAAATGGGAAAGAAAAAGAAAGGAAAGGCATCTAAATGGGATAGTTTGGGTAGAAAAGTGATTTTAGCTTGTAGATAAATCTCCAGGGCTCTTTCCCATCAGCTTGAGTTCTACCCTACTTGTATGAACAGGGTGTAAAACTAGTTTTATTGATAGTTTTTGGTTTGTTTAGGTATAAAAAGGTTTTAAAAGAAACAATTCACTTTGGGAGGAATATTTTGACCTAATACAACCCATCATGTTTATTTCTTACATCATATAAGATCACAAGTTCTTATACTAACACCTTCATTTTATCTAATCTAAATTGGCATATTGAACAAAGAGTGGTCACCAAGTAAGAAAATGAAAACTCTAATTAGGAAGAATTTTAAGGCTTTCTTGATTGATCTAATGGAATGAGGCATATTTAAAAGTATCATACACTCCCCTATATGGATTATATTGGAAAACTAAAGACCATCTTGGTGCCAAGTGTGAAGGGTGAATGAAAGAAGAGTGATTAAGGCTACAGGCAGTGATAACACTTAGACATATGAATATTTATGATTAGAGACACATAAAATGGATGTTTGATCATTTTTATAACCCATAAATCATATTTAAATGATCTCATCTATCCCTAGTCTATTGTGGAACACTCAAAGAAGGCCAAATGATGAAGGCAATTTTCAAGGAATAAGTTAAAGAGTCATATGCCACATTTTAGGAGTTTCATGATTTGAGGGACATTTTTCCAAGTAAAACTTGCATGGTCTATTCCATATTCATTTATCCTATATATGTAACTCATTTTCTCATCTTGACAAGTGTTTTTATGATTTTTGAACTTCATTCTCTTCTCTCCTCTCTAAAATTCTATAAGTAATAGTCATTTTAGCTGATGTTGGTTAATACCACACATGGTATGGTGAATACCCACTAATTTAATGTTTTAAGTTGCCTTTAAATAATAAAATCAATCTATTTTGAGTTCAAAAACATCTTTTATAAGTGTACAAAGTGATGAATGGTTAAATCTAGTGATTTTATCCTTGCTTTTCCTTATCTTTTCATGTCTTATGCAAGAAGTTCTTATTCTGATAGGTAATATAGAGTGTAGTTAGTGTGTTAGAATCCCTTCAAGTTTTAAAGTGTCATTGGATTCAATAATATAATATTTATTCTACTTATTTTGAGTTATCTTATGCATATCACCTCTATATTGAAACACTTATATTAAAACATTTGAAGGCTTTAAGGACAATTTATAGGTTTTATTCTTAGTTAAAGAAGTATGATATCATAGTGGATATATTCATGGTGTATTAATCCCTTATATTAGTTTCATTTAATTTATACTTCTTCCCCATTTCCCATAATAATTTAGTAGTATAGGTGATAATCACTTTAAGACAAATTCAAGGAGTGGTCTAATTCTATTATAGGTTAACCCACATAGCTATAAGTATTCCCATGTTGCCCAAATATTAGAGTAGGATTTAAAAACCTCCTCAAGGGTAAAATATTTTGTGACAATAGTCCTCAAGGTAGAATATACATATGGAGGGTATGAAAACATGATAATCAACTTGATGAAGCTGATCAGGATGAAGAAATTTGAGGACTAAACTTTATTCCTTTGAAGGATTTAAGCATTTCTCAGTCCTATGTAATTGGTAAGAGAAAGAACCTAAATAATTAGATTGAATATATGAGGTACTTGGTAATATCCATTACACAAAAAGGTGACAAAGTTATCACCTTACTAAAGGATGATAAAATGATGCACTTGTCTAACTTAGATGGCTTTATCATTAGCAAGGATGACTTTAGGGCTCAACTATAGCAATTCATGGAAAACTTACAAAAACAAGCCATGGATAGAAGGGTGACCTTTAAACAAGAAATGGTAGATTTTGAATCCTCTACCAACCAAATAATAGAGAATTTTGAGACCATCAATGAAGCTATGTGACCTCTCCTAAACAAGCATGATGCAATGATCAGACACACACCCAAGATGCTAAAAGAGCCTATCATCAATCTGAGATTGATCCATAGTGAATACAAGAAATGTTATAAAGTATGGAGAGGTCAATTTGAATCCAAAAATAAAACTTCCACTTCAAGAGACACCACCTCATCAATCCATCTTAGAATGTATTCTTACCCAGCTGGCACTAGTACTCCATATTCTTCTACAACAGAAGCTTCATCATCAACAATGCTAGTGAGATTCCATCCTAGATCATTAGGAACAAAATAACCATATATTGGGTTCCTTATAAATATGAAATAACTCCCATGGCCTTTGAACTACATTATATAATATTCCCATATTTTGAATAGGGAATATTCTCCAACTTTAGGACATAGAAGACCTTGTATGCAGATAGGTGTTATGTTACCTGGTTCCTTTTATAACCAAATAAAGAATTCAAATGGACTATATATAGGGTTTATCCCATTAATTATAATTCAAAGATATAATTTTGTGAATTAATGCAAAGAGAAAGGAAATGATTGTAATTAACTCACTCTTTTCATTATTTTCATGCTTTATTGTTTCTTAATATATATTAATAATATATGATCTTATTCCTTTAATGGTAAAATATAGAACTCATGTTTCAAATTCATCTTGTTATTTTGTGCTTTCAAATAGGCTAACAAAGTCTATTATGTATGCTCTATTTTTTTCCTACTCTATTAATAAATGTGTTTAAGGAAATTTACTATAGGTAGAATTTTAAATTATCCTTTCTAGATATATGCATTATATTCTCCCTAGAATCATCATTGCACTTATGATGTTCTAAGTTTTAGAATTAGGGTCTCATATTTATTATACTTATTTAAATTATTATTAGAAGAAAATAAAATGGAATTTGTTGGTATTTTTTATAACAAGGGAACTTTATTTTCTACCCTACCCTACTCCCTCTTTTGAACTTTTCAAACATGAAAAACTCTACATTATCACTCATTGTATGTACCCATCTATGTGTTTGATAGTTTGAGATTATATTAGCAAATAAAAATTAATTTACATCATTCAGGTAGATTGTGTCACTACCATATTCATGTTATCCCTACAACATGGTCTACTTTCAGACTAAAAGATGGTCACCACATAATCTCTCAAGAAAAATTGAATGAAACCCCAAGGTTTTTTAAGACCTAAAATATAATATAAGAAATGTTATTCTACTATTCACATTATGTCCTTGACACAAACATACATAAATAAATAAGATGTTATAAGGAGGATGAGTAATTTGTAATGCATTTTGGTTGAAGTATTGCATAATCTCTTTTAAAATACACAAGGATTAAAATAAACATTGCATTTTCTTCTCATTTTTTGTAATATATTTTCAACCTTTGAAATATCCCTATGAAAAATGTTTATTCTAAGATATCCTTTAAATTCTATCTCAATTCTAAAGATATTCTAATATTTCCCCTCTAATCTATTTAAATTTCATCTAAAAAGTTAATGATAGACATGCCATTAAAGAATATTTGGCTTTGTTAAGTATATATTTACAAAGTTCTACATAATTTTAACTAAGAAATTTTGGTTTGAAATAAATAAGTGTAAATATTAGTGTATAATCATATTATTGTATGAAACATCACTAGGCCATGACCTTAAAAGTCTAGATAGAGTATATTCAAGTAGTATTAGGATATTCTTTTCAAATTTTTATTTTGAGACACTTAAATAAGAATTAATACAATAATTATTTATTAAATATCATGTTTAAAAATGATCCTTATAGGTTTGAACCAAGTTTATAATCAATTTTCACAAGGCCTAAAGCTCTAAAAGATCCAGGTCATCAAAATCAAAATAAGAACACTCTGCTCAATTATAGGCCTTCTAATAGGGTTCCTTTATGTTAATTCAAACTAATATTTACCTTATATTGTAGTATTTGGTGAACCTTTGTATTATTTTGAGCTTCTAATAGATATATTTTCTTAAACATCTTGGATTTACCTAGGATCCAAAATAGATCTCACTCATAGACTAGGGTTACCCTTTAATCTCTAAAATCCCATTGTAAGGATAGAGTTGATCAAAGGAGACTTATAAGATCTAAATCCCACCATTCCTCTCTATTAATCCAACATATACATCCTTTATCTCATATCCAACTAGTCATAGCATGGTTAGGAGGATCTCCCATGATTGTACTTGGTCATGTGCATGATTTGCCCAAGAACTTAGAGAAATACCCCCTCTCTTTAATCCATCTAGGGGTATAACTATTGAAGATAATATCAAGTCTTTAAATTCATCCATTAGGATCTTAAACATCATCCATGACGATGTATCTTAAAATATCTTCCTGTTCACCTTTAGGGAAGCAACATATGACTAGTTCCTAAATTTACTAGAGGATTCCATCACTAGATGGAACAAATTCAATGATACCTTCATTAAATAGTTTGTAAGGGTCATTAGTATAAGAATAATATACCAATAGTTCACTCTCTTAAAGTAAGACTCAAATAAACCCATAAGATATTTCAATTCTAAATTTCAAAATATGTATGGCCTCAAGACAACCCCCTACCAACATACATACTACTTAGAACTCAAGATCTACAAGAATAACCTAGACCAATTGAATATTATCTTCCTAAGTAGGGCCATAAACATAAATACACTACTATAAGCATATGTAGAGTCTATACACATTGAAGAGTAAATGCACCCATATGGGAATCCTACCTTTACCATCCCAAACATCAACCTAGATTTAACCTATCTAAATTTGGTCCCAAATGCAAACCAAAATATGCTAGCCTTGAATTAAATACCTAGCCTTAATCAATTACCATTAAGCCATACAACTCCTAGCTAAAAATTGGGTTCTTCAACTAGTATAATGTTGTGGCTCATACCTAAAATAATAACTGAACTTTGGTCCCTATTAATAAATTTAACACCTAAAGAATTGTCTAGAACCTAGTCCAAAACACCAAACTTGACTCCTCAAAAGGAGACCTAAAATAAATTTAGTGGATAGTTCAAAAACTAGGTAGTGATTTCCTAAATTTGCAAAGGCAAATGAGAAATGTGGTAGGAGGTTATAATAAAAATTACACATTCCAAAAGTATAATATGCCTTTCAATAGGTCTAATAATAATAACAACAACAATGAATCCTCATCCAACAAGATGGTTGACATAGATATCTATGAATTAGCCTTACCTAATTGGTGTAGGGGTCATAACATGGCCTGACATGGAGAATTAGACTACATAGAATTTTGAAACACTTTCAATATGTTCTAAGGTGAGTTGGAAAGTTATGACATTATCTCTAACAAAAAAGATAATGGTAATAATTATAGGAACACTAGAGCACTTGATGGTGGGTCGAACCCCACCGAAATGACCCTCATGGTCAAAAAATATGAGTTTACTAACTATAAATAAAAAAATCCCAGAAGTAACATAGATGAGATACATGCTTTCCAAAAATACCAAAAAATAAATTATGCATTGAGAGATAGAGCCCAAAAGTAATTTGCAATAACTTCTATACCACCTAAAAAAATTGACACTCCCCTATATAATCAAAACAATAATGATCTTGATCCTCCAAAAGGAAGGGATATTCAACCTACTAAGGAATTAGCCTTACTATGTCCAAAGGTGGATAAAACATTGTGGAAGATATGAAGAAGATCAAAGTCAAAATTATTTTACATTAACTTGCTTAAATCACTGAGCAATGTGATCTTCTACTTAAATTATTAACTAAAAAGCTGGATAAAGGTAAATCTAAATGAGATAATGTGAATGTAGTGATGTATAAAATTAAACCTAAAGTTACTCCATTCCTATTACCTATTAGAATGTTTGGTAAGAATGTACATAATTATTTTCTTCATTTTGGGGCATCTACTAACAAAATTCCTATAAGTATTTGTGAAAAGTTAGGACTAGCTCTGATTAAGTCTAATAGATTATTCATCTAGTTGGACAAGTCAAAGGTTAAAGTGGTAGGAGAAATATGGAACATTTATATGTAATTAGCTCATGAACCCTAGATTCAATAGTTCATCGACACTTAGGTCACAAAAATCCCATAAGTATATGGGATGTTACTAAGTAGAGATTGGATGCAGTCCTTAAATGGATATATGTCTACAGACTACTTGTACATGTGGATACCTTGGAGGGGTGTGCCTAATTAGATCCAAATTGAGTGAGAGATGAGGATGAATTTCATGATAATAGAGTATAATTCAAAGATGATAAATTGAATTTCTAATTACCAACTTGGGTGTATATACTCTTGATATTATTGGCTCGAATGAAATCAATATTATGACCAAAGATGAAGGATTTTGGATGATGTAATTTGATGGCGAAAGAGCCAAGAAAGGCTCAAGGGTAGGTATCATATTGTCAAATTTATTTGGTAAGCAATACTTATTATCTTATAGACTTGAATTCCCTTACACTAATAATCTTACAGAATATGAATCCCTGATCTTAGGACTTCAATTGGCCATCAAACACAAGGAAGATAAATTATTGGTTTGATGTGATTCAAATTTAGTCATCAATCAGGTATGTAGCCAATATTAGTACACGCTTTCTTATCTTAATAAATACAAATATAGAGTATGGGATTTAGTCAAAAGCTTTGAAGCATTTAACATTTCTTCTATGCTCAGGGATCAAAATTAGTTGGTAGATGTGTTGTCCTCTACAATAGCCAACCTAGTCCCACCTAAGGCCCTTGAAAAACAAAAATTTATAGTCAATATGATATCTTTCCCTTCTATACCAGATAACATCAAGCACTTCTAAGTGCTTGATGATGATGAGAAGATCATCAACTTCATCACTAATTTTAGAGTCTTTGAGTCACATGTAATCGATGAGAAAGATGAATAATCTAAGAAAGAGACCAAAGCTGATGATGATGGTATAGTTATAATTAAAATGAATATGAACCCTAAGGGCATGGTCTCTCTAAAGAGAATATTTGACAAAAATAAGATAATGAGTGACACAAAAATACCTAAAGGAAGTGGAAAAGATTATAATAAAATTAACTTGGGTTCATTGAATAATCCCTAAAACATTGACATCAAGTTTTTCTACACCAAATAAGAAGTGGATGAGGCCACTAAGTTATTATCTAGGTTTAAGGACATCTTTGCATGGTCATACAAAGACCTTACAGTCTTTGACACTTTGGTTATCACTCATATGATCCATTTAAAGGAATCATGTAAACCCTTATGGAAAAGACAAAGACCTATCAACCCAATGTTAGAGACTCTCATATATAAATAAGTAAAAAATGTTATTAGATGTGAGGATAGTTTTCCTAATCAAACACTCTACATGGGTAGCTAACTTGGTCCTAGTAAAAAAGAAAAAACTATGAAATTAGACTACATGTAGCTTCTAGAATCTCAACCGGTCTTCAAAAAAAGATAATTACCCATTGAATTCCTTGGATGAGGTAATTTAAATGGTTATTAGCTCTCAGATGATGTATTTATTGAATGGCTTCTTTGATACCAACTAGGTACTAGTTAACATAGAAGACATGATGAAAATAACCTTCATAACAAAGTGAGGAATGTTTACATATAGAAGGATGCCTTTTAGGCTTATCAATACCAGGGATACATTTAAACATGCCATAGACCATGCATTCTAAGGATTGATTGGTAAGTTCCTCATTATTTACATGGATGACCTAACCATTTTCTTTAAAAATAGGAAAGACAACATGGCATACCTTCAACAAGTTTTGGAGAAGTGCAGAACCTTTGGTAAAACCTAAGAAGAGTATATTTTATGTAATTGAAGGTAAAATCTTGGGACACATAATCACCAAGGATGGTATGGTTATAAAACTTGACAAGATTAAAATTATTTTTAAAGTTGATTTCCCTAATAGTAAAAAGGAATTAAGGTCATTTTTTTAGAAAAAATAACTTTGTGCATAAATTCATTTTAGGTTTCACCAAAATTGTTAGACTTATGAATGCCATGTTTAAAAAGGATGAAAACATTAAGTGGATGTTAGAGGTTAAGGAATAGTTCCAAGACATTAAATAAGTTATATTACAAGCACCCATACTAATTAGCATAGATTTTAGTAAATATTTCTACCTTTATTCTTTCACTTCTAACCACATGATTTTTGTTGTCTTAACATAGAAAGTAGATGACAAAGAACATCTAGTCACCTTCATGAGTACAAAATTATTGGATGTAGTTTTAAGATACCCACTTTAGGATAAACAAGCATACACCTTGGTAAAAGCTATAAAAAAAGTTTAGACATTACATCCTCTGAAACAAAACTCACACCATTGTACCTAAAACCACCATTAAGCTTATGCTTACTAGAATGAGTTAGGAGAAAGGAGGGGAAACTGGATTACTAATCTTTAGGAATATGACATAGAGATCAAGTCAACCAAGATGGTATGAGGTTAAGGCCTAATTTAATTGATCATTAAGACTAATGCTTAGATTGATGTTTTATAGGTGGAAGCAAAACAAGTTTCAAGTGAGGAATGGTACACAGACATCATATACTACTTATTGAATGGTACTCACCCACCCAAATGGAAAAGAGATCAAAGCAGATCACCCAAGATTAAGAGATCACATTTTATGATCAAGAGGGGAGTAATTCATATAAAAAACTATGAATGAATCTATCTGAGATGCATTTCCAAGCAAAAATTTGTAGACATCCTAAACAATTTCCATGAGAAATTGGGAAGTGGACATCCTTTGAGCATAACCAATACCCAAAAAATACTTAAAGGAGGATATTATTGGCCTACCATATGCAAAGATGAACATGATCATGCTTGAGCATACCACTAGTGCCAAGTATTCAACAATAAATAAGGGATAACATGCCATTGTAACTAATAATTGAAACCAAGTTGTTTGCATAATGGGGATTAGACTTCATTGGCATCATCAATCCCAACTCATCAACATGCCATACATTTTTGCTAACAGTCACTAGTTATTACACTAAGTGGATTGAAGTAGTTTCCACTAAGAATTATAGAGAAATTGATGTCATCAAGTTCTTATAAGATAACATCACAACTAGATTTGGGAATCCTTTGTATCTAGTGTGCAATAACAACCCAATTTTCCAATCTAAAGAATTTTTAGGATGGACCTATGAAAATAAGATTATTTTAAAGCTCTTTTCAAATCATTATCTACAAGGGAATGGAATTGTAGAATCAATAAATAAAAACTTGAAGAATGTGAAAAAGAAATCAATAGATAAGAAACCAAGGGAGTGGCAGTCATTAGTGAAATATTTTAGTCAGATATATTGAACTAGGTACAAGTAGGCTTTGAAGGCATCCCCATTCTTACTAGTATATGGGTAGCAACCAATATTTCCTATTACATTTTAGCTACTTACTTATGAGTTCATGTATGAATACATGGGCGATGAAAAAATTTGGTCCAAAATATTAAATTTCCTTCAAATGAAGGATACCAAAGATGAAGCCCTCAAGAACTTTAGAAAACACTAAGATGTGGTGAAAAAGTGGTTTGATAAAAGGGATAAAATCAAAATGTTCTAAATATTAGACTTGGTCTTATTATATGATAAATACCATGAGAAAAAAGGATAGCATTATAAATTATCACCTCTTTAGATCAGGCCATATCAAATTATAGAGATCTTAGGTGATAATGCATTTAGACTGAAGGATTGATAAGGAAATGACCTAGCTCTACTAGTGAATGGATATTACTTGAGGCACTAATTCTTGACTACCTCTTATATGCCCACCTAGGGACTATGAGTTGGTTTAGTATAGTAGTAAGTAGAAGTAGATTAGTTTGATTTTTGCTTTTCTTTCTTGTCATGTGTTTGTTTTTTGTCTCTTTCTTTCCTTAGAGTGGTTTTTGTGTATTGTAGCCTAGTAATAAGCCCTTTGGGTAGCATCCCTACTTTTTATTACATTTATATAAAGTTGTGAAACTTGAAGAATTGAGTGTTAAAACTTGTGTACATCCCAATAGATGCATGTTCAAAGAAAGAAACTATGCCATATGTTGATTTAGAAAATATGGGAGAGTTTAATAATAAAGTTTTCATTCTATGGGATATGTGATTTTAATCTAATTATGATCAAGTGCTAACAACTTACATTTGATTAGATTAATGTCTCAAAATTCTAAAGATCCATACATATTGATAGTTAATTTCACATCATAAGTAGGCCTAGGTGAAATTCAGTTGGTATAAAGCAAAGTGGTTCTTGAGTAGAAGTTCTAGAATTCCCCAAAGCCTAGATAACAAAATGGTTACCAACCTCTAAGGGTTTTCAAAAAAAATAGTGTATCAAGTTGAAATAGACTTGACATTAAAAGCTACATTCCTTTAAATGTGATTCAAGTAAACTTCATCATGGCTATGGATGCCTGGCTAGTAGTGGAGCAAGGCCTTGAGTGGAGCCAATGGTACCTCTATTAGTGATATAGAAACTTGGATGGCAGCATAGGAATACCCAATCCATCCCATTTAAATATGAGCATCAACATTTATATCTAAAAATGCTTACCTAAAACCTATGTTCAAATCCATGATGTTTGAAGCTACTAATTTTGAAACCCAAAGGCATATTGGTCAATTAATTCAAAGCACACACATAAGTATGAATGCTTTTCATTTTTTTGAGTCTCTAATCCTTCAAGTGAAAATTTGTTAGTTTTAGAGAACTTATTACGATGTCTATTACATCTACCAAGGGGTGATTACTTAATGATTACACTCTAAAATAGGATATCTAATTTCTAACATAGTATTATGTTTCCAGTAGAGGTTGCCATTTTTTGAGTTTAACACACCCCATTTTCCCAAAATGGGGACCCCATGAAATCTTGGGTCATTTATCCTAGGCCATACCTTGTTATTTACTTTGAGTGATATGAAACCTTTTGTATGGTTGTAAAAGCTTAAAATTCATGGTGGTCCATGACTTATATTAACAAGTACCTTTTAATAACGTTTCATTAACTTTTAACTCCATTCATTTTCTAATGATCTAACTTGTTTAAAAATTTCTCTTACAAGGGGTTATAATTAAGGCATAGTCTAAGTTGAGTAGTACATAATGGTCCCTAAAATGTGATCAAAGTCACTTAATTAAGGCTTTTGAACCATAGTGTTGCTTTGGCTATGCCAAAACTACATTCAATACTAGGATGTACCTTGATTTTAAGTTATAATAGAGGGTCCAAATCAGATTTCATACTTAATTTATGAATTTTGACTTACCACTTTTTTCTTTTTATCACAAAAATCACTAAATTTCATGTCTTTTTCCTTTGTATAAGATCCTAACACCAAATCAGCCTTAATTGATATGAAATAACATCACATGCATTAAACACTTGATTATATAAAGTTAGAGACTTAGTCACATATATTTTAGTCTTGAAAATGATCACAACCCAGTGAACCAACTAGAGCATGCCACTTGGAACCCATTCATGGAATTTTTCTATTAAAGAGAAATCACAAAGGATTTTGATCCCAACAAATCCATAATAACATTCCCCTTGGAATTTAGTCATAACTTCTCAAGGATCTTGTTATTTTATCAAGTTTCATGACCAAGAGACCCAATGGGAATATGCCACTTATCATTCAGTTATTAAATTATAACCTATGAAGATGGAAACCCCAACATATCATACCACTTGACACCCAATCATAGCCTTTTAAGATCTTGATTACTTTCAAAAGTCCTATGATAGAACAATCTAACCATATCATGACACTTGGCACTCAGTGGTGTCCTTTGTATCCCAAGATCTAAGATGTAAAGTTTAAATTCTAATAACACTATGAGTGCATGACATTGTGACACCTATCATTTATTCACCCAACCTTAAATAACTAGATGATATGTAGAAGCCACCTAGCAGGAAAGTCCAATGGAATAGTGATGGATATACCCCTTACTACATGGTGATATCATGATAAAAGGAAGCTACAAGATCTAATGGAAAGGTGACATATGGAAAGGTGTTATAGCATTTGGGTCTATCAATATTTTCATATAATATAGCCATGTGACAACATAATCTAATGAGAGCCTGCCACTTAGACAACTCGTAAGGGCCCCAAGACCACATTAGCCCAAAACCAAAGGGGTCATGCCATGAAATATGAAAAAGAGGTGAAATATAATACAACTATAACATGTGGAAAATGTCATGTTTCCCACCTAGATATCCCAATATTTAAAATAAAAGTTTGAAACACGTGAGATAATGCTAAGTGATAAATGCATGTCAAGTATGACACTTAAAAGATATATAGCTATCCACAAAGTGCCAATTGTTGGTATGAATTGAATGTTGATGGGGCTCATTTGGTGGTTATAAATCCAAGTCACCTTAAGGAAAATTCAAGCATATGAATAGAGGCCACATGGATAAACCAAGAGCGGTGATTGGGTAAATCCTAAAAGTGAACTTTCAAAGCCATTAGAATAAAACCAAAGAGCCCCTTAGGTTTTATGTCAAATAAAATGAAAGATAATTTCCATTTATGGCCTATATATTGAAATTTAAAATTATAAAAAATCCAAAGTTTAAAGCTTACTGTCTTGAAGCTTAACTTTCACCATTGCTATCTATTAAAAACTCCAAAGTTCTCTATATCATTTGCTAAAAAGCTTCTATGCATTCATTTGATATCTAGACAATCCATGATCTCATCAGTCATAACTTTAGAGACTATGGACAAATTAGGAGCATCTAAAGCTATAGAACATATTATATTTCTATATTCATACAAGACAAACACAATCTTTTGAGACACCATCTTCAATGCAATTGTAGTGGCCACAATGGATAAACACTACAATGACTTTTTCTACCATGTGAAGAGGATGGTGGATTAGGATATTCATGATAAAGAATCCCCAAATGTTTTAGAGGAAAGGTTTGACATCTTGGAACTTAAGACTATGGGATTACACAAAGATTCATCCAATCCATAGGTGCTCCCCTATGTATACTTAGTCCACAAAATTTTTATCCACTCCAGGTGTGTGGATGACATGATCAAATCTATCAACTTAGGAAATGATATCACTTATATAGTTAGATTATCCTTTCAAGCCTATTATGACTTGCCCAAGCCTAGAATTATTTATAATTTGGAAACCATGAACCAATGGCTTGATTCACACAATATTAGATAAGTCTTGATAAGCTAGGAAGAAAACCCAAGGAGGTTCATATACAAGTCTAAAATAGATTATATCCTCATCATTCAATTCAAAAAGGGGTGAAAATGAGGATAGCCATGATGAACATGTTACATGGATTAGAAGACATTAGCCATGTGGATGAGAAGTGTGTTTCATTTCTATCTATGATTATAGATAATTCCATAACTCCCCCCTTAAGGAGACCATCTCCTATAATTTGGCTACCCAAATCAAGAAGACCATGGCGAACTAAGAAAATCATTTTTATATGATGTCTTACCTAGTTAATGTCATCTATGTTACTCTAAAATTCCCTTAGTTTACTAATTAGAACCTAAACATGAGATGGACCATCCCTTATGTTTTCACAAATGTTAGAATTTATAGATATAGGTAGGAGATGTAGGTTGTTATTGAGCAATTATACCCATTTGTATATAAAGGAATCTATGAAAGAACCATGGCTAGGCTATCAATATATATTAGGGTAACCCTTAAGACATTGAGAGACTACTGGTATTACCCAAACTTAACCATAATTAGAGTAGTGGGAATATGGATAACCCCATTTAGATTACCCACCATAGTACCAAACAAGTTAGTTGAGTAAGAGATTACATTCCAACTACTCACAAGAGTATATGGACTATGAAAAATCAAGAATAAGGGATTAATACACCCCTAATTTGATAATATCATCTAATTCAAAATTGAAACTTGGCACTCGATCATAGTTATTACCAAACATAGGTCTACCTTCATTATAGATAAGAACTATGATAGGGAATCGAACCCTACACACTTGACATTCAATCACTACATCATACATAAGGCATCTCTTAGTATCACATATCATCATGAACCTAAGGATGAATACCAATAATACTTTAATGAATATGATTTTGTAGAATTAAATCAAAGGCTGAAAGCTAATGGGATCACATAAGTGAAAGGAATACTAGATGGCACTAGGTTTTTTTAGGTGTCTGAGCACCATGATACTCAAGTAGGAATGTTGAAATCTCCTATCCAAGCCACTAGTGATAGATAAGAAGGTCTGACTAATTCATAACTTAGTCACAAGATACTTTAGGCATTGTCTCCAAATTTGGAGAAAAGAGAGACTATTTCTGAGAAATAAGTTGGGTAGGCTTTTATGTCAGGTGTCCCATCTGGTAGCCCATCCTAGATACTAAGTGAGACTAAAACATAGGTAGTATGTTCAATAGGGGAAACAATAACATCTAATTTGACAACTTCAACATCAACATTTCCTCCCCTTCTTCCTACTAGGGAAGGATTGAGTAATGTAGGTTAGGAATGCATTACCTTAGCCACTTCTTTCTTATATAAACAAACCCTGAGTGTATTTGATTCTCCCTAACTCTAGGTCATATCAACCTCCAACCTTATAGGCCCCTGACCAGACCTATATTTAATCTTGTAACCATGCCACTACCCACCATCACCACTTCACCATATCATCCACTTATAGGGTCTCAATGATGGTCAATTTACCCCCAGTCATGCCTCGGCCTATGGATTTTGTAAAAGTGTTGGAATTTATAATTTACTCCACCCATTATTGAATGCTTATAAAGTATTATTAAATATTTCTAGTAGGGCATTATTTAATGTTTTGCTAATACATCATAATTAGTGGTTTCTAAAATGAGACAATGTGACCTCTTTAAATACTACTTTTGCATAATAAAATTCCAATGTAGAGGAAATGCCCATGATCATTAGCTAGTACAGATAAAACAAATGCACCTATGTAATAAAATAAAAAGAATTCATAAATATCACATTTTATAGACAAATACATAACTTGTAACACCAATATCTTAGAAAATGACTTGGAAAAATTGCATACACACCATCATACGAGCAGCTATAAAAAAATAGGTAAAATGATCTCATTTTTGAAAAAATCATATTTTATCTAGATTTAGAATCTCTTATAAAATCATTTCTAATAATGAACTTAAATTTTTTTCAAATGAATTTATAAAAAATTTAGGTAAGTATTCAATTATATTTAGTCATTCATCCAAATATTACCCTCAAAGTAATGGTCAAGTTGAATCAAGAATAAAAATCTGATCACAATCATGAAAAATTTTGTTTTTGAAAATAAAATAAATTAACATCTTAATTTTTTTGAATCTTTATGGGATGATAGAACTATTTTCAAAGAAACAACCAATTATTCATCTTGTATAACTTTCCTTTTAATTTATAGTTAAAAGGAAAGTAATAAATACTTGGATGTGTATTCACATCTTGTCTTTTCTTGAGTGTAATTTGAGTGCTTTATTGGTGATTGATCTGAAACTAATAGCATGTTATAGTGTAAAATCAGTGCATATAATCTAGGTCAAAATTATTTGAAATAAATTTAAGGCCAAAACCAAGGGCCTGCAACATGGTTAGAATAAATTACCACTCAATATGATCATAGGCCTTCTCAAAATCTATTTTGACAAATATAACTTTTTGATTAGAGATCTGAACCCATTCCATACCTTCTTATTTAATAATGACATTATCCATAATGAACATGTGTTGAATAAATCCATTTTTTTCATTTCTAATAATTAAAGGAAGTATGTATAAAAGGAGGCCTACTATCATCCTTTCATAAATTCCCTTATTATCCACTACTTTTTCAACTAGCAATAGTTCTTCTTTATCCCCTAGCTCCATGTTCATATTAGTCACAACCATAGATACCTCCTAGACATCTACCTTCCAAGGGTTGACTCTAGCTTAACTATTTCCTTCCTCATCAAAACACCCAAGTGGATCTTTAAATAAATCATGGATTATGTAGATGCAACTATCCACTAGTGAGAATCTAGACTGGGTCATAATAGACCCTCCCTAGGTTACATTAAAAATCAATAAGGAGTTATGGGTAATGAAGAGGGTGACCAAGAGAAAGGTTAGCTACCCTGAACAAAAAATCATGTATGAGTTAGAATAAATCTTATTTGAGTTGAAAAAGACAAAGAAGGCTAGGCATGTCAAAAAATAGTAATACAAGGAGGACGCTCTCTCATCTCTTCAAACAACTATAGATGTAGTTACCAAATTGGTTAAAGGAGTACAATAAAGAGAGGTTGAATTGAATCAGTAGTACAAGGCCACCTTACTAGAGAAAACCATAACAAGAGTGAAATGGGATATGGAAGATATGTTGAATACCTTGGCTTAATACAAGGCAAAGGGAGACCAAATATACAATAAGGTCCTCAAGGAAGAAGTTGCATATGGAGGGTATGATAGTAAAATAATCAAATTGATGAAGTTGATTAGATTGAAGAAATTTGAGGACCTAAACCTGATTCCCTTGGAAAACTTGAGCATTACTCAGTCTTATGTAATTGTTAGGAGAAATAACCTGAACTAATAGATTGAAGATATGAGGTCCTTAGGAAGATCTCTTATATAACAAGGTGACAAAGGTATCATTTTAAAGCATATTTTCTAGATGTATGCATTATATTCACCCTAGAATCCTCACTGCACTTATGATGTTTTGGGTTTAAGCACTAGGATCTCATAGTTGTTAGTCTTATTTTCATTATTGTCAAAATAAACTAAAAGGGAATCAATTATTCTTTATTTTTAAAAGGGAACTTTCTTTTCTACCCTACCCTACTCACTATTTGAAACATTTTCAAACATGAAACACTTTAGATTAACATTCATTATATATACCCATTTGTGTGTTTGAGATTTTGGGCTTATCTTGTCAAATACAAATAAATTTATATCATTTAGGTAGATTGTGTTGCTAACATATTCCTATTGTCCCTACAACAGGGTCTACTTATAGACTAAAGTGTGGTCACCACATAATCTCTCTATCAAAATTGAGTGAATCCCCAAGTTTTTCTAGGACCTACACTATAATATGAGAAATGGTATTCTATTATTTGCATTATGTCCTTGTCATAGACATACATCAACACTACTCTTCAAATAGCCTGTAAACTAGGAGAGAGACTTTTCGTATGTAGAAAGCCTTATGTAGTGTATATTCTCTTCCTAAAATAATAGTTCCATTGGTGGTAGTTTATTAGAATTTATTGTGTCATACCTCATGAAGTGAAAGATGAGAAAGAGTTTATGGAGGTTTATGTGAGAAATTCCCTAGAACATCAAAATATCATGTGTTAATTATTTATATGCTACTACCTCATAAGACATATCTATGGATTCATGATCAATATTTTTGTAGGAAAAACCTAGATCAAAGCCTTTATCTCCACTAGGAATAAAATTACATCGAATTAAAGGATTGATGATTATTTTCATAAAGCAATGAATGTAGGCCTTTTCATGAGATCCCAATACCCTAGTGGGGTAAAACTCATTCGATAATTTAGAGAATGTTTTTACTAGACATGCATGACCATTACTTATAAGCCCTATAGAGGAGTATATCATATTTTGAAATTTATGTCTATCATCATTTTGATGAAGCATTAGTAGCATATGATAAACAATGGGACACAATGAAAATTCCTTTGAAAATAAGGGAAGTAATCTCCCCCATCAATATTTGATGGAGTCTTAAAAGGACTATGGATATTGTTTAGATAATTTCACAAGTCACACATGTGAGAGACAAATAATGGATTCACATGAGGTATATGCCACCACTCATTCTCAGTCCCATGTCCCCATGGAAAAATATAACACCTCAATCTAGAAAGTAGTTTGAGCTATAGAGAGAAATTATTTTTAGAGATATGGGATTTATTCATCCAATTGAGAGAAATTAGAACACACACTATGAAATATATGATCTTAGTTAGATATTGGGAAATAGGGTGCTTGACCATGAGAAAGGAAGATAGTATCTTGAAAAAAGACATGAAATAAGTAAAGTGTGGGGGAAATGATGAGTCCATTATATGGCTTAGTATATCCAAATAATAACCATGTTAGCCTCTAATAATCTCCTTTCTTTAAATGGATATGATATGCATATATGAATTATTTCTAGTCTAAAGTAGAGAATGGGTACTTATGTATTGGTTAACATGTGTGAGTTAATGTTACTTGTTTCTACCAATATATTCTAACTCTTTACATGGTTAGCCTTTAGTTTTAAATGTATAGGTTATATAAATGTAACATGATTGAATGATATGGTTTTTTGTCAAGTAATAAGACCCTTGAAGGAAATATTGGCATGTGCCAGAACTATATAGTGAATTTATAGAGTCTAATAGTTAAGCTCTAGAATATAAAAATCAAGATAGAAGTCTATCAGGAAATCTTTAAAATGTAATAAATTAGTTATAGAGTTAATCAAGTGAGTTCCATAATGCATAAAGTGAGTTTTGGAGTTCATCAAGTGAGTTTTAGAGTGTAACAAGTTGGTTCTAAATTTCTACATGTGAGTTTTAGATTTCAATAAGTAAGTTATGGAGTTTAATAGGTGACTTCTAGAATCACCCTAGTCATATATAAAGCTTGTGGAAGGTATTTTTATGATAATACAATGTTTTATAAATCTTACATAAAATGGTCATGGACTTTCCAAGACACTCATGGATCATAAAGACACTTACCTTATATAGCATTACATTTTTAGACATGATATTTATAGTAATATTTTGTAAAGAGCACCATTATAGGTATTGTGGGAATTTGGGTTAATAGATTAAAACATGTTTTAATCACAAAGATATTGTAACCAGTTGGATCCATGCATGTAGTTATGCCATATTTTCCACTATTTCACCTTGAAAAATGAGAAATGGTTGTAATTCCTCTTCTATTTTACAAATAACTTAGATTGTAGTTGTAATATTGTTAGTCTATTATTTTATTTTGTACAACATTTGTAAGAACATTACATTAGAAAAATTTATTCCAACTATTTGAGTATAAAGTTAGAGAAAGAGAATGTTAGCAGCATAAAAGAAGAAAAATAGTAAAATATAGTTTTTGTTCCTGGTTTGTAAAATTTCTTTTGAGAATTAATGAAGATTTGAATGTTCTTAAGAGACTAAGTGTGATTTAGATCTTATTACAAGGGAGAGAAAGGGCCCACTCACAAAATGAGATAGTATTTTTGTGTGGTATTTCTTTATGCCTATATTTATTTTAATTTAATTCTTTTATGAGTGTTTATATTATAAAATGTGGTTTATTTAACCTATAGGTATTTCTCTTTGTGTATTCTCATTTTAGGCTAATATTTACATATTTTTTATAACATTTCCATTTTTTAAAAGCATTTCATTTAAAATAAAGTTCAATTCATTATATAGATCAAAGAGTGCTTCCCTTAATAAGTAGAGTGTGTTTTTTTAGTAAGGAAATTTATTTGACAACAAAGTGTGTTTATTTATAAGCAATAACATTTAGTATTTAGCATTTTAATTTTTCAAAGTGTGTTTCTTTTAAAATAATGAGAGAAGTTTCAATCTAGGATTTATTAGATTAAAGACCTTAGAATTAGTTGATCCAAACTCCATCCCCCTAAATCATAATGGTTAATAATAAAATGTACACCTTATTGCATAAAACCATTGGAAACTAGCCCTAGTTATAATTATATCAAACAAATGAATTGGTTAAATGAATGGTTTGATGACACATGTCAATTATATCCTAGATATTATTTTCAATTTGAACCATTGATTATTTTTATATGTGGAAGCTTGATGATATTTAAAAATATTATTTGGGTCATAATCTTAAAAAAATGATTGATTTATATATATTTGAAATGGTTTTGAAAAAAAATCACATTACAATCAAGATTATTTTTTAATATTTGGTGTGGTTGGTTTGGAAGTGTTGAAAATTTTAAAATTTGTAAAGGAACCAAAAAGGTATGCTTATTTTTCAATTAATCATCTCATCCTAATTCCTAGATTTGAAATTAAGTGCTTCATTAGTCTTTGGCATATTTTACCCCATAATATTTAGATGTAATAGATGTGGATGCAATATCTGTGTATGTTAATGTATTATAATACATAATTTTAACCTCAATGTTATGCAACACATGACAAAACTAATCAAATTAATCATACATATTAAACATGAATTTATCCTTAAGTGGGTTAAATAAATTATTTTATAATATAATTTTAAGTTAATTACAAACTAATTGATATGACATATTGGTAATAATGGTCTCAAAATTTAGCACATATTTAGCAGTGCATTCAATAATTCCTTGTTTCATTTGAGATATTTTAGAAAAAGTGACAATTTTATTATTTCATTTTGAAAATTACAGTAATAATAGGTCCAAGAAATCATGTAATATATGCAAATATCCCATATGGAATGGATTAAACCAATATAAGGCATATCCCATGAAAATCCTAAGAAATAAACATGTCATAATAAAACGATACTATTGAGATCCAATACAAGATGAAAATAAATATTTGATATGATGAGATGGATTCCAATTGCCACTAAATGTTGTAAAATTAGGAACTTATAATTATTGAGGTATTGGGTCAAAATTAAATTATTTATCCAAAAATATGTGTAATATTTCATAATATGAAACCATATTGTTATATTTTCTAGGTGTTTGAGATAACTATGAATTCTTCATCCTCATGTCATTATCTTACTGCACTATAGGGTTAGTAGATGCACCACTAAGTGTATGATTAATATTTTCATTTGTATATATAGGAACATTACAATTATTAATTTTAATAATCAAGTATTGATTGGTGTTATGACTATGTACAATAATAAGATATTGTATATATGAATTCATTGGAGGTGCATTGGCATTCAAATTGGTAGGTGGAACCATAAAGTTGTTATGAATATATTAATCAAACTAAAAAGGTGTTTTATCAATACATTAAGGTATAATAGTATTATGATAATGAAGGTTAATAGCCCTACCACTTCATTTTACAGGATTAGAACCATCAAAAGGAGGTTTCTTAGGAAAAATATCTTTATTCCTAAGTTTTTATTGCAAAACTTTTAATATCTTTTATACATAATCATAATTATATACCTATAAAGGTTTTACAATATATTTGGATCAATCTCTTCATAATATTTTAAATCATCATAAATTTTATATTCAATAGCATAACTTGAAGGGGTAATAGGGTATACTCAATCAATAAGAGGTTAGCTATTAGAACTCATATCAACTATAGAAGGATCACCATAATAATTAGTGGTCATGATTAATTAATTTATACAAATAAGGTTCAAATATAAAAATTGGATTTGAAATAAAGTACCAAAACCTAGGTAACTACACATGAGGAAAGACACATGTTAAACTTCATTCACTCGACTTCCCAAGGTTTGACTAAGACATCAGATGAAAAGATGATATGATGACGGGTGTATAGGTTTGGTTGATTAGGTTGAGTTTAAAGGATATATTTTTGGATGATAGGTGGTAAGGAATTCTCATGGTAATACCATAATGTATATCCTACATCGTGTTGCTTATTGAGGGTGTCAAATTGAAATGAGACAAAATTCATAAAAACACTTAGTATGATAATTCACAAGATACTAAACCTCTTGGTTGATACTAAGTATAACACTTTGGGAATTATTAGGTTGGATAAATATAGGGAACTGATTCACTTTATTGGTTTGACTACATATAGTCAATGTCATATGCAAATCAATAAAATATGAAGAGGCTAGTCCTTATGAGGAAGATAAATAATAGTGAAGGTTTAGACATGAATATTATTATACTTACGAGCTCAAATGTGA
Organism: Torreya grandis; assembly: GCA_037957365.1. NCBI lineage: Eukaryota > Viridiplantae > Streptophyta > Pinopsida > Cupressales > Taxaceae > Torreya > Torreya grandis. The sequence continues at coordinate 1,295,600 of JARHVA010002677.1, forward strand.
ATGAGTTTGATTATTTTTTATGCCTATAAATAATATTTATCATCAATATTTTTAATTTGGTTAATTAAAATATGTGTAATATGATTGGAATGGAAAAATTAAATTATAAACTCAACATTAATATCACTTTAGATTTTTTTAGCATAAATGGGAGATCTAACTCTAGGAATTATGCCTATTCTATGAAGATATGGTTTATTTATAAGTGTCATATAATTAAAAAATATATTTGAATGTTTAAATAATATAACTTGTGTTGAATTTTATTTTAAATAAGTTACTTGTTGTTTGAATGTTTGTAATCATGGTTTTAGGCTTTTACATGTCTTGATAAGGTTTTGTTTTGTTCATTTTTGGGTGTTTTTAGGTATTTTACAAAGAAATTAAACTATAGTACTTTTTGAAAATAAAGTATTTGAAATTATTAAATGAATATTTGAAATTAAATTTAATGATAATGATTTTCATTTTTTAGTTCTTTCTAATATTTTTATGCATGCAAGTGCAGAAAATAAAGTTGTAGATGAATGATGCATATGTTATTTTTGTTTTTTCCTTTTTTTTTTTTGGAAAGTTTCATATACCCACATTAAATGAAATTTAATTTTTATTTTATTTTTTAATGAAAAGAGATGAAATATAATAGGTAATTTAGGTTTTTGAATGTGAAAATAAATACCAAGATATGAAACTAAGATTTGTTTTATACTATGTAATTTATAGTTTTTTTTTGTGATTTCATTTAACATGAAAGTGAGAATGCCAATTTATTAGATTTTTAATGATTATATTATTCTATAATTATTGTGTTATTTTACTAATTAAGTTATGTAATTATATATTTTTTATGATTTATGTGAGTTTCTTTGATATGCAAAAGAGATAAACTGGATTTAGTGTGCAAGTTTTGGTTTTCTTAGCTTTTGAGTGTATGGGTGTGTGTGTATGTTCTCGTTTGATGAATATGTGTTGAAGGAAAACTTAAAATTTAATAAATTTGTGTATATTTACCTAATGATGAATTTATTATAATATAACATAAATTTAATGCAAAACTACATTATTTGAAGCTTTGATATGCAAATACAAACTAAAGAAAGAAAAATTAACCTTTTTGGTGAAAAATAAGAGATAGGAAGATGATTTATTTTATTTTATCTTATAAATTTATTAATATTATTATATATATGAATACAAAATTAATATATTCTAATAAACTAAAAACTGAAAACAAATCCTCCAACTTGATTGATGGTGAGACCAAATGAAGGAAAAGAAGTAATTATTGTGTGTATACAATACTTAGGTAGCTATGTGATTTTATCAATATGAAATTGAGAAATATCCAATAAAATCATGATAATATAATATAATAAATAAATAATTTTATTATGTCTAGACTAATTCAAGAATAATAAATAACTACTTGTCAATTTGATAAATTTCCTTCTCAAAACTTGTGTAGAGTAATGAAATAATGATCATATATTTAAGTAAAGCTTATCAAAAACCAAAATTAAGTATGATACTTATTTTTAAAATTTAAAATACTCAAAAATTGACCCACAAAGTTTTAGGTATTTTAGAGTTATGTTGCCATCTTTTCAATACCAATAATTGTACATGGATATATAATACCATCAATTTAAAATATATATATATATATATATATATATATATATATATATATATATATATATATATATATATATATATATATATATATATATATATATATATATATATATATATAATTTTTATAGCCTTATCATAGTAACCATAATAATAATTTAACCACTTATAGGCTAATTTATTAACATGAGTTCTAAAAATTTCTTGATGGCTATATTCCATACTTGTAACTAATCACTTTATCCTAATGATATTTTCACATCTTCACCTTAACATACAGTAAATGAAGCTCATGATAGAAATAGATATTTCTACCCAACTATTTGATGTACATAAATTAGCTATAGGGTTTAATTATATTTATCACCACTTAAAGTTAAAAAGTAATGATATTCTTAAAACCATGTTTCTGACACACATAATTTTTTAGGCAGATTAGGTTAAAAATTTTATTATTAAATTCATTAATGGTACACTAACCCTATAGACTAGTATTTTATGATGATTTTTCATTTAAAAAAACATTATTTACATTAAATTATATTTAAAAAGATAATATTTAAAACATTTACAATGATTACAAACCAACAATACTTTATATAACCTTAATCTTTGCTAATAGTGACATTTAAGTATATAGTCTCCCTTGGTAGTGTAATAATTTGATCTTAGCCTAATATCCACATTTAATAATGGAGTAAAATAATTATGTAAATTCATATATTTTTATTTAAACACTAAACACACTTGATAAAACCTAGAGGATGTTATGGATTTTACTCATCTACTAATTTCCCTCAACATTAGTTCATATTTAATCAAAAATAACTTAATGTCTCATCAAGATAAGTTCATTTAAATATTTAAAGGAATTTAGATAGCTACCAAGACAATAAATATCCTTTAACCATTAATATTTATATTCTTCAATCATATTTATCACTAGTTTCTGAATGATTTATAACCACCTAAGTATTCATCAACTAGAATCCCTTTTTATCTCCTATTATTAGCAGAGCTACTTGTTTGTGATAGTCCAAGATATAAAATAATACATAATTACAATATCATTATTAATAATAATATTTTCAAAAGATAATTATATATCACAATGAACAAGGATAGAATTCCACTCAAGATAGTTGTAACAATACAACGCTACTAAGAGGTTTTACTCACTTGTTTTTTCATGCATATCTTTTATGACATAAGAATTCACACTATTTATCTGTAACAATGAATTTAATTTTAAATATAATTTCAGCTATCATATTTCATTCAAAAATAGCTAACTTAGAAAAAAAATCATCCTACTTGTTACTTTGAGCACACAATAAAATGCTAGATTCAAGGTTTCCCTAATAGGGTATCCCTTATTTCCACCATGATAAAATAGTACAAGTATTGAATATAACAAAAAAAAATCTAATGTTGTGTTACTACCAACTTAAAATTTTTATAATATTCTTAATAGAAAAAGAATAATATTTATGAGTAGATACAATAGCTCAAATAAATGAAAAAAGTTTAAGGTAAGATATAATGTTGTTGTATATCTCCCATCAAATTGATATAAATCAAGGATAAATTAAAAAATATCATGCCATGTCAACTAATTTAATTATCCAAAGATATGAAATCAAAACAAAAGATGATACAATAGTGATAATTTAGTCATACTCACATTTATAAGTGATCTACATAGAAAACATCTATTTATTATAATGTTAATAGGTCTTTCACAATATATTATGTGAATATCACATAAATATAGTTTAGATACTAGAAATGAACCCAAATATTATTTCAAATTACTATAGTTAGGATAAAATACAGTCATAAAACTTAGCCCATAAAATCTATAAAATTAAGACACAATTCATCACAATATATATGCCAACTAAGACACCATATCATACCAAATATTCTAAAAAATGTCTACAATGTAAATAAAAATAGAAATAAAAAATATAAAAATTGAGACCATAATACATTAATTCATTCATATTGTCCAAAATTCAATAGTGAAAACATAATTTAATACTAAAATAAGAAGACTCAAGTATTCATGTGGAAAATAATGATATACACCAACTATTCTAAACATTTTTTCAAATTTAATTTCAAATAAAGAATTTAAATTAAAACAAGAATGTTATATCTTAAAAACTCAAGAAAATACAAATGATGTATTAGACCATTTTCCGACATGCTACATAATATATTTTTTTAATGCAAAAGAGATTTTATAGACCTCTTAAAGAAAAACCAAACATGCATAGTCTTACCAAATAAAATAATTTAATCACTTATAAATAATAATTATAAAAGGCATAATCAAACAACCTAAAATAGCCAAGTTTATCATTTGATTAAGTCTATTATAACCAATTCATCCAACTTACATGTAGAGTTCATTTAGAACAAGAAACAATCCCAACTATTAAGTACCATGAAATTTATAGTATAACTACAATCATTGAATACTCCTAGACATAATATAGTTTTCACTAGGGTTTGACCTTAATACAAAACCCAAACTGTTGGCATGAATCTAATATTAAATCCATGGATAAAACTACTATTCCTTAGATGAACATATAAATAACATTAATCACCAAGTCATTCTAGCAAAGTTACTTTTGCCATTTGGCAGTAATTATAATAATGAAACATAAACATGATTTCCTTATAAAATTTTCACCCATAATGCAATTAAATTAGTATTATTAATAAGATTGTATTATAACCAATATACCATTCTATTTATATAATCTAAGTTATCCAAGATAAGTTATCATCTAATCCTTAATAAGTTCAAAAGGAGTTCTATATCAATTCCTACAACACAATAGTATAATAACAACCAATTTACTTTTTCAAATAGATAGTTAGAATAAAATAAAATAAATTAAAAGTGATAAAAGATAAAAACACATATATAAATGCTTTCATCTAATAGAAACTTATTTGAATTATCAACTATATAAGCTATCTATATGTTCATATAATTCATAAGTTAATCATAGAAGAGTACTAAATGTTTATCCTACTATAGTATTAGATTTATAATAAATCAAAGTGTACAACATGGTCATTTCTAATAGTGGATATAACATGAAGCTTCCATAAAATACATTTCTAAATCATAGTATAGATTACATCAAAACCAAGATTATTTTAATGCTTCTAAAATCCATTAGCATAATCAAATTTTAACACAAACAATAATAAACATCTTCAAAATAGTTTTATAAAGACACAAATAATAATAAAAATGTGAAACCTAAGCCCATCCATTCAGTGGTATCCCTACCCACCCCAAAAATTAGTTTGGAATTAGAATAGGTCACTTGACCTTGGATCAAAATCACTAAATAAAATGAGAAATAAGGTTTTAAGGGTTTTATATAATTTAAACACATAAAATAAACCTAGAAAATAGAGTTTCACATAAAATAATCCAAAATAGATTACAACACTTAATGATAGGATGCTCATCAAATATGAACATTTGAGAAAAAGATGATAAATCAAATAGAATCTTATAAACATTATTTTAAATAAAATATCCTTCCTCACATTATTTTAAATATTCAATACATTTATATTCTATATAAGGGTGAAACGTATTTAGAACAACATACCCATTGGGGTTTTTCCAAACAAGAAATCATAGTTTCCATTAAAACAACATTCCTTGTTATATTTAATTTGATATAGAAGTTAAATACACAAAATATATTACAAGGGTTATGTGGAAGTTATAATAATGGAGATATCCCTTCCCATATATTTCTCAACCCCCTAGGGTTTTTAATAAAATCATCGCAACAAATATGTAGTAAAAATGAAACAAAAATTAAAACTTACTTGTAATAATGGAACGTTCATTGTTCCTCTCTATCTCATGTTTATTTTATTTTCCCAACACTTTCTCTTATTTTACCATAAAATTATGTTTTTTACATAGTCCTCCATGTCTCTCTCTTAAATAATCCTAGTATACTACCATCACATTAATGCAACTCAAGTAGTGGTTATCAAAAAACCTCCATGTTATCCATGGTTGCTACAACAAGCCCCACATTTTCCCCTCTTTTGTCTAACTTCCAAGTCAATAGTCTCAATAAAAAATAGTAAAAATTTAATTATTTACCAAATTTTCCAACACATAAAACCCTAATCAAATGATTAGTTCATTCAACTAAGGTTTAATGTCAACAAACATAATTATGCCACTAAAGTTCAAAATGACCTTTTAAACATTAAAACACCTAAGTCAAAGATGTATAAATCATATTTTAGAGCAAGGTTTTGAAAATATATTTAAACCTCAATATTCCTCAAGGAAAAAAGTAAATCCTAGACTATACCTTACCTAAAATTCACAATCCATAGAGTTAAGGAAACAGCCTTAAATAATTGTCATCATTATGATAAATCTTAGTTTAGTAAGATAAATGAAAAAAGAGTTTAGATTATATAAATATGTTATAGTTTTACAATAAAAAAGATAATATTTATATACATAGGGGAATAATTAGATATGATCCAATGATAGCCCCAAATTAAACAATAAAATAAACATGCACAACATTGGGTATTCACAACACAAGGTAACATGGGAGAGACATAGTAGACTGAATATATCTCTAACTCTTACCACTTTTTCCATTTACTAGTATGAAGTTATTATGTCCATTCAATGGAATATTATAGGCTAAACCTAGTTAACTCACTCATATTTTACCTTTGATTACCAAATAACATCAATAGTATTAGTTCGTAAATAAAATCTGAATCATATAAAATAGTGAACATAAATAAAACTATCTTTAATATAAATGAAATATCATAATGCATGAAATAAAAGTTAATTAGATATGATCTCAAATGTCTTAATAAAAACAAATGTCTCAAAAAATAAATACAAAAAAGACATTATTGATGTAGGCTTGGGTATGATATGAGACAACTTTAAATATTCAATCTTTGATCAAATTTTTAGATTTTAAAACCTAAGGAAAGTGGGATACTTATAAGTAAGGAAAGGAGGTTATATGTTGGAGTTAACTGAAGCTTGACTATTAACTAATTTTTATAGTGATAAGTGTTGATAAAAATAATACTAAAAGTGAGGTGGGCCATTTAGAGGGTGGAAAAAAGAGAAAACATAATAAAATGCAACTAGAATCATGCAAAACATGTGAAATTTCAAGTCTCAAATGCTAATTTAAAAATGGTAAAACTATGAAAAAATCATCAAATTCTATAGGTATCAAATATGGAACAACTACATACCATCATGAAACCTCCACATAGGTAAATAAACATCCATGATGAGTAACACAATTTTTATATCACTTTTTTTATCATGGCATTTTAAGAAACTATCATGACGTAAATGCTTTGGTAGTTTTTGTTTTGTCACAAAGAGTGATGGTTTTGTCATGAAGGAAAATAATTATAAATCTAAGGAAAAATACTCCAAATATTTATATAAGGTTTAATAAAGGCTAGAAATGAATTAAAATAATAATAAGGTAGAGAGAACCAAGTATGAGCTTATTTAAGTAGAGGTCCTTTCATCATCAGTACATTTTTCTAAAAGTGTTACATCATGCTAAATTTGTGTACATACATATTTACCTCTCATAGATAGACTTTTCATGATCTAACGAGGATGCTTCTCCTAAGTATTGGTGAAACTAAAGGAAAATGAGGCTTTCAAATCTTAACTTACTTGTATAATATACTAAATCCAATTGAGACACCCTCATGACCTATTAAAAAAAATGAGAATTAAGTGTAGTTTTACAATAAATCAAAAAACTTGATAAAAAATCAGAACATAGACAAGTCTACTTACTATGTACATGAGGATGGTGATACTACTTGAACTATACCATAAAGGGGCTAAGCATGGGGACAAGTAGTGTGAACTTGTAAGATTAAGATATAAAATAACACACCATGTAAAATTGTTAGTATTTACTGTGTCTTTGGGTCTTTGGATATGAAATCAGACTAGGAATTAGATAAAAATCAAGTCCTAAAGGAAAATTACCAAAAATAATAACTTTTAAAAACATAACTAGTATATATTTGAAATCTTTCTAAAAATGGAACTCATTTGCACATTTACAAATTGTGAAATTTGATCTTTGGATTTGTTGTGGTGGATTTGAGTGAAATTTTAATAAAAAAGATGAGTCTGAGGATATAATGAAATTACTTAGATGTTCACATGAATAATATTATATCATAGAAATAAGAGAAAAATATGTAGATCCATAACAATAATTGACATAAGAGTAGAATGCTTGATAAATATAGTTGATCCACTTCAAGGGAGAAACCTCCACAACATTGAAATAAGTGAAAATTTTAAAATGTGATGATGAAATACTAATAACTACCTCTTATATATAGTCTAATTGGCCATGGTTATTCCATAGGTTTACCTTAATAATAACATAAAGAGATATGACAAGATAATGTGAGAGGTATGTAAGCCATAAGTCAACCACACATATCACTAGATATGTCATAGGCTATTGTGTAACATGCCCCTCCCCTTTAGATAAATGTTGTTCTCAATGTTTAATCAAACCATGATGTTTCTATATGAATGATTCATCTTCCCATGTTGCATATTTATAATATAGATTCTTCCATTTGATCAAATACTTCCTAATCACTCTAGTTTGTAGGTACTTTATACATGTGTGAAAGATATCTTGAGGCTCTATAATGACTCAAACTTATTCATCCAATTTAGATAAATTATTCTAAGTACAAAATATATGTCCAATTACCTTATTTATACAAGAGACATGGAATACATTATATATATGAGTAGACAGAGTAAATTACATCTTGTAGGCCACACTACCACTTTTTTGAAAGATCTAATAAGGTCCATAATACTTAGGGCATAACTTATTATCCTTTTTCTATTACTTCAAATGGATATTCTTATATGCATGAAAATTCATAAATACCCAATGACCAATGTCAAAATCCCACTCTCTATGATGTTGATCCATTTAATTCTTCATTTTATTTTGTGTCATTGCTAAATTATATTGCATATTAGCTAGTACCTCCTATTGATGGTGAATGCATTCCTCAATAACTTGAAACTTTATATGCACCTTCAAGGATGAATTTATGGATGGATGGTGATACGTATACAATTACACAAAGTGAGACATTTTGGAAGAAGTGTTTTATCACCATTAGATGAGTGGCAACTAATGAACCCATTTATCTTGTTTGTTAAAAATAATACAATAAAGATATCATTCTAGACATTTGATAGCTAACTCTATTTTTCAATTATATTGAGGATGATAAGATGAACTATGAGCCAATTGGGTGTCTAAAATGCAAATAATTTACTCTAAACATTACTAGTGAATATGGGATCTTAGTTACTTACAATGATCTTTGGATTACCATTTGATTTTTGAACTATATTGAGAAAATCAAAAGATAACGTACTATATAAATGATTGTGATAAATAAAAAATGAGCATACTTTTTGAGTTAATCCAAAGTTACCATGAGAACATTTTTACCCTTAGACCATGGTAACATAGTAATGAAATCCATAAAAACCTCCTCCCACCTTTGGCTAGGGATGGATAAAGGCTACAAAATACCTAGGGTATTAATGGTTTCAAATTTATTATGTTGACATATCATGAATTAAACCAAATATTTTTGACATCACCCTTAAGTCCTTACAATAAATATTTATTGATTCTATTATATGGTTTTCTAAATCTTGAATGACTTCCTATTGGAGATGCATGAAATTCTTGAAGGATTTTATGTTTGAGGAGAAAATTCTTATAGAGGTATAATTGATATTTATACCATAATGCATTCCCATTCCATGTAAATTGTTCACACCTCATGAAACTAAGCTAAATATTTTGAATCAAATCCTAGGTATCCATGTCATTCTCTCATTCTAAACTTACTTCCTCTAGCCAATCTTCCTGCCAATGGTCATTGTAGATAACAATGCCTCAACTAATTCATCCCTCTTTGATAGTGAATATACCACCACATTATATTTTACTTTATTATATACTATTTAAAATCATATTGACCATTTTTATTGTTATTCTAATGAAAATAATTGTTCCAAAAAATATTTGAGGCTATCATGATTAGTCTTTACCTAAAAGTGTTGACCCAATAAATAATGTCTCCATTGATTGATTGAACGAAAAATAAACATCATATCCTTGTCATAGATTGGTTTTAGCCTATTTTTTCCATTTATTTGATTAATTTAAAATTAAATTGGTTTAAATTATTTCATGATTAAATCCCCCAGGTTGTATTCTAATGCATCACATTCAATAATAGAGCTTTTATAAAAATTAGGGATAGACAAAATTGGACTGTTGCACATAGCCATTTCTAATTATTTGAACACCTTGGTATCTATTTTAGTCCATTTTAAGTAGTCTTACTTCAAATAATATGTGATTCAGGATGCAATGTTGGCATAATTTTTTAGAAAGCTATGATAGTAACCTATTAGCCCTAGAAATACTTGAATGTTATTGAGGGTCATGGGTAGTTGAAATTACATCATCATTTGATTTTTTTTAATATCAACTTTAACACTTTCATGTGAAACAATATGACTAATTACTCCAAATCTATGATTCCAAGATCACATTTGTAAGGTTTGGCATAAATATGATGTTATTACAGAACCAAAATAACCCATTTCACATGCTTCAAATGGTCTTCCCAATTTTTGTTGTAAATGACAATGTCATACAAAAATAACAACACAAAATTTCTTAAAAATGGCCTTAAAATAATATTCATCAAACTATGTAATGTAGATGGTGAATTTGTCAAACCAAATGGTATGTCCATAAAATCATAATGGCCTTCAATATTTCATAAATTTGTATTATATATTTCATTTTCATGGATTTTAATCTAAAGATACCTAGAGTGAAGATATAATTTGGTAAAATAAAAAATTACATGCAATTCATCTATCAAGTCATTAATTATTAAAATAGGAAACTTATCTTTGATGGAATACTTATTAAATTATCTATAGTATGGGAACATCATCCAAGTGTCATCCTTCTTATATACCATGATGATGGAGGAATATTCACTTTGACTATGTTTGATAATTCATGTGTCTATCATCTCTTGTACCATATTTTCAATTTCACTCTTTTAGGCATAGGGATATATGTAGGGTATGATGTTGGGTGGTGAACTACTTGTAATTAGTCTAATGGTATGCTCATGCATTATTTTGGTGTAAATCCTTTTGGAATGTCACTAAAAATAATATAATGGTCATTTAGCACTATTTTTAAATCAGGATGGTTAGAATCCTTGGCTAGTTGAACTTCTATGGAAAATAATCACACAACAAATCTTTCAACAACTTTTCTAAGAATCTTCATCATATTTTGAGAAATGATTAATTATTTATATTTATCCCATAAACCATGTAGTTCAAATGTAATAACTTCTAAATGAAAGTGCATAAATGATGCTTAGAAATTAATCTCATTTATACCCAAAGTGGTGAGCGATTCCACTCTAAAAATAATGTCAGGCCTACCCATGGGAATAGAAAACATAGGATAATTTAATAGGTAATCTCCCATATCAAGCTTAGTATTATGTCATTTTGTAGAATAGTTTAATATACCAACATTTACAATCATGATTTTAAATTATGGAGTTGGGTATATGAAATAGTTCAAACAAAAATCCAACATAATATTGATGAATTTGTGTGTAATTCTAGAGTCAATGAACATAGTTACTTTTAGTTTCTATGGGAACCTATAACCTTAAGTGTTTTAGGAGTACTAATACCTAAAAGTGCATGGTGGTAAATATTAGGTTGAGACCCTTTAGATTCATCCTTAGGTTCATCTAGAACTGCACCTAAAGCCTTATCCTCTTCTTCATCCTCATTGGCACCTTCAATGTAAAACAACTTATTTTCAACCCATCTATGTTTTTTATCCATTTTATTTCACAAACAAAACATAACCATATTATGGTTTTATATACTAAACTAGGACTAAACATGTGAACCCCCATTTTGATGTTATCCACACATAGAGATAGATTATAAAATTGATGAATATAGTCCTTCATAGTACCTATTTGACGTAGTTTGGATAGCTGATTAAAGTAGTTTTCTAAGATATTATTATGATAGTATATTTGTATATCTTAAAAAAATATAGACCAAGAAAAAGTCCTGTATTTTTATTTTAAGCATGCAATCATCTATACCAAATAAACAATTCAAATTTAGATACAAAGAGGCCATGACCACCTTTTATACACATGAAGTCTGATGTAGATAAAATAATTTTTTGATATGTTTATTCCAAGTGAGTGGATCCTTACCATAAAATTCATGAAAATTTGCTTATAGAAACAACTGTTTTAGATCAAAATTGGAGATGTAACTGTTTAAATGGAGAGAATTGAACTATAGTAGTGGAGGATTATTTTATGAATGTTGATTTATAATATTGGACAATTTACCAGTTATAAGTGAAAATTAATCCTCAAAAACATTTAAGTCCCATTTTACCCCAATGATTTCCTCTTTGACTGCATCAATATCATCTTTCTACACCATGATTTTGAAACTTGACTAAAGTTGGTGAACTGGCTTAGAAATAAATAGATCAGAAGTGATAGACTCCATGTCATCCTTGTGAGTATTTTTTGGAGTTTATTTCAATTTTTTGCATCTGTTAGTGTTAGGAACAACCATAAAAAAACCTTAGGATGGAGGTTTTTAACCATGAATAAAAATGCATTGATAGATTATACCATTGAAATCATCTTGCTGAGATGAATCCAATGACTACTAATGTGTAAAAGGGTGAAAATTTAATTTTTTTTATATTGTAATTTATGTTTTTTTATCTTTCCACTTGTATGACACCTAAAACACTAGATTTTAAAAAAACAATGCCATATAAACTTGCTTGAATCAAAATTCTAATACCTTTTGTAATGAAATACTTAGATGTTTGCATAATAAAATATTATATCATATAAATAAGATAATAATATGTATACCCACAATAATAATTGATAAAAGAGTGAAATGTTTGATAAATTTAACTGAGCCACTTTAATAGGGTAACCTCCAAAATAATGCAATAAAATCATAATTCATAATATGATGATGAAATACTAAACACTACCTTTTATATATACTCTACTTAGCCATGGTTATTCCATAGACTAACCTTACTAAGAACATATATAAAATAAATAAGATAATATAAGAGGTATGTAAGCCACAAATCAACCACACATATCCCCATAAATACCATAGGTTAAGGGTATAATATAGGAGAGAATGAATAATATACCAATGGTATGAGGAGTGGGTGAAGGATAAGTAATTTCATCTCTTTTTTTTTGTTTTTATCTAAATTTTAAAAAAACATTAAAATGCACTTAGATATAATTAAACTTAGGATAAATTGTGGGATTGGGTAGGTCAAGACAATGTTAATTTTTTTGAATTTTTTTTGAATTTTGAGCTTTTAGGAGTGTTTTTGGGTAGTCACAACTGACATGTATAACCTTAGGTTTCATGATGAAACCATAATTTTTCATATACTTGTTATTGAATTTTAGGAATGGTGGTTTACATGATCACTACATAGTGAAATTTCATTGGTGGTTACATTTTTTATTAATAGGTTATGGTGGTTTCATAATTGTTTTAGGTGAATTACACAACCACCACCTTTTATACGTGGTAATTTTTTCATAAAGGTAGAAAATAGAATAGAGAAAATTTTAAGGCCATAAAAGTGATTAGGGATGTTTAACTTGTCTATATAGGGTATGTATATATAATGGAGTTGAGTGAGGGAGTAGGAGTGGATTTCTAGGATTTTTGGGTTGTTGACAATTGATGATTGACTATATCATATAGGGTATGGATTCTCAAGATTTCATAGGTGGGTATTATTTCCCCATTGAACATGTTTATATTCAACCTTTTCACCTCTTGGGATATAGAACAAAACACTTTTGGGTTTTGACATGCCCTAGGAGAGTGGACCATCACTCTTATAGATGTTTATAAGATTATGGGTTTGAAAATGATAAGATAGAATATGATATTGAGAGAGACCACAAATAATGGAAAGGTTGAAATTTGGATGAAACACTTTGATGATGTAGATCCACCCAATATGGGTGTGAATTATGGATTCAAACTGGTAGAGGTGGAGAAGGTAGATATCTAAACCCTCCATAAGGTGATTATAGGTATCCTTACCTCCAAAATAGTAAGATATAAGTGGATTGATCACTTGATATACATTTGGTTTATTATTTTTAGGGTGATTGAGGAGAGGATCATATGTTTTTTATGGGCCCAAGAGTTTTTGATAAGAACACATAGGGATTTATACTAGATTACTATGGTATGATCTCTTTCTATTAATTACTTCATACTCATCATGAGTTAGGCATATGATAAAATGATCTCTTATCAATGAGGGGTTATGATCAAAGATATGATGGCCATTAGGGCATTCAAATGGATTTAGATGACACTGTACAAGGCCTTACCCTATATAATGGGTACATTAATAATGAAATATTTGATAGTTATAATATATCAGGGTATGATATGAATATGGTCAGATAAGGTAGATACTCTTTTAGCCTTCATGAGTGCATGAAAGGTCACAAACCTATGCCTATATATATAGATAAATCTTGTATATAGGGTTCCCTAATAGGTTTGTCTACCATATATATCTAATATGCTTATGTCTTAAGTAGAGCTTAGAGTTAGTAGAGAGAGCATGGATGCCATACTTAAAATATTTAGTTCATAACATATTACACTAAGGACTTCTATTAAGATAGTGGCATGGGGGAAGATGAGAGTAGCATAGGTTTGAGTGTAATCTATTTAAGAAGGGTTGCCAAATCTATGGAAATACTAGTTACTACACTTGTTAGAAGTTAACATCCACAACCATAATAGAATCCTCAACAAAAAAATAGGTAGTATCTAGAGGAAATGTCAGAAGAGACTAGGCTATTGTGAGAGGTGTCCAAACACAAGTTGACATAGAGCCAACAATAGGAGAGGAGGCTGAGATGAGTTCTAATGAAGAATTCAACACTAATTGGTAAGAGGATGACCCAAATAAAATAGTTTTTGTTTACTTTGGCTCCTTATCACATTAATTTCCAATTTCATTCATTAATTTATGTTTAAATTTTATACAATTAAATATATGGTGTCTATTTTTTTATGGTTATAGATACATCAATGGAGGATGATGAGCACTAGTCTGACTTGGGATCAACATTTTCTAAAAGTGGGTCTCCTTATGGGTATAGCTAGATAGACTAATGATTTTAATCCTAATTATCATACATATATAGAGATCACTAGCCAACACACACACACACACACACACATCTAGCATATAGGCCAAGGTGACTAGTTTATAGTCTCTATTAAAGACTATTAGTGAGATAATTAGATCTAGGGTTGGTCGAGCTTCTTCAATATGACATATAGTAAGAGGGATAACCTCCTAGGTAGGTATGATTAGGAAACACCATAGGATCAAGATCCATAGCCAACATCAATCCTAGATATCAGGTCCTTCCCATATAAATATGAATAATATCCCTAGGCACATGGCATCTGGAGGGGGTTAACAATATCTAGTGGGACCTTATGTTAACTATTGTATCTACCTTTTTTATTTAATTTTTTATATTTTAGACACATTTTATTGCTATAGAGTTTATTGTACATGAGACATGTTGTATATATACTTGGCATTGATATATATATATATATATATATAGAGAGAGAGAGAGAGAGGTATTTTTATCTTATTATAGTGACTTGACATCATATAAGATAAAAATACCTCTATATATATATATATATATATATATATATATATATATATATATAGAGAGAGAGAGAGAGAGAGAGGTATTTTTATCTTATTATAGTGACTTGACATCATATATTATCATTTTAATTTCCACATTACTTTTTTATTTATGTTCTTTGGATGACTAGACATGTGATTATATACCATGTATCTCTATTTTTAATAGTTCTATGGATATGTTAATATATTTTAGATGTGGAAACAAAATTTATTCAAATATAATGAAATTATTGTATAAAAATGCACTAATGGATGTTTTTTAAATGACAATTGAGATATTTTGTTAACACAATATATTACTTTCAACATACCATAAAGGAATGAAAGCGGAATGGGGTATATGTGAAATAGTGTAAGTGGAAAAATATTCATCAAAACTCTACAAAGAATAGGAGGTTGTCCTAGTCTTTATGATAAAAGTGGAACTTTTACTTCTTATTAAAAATATAAAACACTAGTATTTTTATCTTTTTCTAGAGGCAGAAAACCATATCATGATCAATTAGTGGGTTAAAGTTCTCTTTTGTGCACATAAATTTAGGCAAGTTTTTGGGGAGTCTTATTTTTTTTACACTTTATGAATTAAATTTCATCTTGATTTTATTTTTTTGATGCCATACACTTACTATCATTGAATAGGAAGATGTATGGCCTCATCACCAAATGAGAGTTGTAGGAAAGTAATGGAATATCACACCAATTCTAACCCAACATAAATAGTAACATGCAAGGACTCAAAATCAAATATTAGCATAGGGAGACAAATGTGAAATTGATTTGATTTTATATTAGTGTCTTTTTATTTTATTTTATTTTATTTTTTTGGAGGGTTTATACCCCAAAATCTTGGCCATGTACAACAAATAATATGTAAGGGATCATCACTGAGGACCAAGATAGAAAAATAAGGCTACTTGGTTTTAATATGGTAGTGTTTTTTATTAGAGGAAAATATATAATGAGACTCTATCATGGACAAGATTCTAGACTAGGCTATAGGCTAGAGTCTTCTAAGCTCACAATAAATTATAGAGGAGTGAGTTAAATTATGCTCATAAGAACTAAGATAAGAATCTAAATCATGTTGATTTTGAGAATATTTTATAAATAGAAATAGGGTGACATGGAAAATGATATGGAGTGATATGCTACAATTTGAATTTTTTTCCCATGAAATCATAACTAAACAACCACTAAAATAAATTTGGTATACAAAATAATACATAAATAATGGAAACTCATTTATTATGAAAATAGGTAAATGTGAAATACAATGACTATATGTCAAAAAAATTGAGGTACAAGGTTTTCATAAACTCACCAAACTCACCCTCTAAAGTTCACAACTGATAGGATCCATTATTAAAATCCTTAGTCACCAAATATGGGACCAACCAATCAATAATGATTTTATGACCTTCTCCCTTTTTCTTATCTATCATACTATCAAGTCTCAGTAAAAGTTCTCCTACTTGTATGGTGTGTTCATGAACATTATTATTTTATTATATATATATATATATATAGTCCACATAAGTAATGTGATTTTTTGCCACCATAATTCACTTCTCATCTAAATTTTTTTACTACACAATTCAAACATTTCTTTACTCTTCATGGTTGAAAAGACCCTAAATAAAGACACGATGACTAATAATTTCTACCTCGATGGTTAGAATAGATTAAAATATGAAGATAAGGGAATATGGTGTTTTCAATATGGTTATTCAAATACTCATTCTATAAGCCCAAAATTCAATATAAATATGGAGGTGCCAATCTATTTTTTCATCTTTAGTTATTTTAACTAGGATTGAATTTAAGATATTTTTATGGCTTTGGCATAGCCATTGGTCTATGGGTAGTATAAAGAGGTTTTATGATGATATATAAAAAACTTATTACATAATTCATGCACCTCAGGGTTCTTAAAATGGGACCCATTATCTATGATGATGACCTATGGGATCTAAAACTTGAAAATAAACTAATTTAGGATAAATTTGGTGATTATATATCTATTAACTATCATCAAAGGAATAACTTATTCCCACTTAGTGAAGTATTATGTGGTCATGATGGTGAAGTGAAATCCATATAAGGAAGTAGGAGAGAGGTTTCAAACTAAGTCTAACCCCAAGTGGAAAAGGGCCATGGAGTGATAATGGGCTAAAGTGCCTTATTATGAATGTGAATATTATGGGAGAAGTTTTTAAATCTCTAAAATTTCCTTATATTTTCAATGGAATCATGCTCAATAGTGGTAAAAAAATATCCCATCCTATGGATTTTGTATGTAGTTATTTGGCTTTTGAAATGTCCACTATAATTCCACTTTGATAATGAAAAATGACATTTTTTTATTCTTCTTAATCGTCACATTTAAACATGTTTTTGAAAGATTTCAATAGAGTAATTCATTAATAATAATGTACTTAGCTACAATGATGCAAAGGTGTCACCTCTACCATGAGTTGGCACCTTAAAGATAAATATGGTCAACTAAATATTTTATAATATTAGTGTAACATGAACATGAGACAATCATATGATTTTATATGTAGAAAATTACCTCATCAGGGAAATCAATTTCAATGAAATCATAATATTTTGAAGGGGACTATGCCAGCCAATTATGAATGACTTATCCCTTGATGGTTTTTTGGTTGATGTAGGTAAGCTCAAATTCACTCAAAAGTGTTATAAAATGACCAACCTTATATGATAGGATTAGATGTTTCAGGTGTTTAACCCTAAATTTAGATATGTAGGGTTATCTATGGTTAATGAGGCTAGATTATATTTTACATAAGGATGGTGAGCTAATCTAGTGATCAATCTAATTAATAGAAAACTCAAACAAATAGTATTTTTAATTTATATAATTGATATTACTAAAAATAGTAAAGCAAAATTATTGATAGATATTTAAATCAATTGAAAACAAATGATACTTATATGGTTCACTATCCATATGTAGTTTCAATCTAAAATAAGATAAAAGTGGATTGAAAAATGATCTTGGAACAATTTTCATATTTTGGGAATGTTCTTTCTATAGCCTTGGTTATTTATACTATATCTAGTCATTTGTATCGATACAAGTGTTTCAATTTGATGTAGGTGTCATTTAATAAGTACTAATTATATCTGAATGTGACCAACTAAAGCCTTACAAGATTTCTTTTACATTTCTTATATTGTATTTAAATTGTACAAATAGGTTTTTACTATTTATAAAATGATCAAACCCTTGATCTTCACCCTTGGAGTTATTATGTGAAAATGGGTTAGTGGGCTCATGATATAAAGCTAACCTAAGGATCCCTACATCAGTTGGCACTACCTACATATCCAATTCTCTGAATATGGCCTTAGACTTATGTAGTAATCCTCTGTGGGTTGGCTTGTGGTTGTACAAAGATGTAATGCATGATAATAAAATACATGAAATGACCTAAAGTTTAGCTTATAAAATATGTCTCATGGATTTATATTTCAATTCTTTATATCTATAGGAATAATATTCATATGACTGATATATAAATATGGATTAACAAGGCATGTTTGCTCACTTGAATGCTTGATTAAGTGCTTCTTGCTATGCAACCTTGTGAGTTTTAGGTGTTTAATAGGTGAGGAATGAATGAAGGTTGATATTTTATGTGTACTAGTTCATTTTATAAATATATCACATTTAAGAACTTAGGCCAACCTTTAGGATGTATTTGTTTTTTAAATTGGATGAATTTTGATCATTGGACACATCATAGGAAAAGTGGACACTTGTGTTGATGGAGGCATATATCTAAGATGCAAGTGTCAAGGAATATAGAAAATAAGTATAGGTAAAGAACTAGAAGTGAAGGATAATAATAAGGTTTACATATTTTTTCATAGTATATAAGGGTTGGTCATCAAAATAAAAATGGTCAGATTAAAAGATAAGCAATTAGGCACAAAGATATATTGAACATGATCCTTTTATAAATAGGTAGGTCTATAATTAAAAGTTACAATGATGATAGGTATTTTTCAAAATTATAATACTTAGGTACTATATAAATAATATTTTAGTATATACATCCCACCAATCTAGTAATGAAATTTCTAATATAAAGGAAATAAATGCATAATTATGTATGTATAACATACCTTACCTTTTTATGAGTCCAAATGGAGTGCTTTACTAGTAATTAACTTGAAAATAAGAGCATGTTACAATAGATAATCAATGTATGAACTTTTAAATGCTTTAAATTATAAAGAGAAAGGTTATGAGTAGACTTGTGTGTTGATGCAACCATCTTGCCTTTTGATAATTTAATTTGAAAGCATGGCTCATTATGAAGCATTGAGTTGATACTAGTAAAATTTTAAACCTAAAAGTGCATGCACGCACGTGCACACACACACACACACACACACACACACACACACACACACACACACACACACACACACACACACACACACACACACACACACACACACACACACACACACACACACACACACACACACACACACACACGCACGCACGCACGCACGCACGCACGCACGCACGCACAAGCACATGCACACGCACACGCACACGCACACACACACACACACACACGCACACACGCACGCACATGCACACGCGCATGCACGCACACACACACACACACACACACACACAAATGAGGACACGTGCTCTGAATCTTGGTGTAAGGGTGAGTTGAAAAATGACGACTAAGTTTGTTTCATCTAAATACCACAACCCAAATATGTTAATTATCTAGGGAGTGTGAGTGATTTAATCAAATCCACTATATATATGGTGAGGGTGGATGATTTAATCAAATACATCATATAATTCTAGTAAAGTTAGATGATTTAATCAGATATAAATTATAATTTGGGTAATATTAAGCAATTTAATCAACTCAACCTTTCAAATATGAAGTAACTACTATAGTAGATTGACTCGATAATAATCCATAATAGTCCATCTTAGGTATATTAACAATCCATAATAGTATTTAAAATCTATAAATTGATTTGATTTTGTAATTTTAGGTGCCCTTTTCATGGAATATGCACTTCATATATGTCTCAAGATATAATCTAAGAATAATAATAGTACCAATGTATATAATTTTACCAAAAATATGTATCTTAATCATATAACTATGAAATATGATGAATATAAAATCAATTCAAGTGTGGAGGAAATGTTTATATGACATGCCTGCATTGAATTTGGGAAATATGATAACTAGTGTAAATATGGAGAGCATGTTTATATAACATCCCCATGTTGTAATATTGAGATGCTAAATATTGAATAAGTGTGGAAGTCATTCCTTTTTGACATGCCCCAACTAAAATATAAAATTATGAAAATGTGGAATTCATGCCTCTTTTACATGATCCCACCAATGTGACCCCCCCACCATTTTGAGGTGGAAGGAAATAGAATCTAGTAGTTACCTTACCTTAAAAGTATAGTATAACTATATATTCTATGTATGGATCATGTAGCATATATGGATAACATGTCTAGGTAGATATAACATTAAATTGTATAGTATGTGATCACATCAAGTCCTAAGAATCATGATATAGATCATGGTAATATCTAGAGAGTGACAATATAAGCTTAGCAAGCAATAAATCACACACACAAGAACACTCTAAATTAATGAAAAATTAAATGGTCCAATGGGACCTCATACAATAGGCATGTTCAAATGCCACACAAAAAGGGACATGACTTAGTAAAATGTCAAAAAATAATAGAATGACATATTCAAATGTCTATATATAAAAAGTAATTACATATTCAAATGTCCAAATAAGAAATCAAAGGAATAGGGGCCATAATCAAAAGATCATATTCAAATTATCTAAAAATAAATATAATGCAAGACAATAACAAGAAATTAAGACATTCAACCAACACAAACATAGCATGCTAGTTCTTAAACACCAGTAATATAAATAGGGTGTATTATGATCAAAGGAGTAGATACCCTTAACATACTTAAGATGTGAGTGGAGGGAAGGTCCAATATTTGTATGTGCATATATGATGTATCTAGGTATGTCTGTATCACACTCAAATGAAAAATTAAAATAATGTGTGTATAGGAAACAACTATATCCTATCTAATAACATAGAGCAAACAACATATGTATAATAAATAGTATAACTATAAGCATACTAAAAAAAATTGGTATTTTTGAATTATTTGATTTTTTTATTTTTTTATAGAAAAGTCTAAGTCTATAAAATTATTCCATCTAAGGTATGGTCATATATAAGTGATCTCAACATTGTATATGGTATATAAAACTAGTGTTACTACTGAAAAACATGTATATGTGTAATATTTGGTGTTGTAGGTTCTGTAATGCTCTATGTATGTGTCATAAAACTCTGTGGTTTGTATGATGTAATATAAGTAGGGGTTCATGGAACTAATTTTTTGTGGTTTGTAATGTATTTGAATTATATATAATAGGAACATGTTTAATTTATATATATATATATATATATATATATATTAGTTTGTTGTGTATTAGTAGATGATGATTCCATAGAAATCATTTTGAATCTCTGATGCAATGGTATCTTGAGTATAGGCCACCTAGGAAATGGATTACCTATTTCATACCCTTTCATAGAGGATTAACCTTATTAAGTTTGATAATTATCTACCATGGAATAAATTGTTATTGTTCTTGTGTATGATCATATGGAATTATAATAACTATGACTACTTTATTGGTATGAATGTATTAATACACCAATGGATTATGGAAGGTATTGCATGTATTTTATGTATCCAAGTTTTTTCACAATAATATATCAGAAACTCTTGTGTATGATATAAATGATAAGGTAGTGACCTCATGTTCTAAGCCAACCTATAAAGGTAAATAAATTTCACTAAGAATCTACTATGAGGTCCCATCAAATTTCATGACCACTTTAGATGAAGGGTGTAAATCATCATGTGTATATCCTAAATTTGTAAGTAGTGTCATGGTGAAAACATTTTTTCTATCACCATCATTAATAATAACACTATGAATAAGCTCATGATCAAGGTATGATTGAATAAATAATGAATGAATATATAAGTCATCAACTAAAATATCACTATCATCAAAAGTAATATATGGTTTCTAAACCATATGAGGTATATGCCATGTATAAGTACCAATAATCCCATTTAATGGGTGCCCACAATGTGGTGGAGGAGGATGTACATTATATGACATTTGTACTTATGGATTATTTTGAGAATGATCTTGTAATGGATCACTAGACATATTTTGGTTCTGATGGTCACTAAGTTGTGACCTTATATATTTCATATGATCATGAAATGTAAGTTTAAAATATTATGCTTCAAATCATAAAACTGATTACTAGAATGATAGGGCCTTGGTGATAGTCATAATAATCATTGACATCATATCCACAATGTAGAGGTCTACTCATATCAACCTTAATGGGAGGAGGGAGAGATATGATATGATAATATACAAACTTCTTAAGTATCAAAATTGGAGACTTGGGTAATCGTGTAAATTGTATCCTTGGTTCATTAGATACATAAGTTGAATAGGTTGTTGTGACACTACATTAATAATTTTAGTTGTTTCCTTTTTAGGCTATGTAGGTTTTGCTTTGTAGATTAGTTTGATATGAAACTTGATATTGGATGTAGTCGGTGTGTTTTCTACATACTTAATCTTGTTCAATGAAATAATTTTCATTTCAAAATATCATAAAATATGACATAAATCATCAAAATGTTTGAAATTTTTGAAAATAATAGACTCATGTAATGGGTCAAGTAAGCTTTTCTTGAATATGACTTCAAGTTCTTTATTTTCAATTTGGTATGTCATTTTGGCTAACATTGTCTTGTACTCAAGGCATATTCACTGATAGGTTCACTGGTTCTTTTTTTATTTTTTCCATAGGATAAAGTTTCAATAATGTTGATTAATATGTGTGCTAAAACTAATCCATAAGAGGTTTTAATGCTTTTTATGTATTGGATCGGTAAATCATAAAACCATCTTAGAGCATAGTCCTTGAGTTTACTTGGAAATAACTTAGTCAAAAGTTTATTATTGGATGCATAATCAAGGAATAACATGTAGAAAGATCAAAGATGCTATTCAAGATCACCCTTGCCATCATAAAATGTGAAATTAGGTGAAACAAAAGTAATTGGAAAGGGGTGAAAATATATTTTAGGTGCAAGAGGGTTATGCACCACCTCTTATGAATAATTAGAGTAAGATGAATTCATAGAATTTTTTTCAATATTTGTAACCTTATATTTCAAATGTTTTATAGATTAGAAAAGATCTTGCACCTTTTGATCACTAAGGTTTGAAGTTTGATAAGTCACCAAAAGATGTGTACCCATGATTTGAGTTAATACAGTCATTGAAATTAATAATTGGGTTGAAGTGAAAATGTTTCCCATGGAGGATATATCACTAGTATATTTTTTCAAGGAAAAATGGTGTAAACACATAAACTATGCCCCTATTAGATGTATGAAGGGGTGATTTTATAAAGGGGATGGTTAGGAAAATAAGGGGATGTCTCATATGTCTAATAACTTGATCAATATATGCAATTGATTGTTCATCCATGCTTTTTTATTTTATAGTTCCCAATATGGTTATGAGGATCTCATCAATATCTTTAGGATTTTGATGGTCATGCTCTTGAAACATAGTAGTATATTGCACTTTTTTTTAAAATCTATTTATCCATGTTAATTTTTTTCATTAAATTCATTATTTTTATGATTATAATCATATTCTATGATAGACTATTTAATATTTTTTTAATTTAATTATTTCCACTTTAATTAGTCATAGGATTTTTTACTTAATTGATTTGATCCATCTTATGTGGGAAAAGAGGAATCTCCAAGTGTTCTATTGAAAAACCACCTAATCTAGTGTTATGAATAGGTTGTATAAAAATGATATAATATGGTTATCATAGGGATTTGACAATATAGAGGAAGTTAGATCACATGTTAGTTTTACACAACAATGAAATCAACACACTAACATGCTAAAATCTTTGATCCTAAATCTTAGGGGGATCATAATAGGCAAAATACAATTGGAAATCCAATTAAAATGTAAATAATACTAATATTTACCTTCCTTAAGAGATAAAATGATTTATTTTTGGCTTTTTTGGTTTGTGCTCAAAGAGTCTTTAACAATGGAGTATTTTTTACTCCTTCTCTCCTTGGCAGCATTGGCTTATGGCTTGTTTATTGGTATGGATTATGATTGCTTGATGGATTGGCTCAATATTTTGGCATTATAAAATTATTTTTATGAGTCTTATGAAAAAACCTACATTATAACTATATAATATCCAAGCTCTCTTTTCAATAGGTTATGACTTATATTTATAGGCTTATGAACTAGCCCCAATTCAAGGTGAGATAAAGTGTAGTTTAATCCTTGAATGGATTCAAACCTAACCTAACTGAGTTAATTAATTGTATTAAAGTTAAAATGTGCCAATAATTAATGATTTTTAATGAATAGGCATGGGTGAGATATTTTGAGTTATTTTCAAAGGCTTGAAAACTCACAAAAGGTAATCATGAAAAGATAGGATATTTCATATTTTTAAATTTAATTTTAAATTTATTCATTAATTGCAAATGGATAATTAAAATAGGTATTTAATTTGATTTAAATTTTTATTTAATTTTGATTATCCATTTATTTCTTTCAATATTTGATTTAATTTTATGTGTATACTTGCCACACTTGATAGGTATATAGACCAAATTACATGTTATGATTTTGTAGGATGATTAATGATGAATCTATGAGAGGTTATTAATGATTATGGTAGTATAAACTAATTAGGAATTTATAAATATGATTATAAGATTTGATGAATGATGCACAAGAAAATTTGGGATGTTCATTGATTTTTAGACTTAATTTTCAATGGTTGGTAAGAATCAGTTTAAAGTTTGGTTGAAGGCCATTGGTGGCCATTTTTAGGTGTCTATAGTTTTCTCCTATTTTGGAAGTTATTTTATGTTTTAATTAAATTAACATCTTATCAAAGAATTAAAAGGTCCTATATGCTTATGAGTTTAACAACAATGGACGAACTATAGGTTCCCCCTTGAGGGAGCAGTTGGAAAAAGGGTTGGCAATCAGTCCCTTAAAAAGAGGTAATAATTGGACCAAAAATATGAAATGGGGTAGAAGGGAATAATTTTCCCATAAATTATTATAATCAGTGGCATATAGAGCTTCCCTAGTTAGGGTAGACAAATAGGATGATTTGCCCATAGGCAGTTATAATCATCAACATAGGTGGGATAAAAAGGTAATGATTTTCCCAAAGGTGGTTATAATAATTGAAAAAGGATTAGGGTGATAATAAAATTATTTTCCAAAAGGTTGTTATAATCATCAAAAGGGAAAAAAATGATTTGCCCATAAGCAGTTATAATCATTGGTAGGATAAAGATAATGGTTTTCCCAAAGGTGGTTATAGTCATTATCACAATGAAAATATAGTCCAATTGGGTAGAATAAAGAGAATTATTTTTCCAAAGGTGGTTATAATCATTAACCTTAAAATAGATGGAAACACAATTATTTGCACAAAGGTGGTTAGAATCATTGGTAATGCAAGTGAGATAGTATAAAATGATTTTCCTAGATGCCATTATAATAATTGGACCCCAATTATGGACAAAATGATATGAAATATGATGGAAAATTGGTATAGAGGTTGAAGATGAATTTGGGAAACTTGATAGTAAGGAGATGTTCATTTGAACTGGCAAGAAATAAAATTATTTAATTATTTAATTACTCTATGTGGGATATGATTTGGATTATATTAGGAATGTTATGGGTACCAAGGAGATATATCATTATTTCATTTCCATGTAGACTCTCGAAGCTCATTTTTTCTAT
Organism: Torreya grandis; assembly: GCA_037957365.1. Lineage (NCBI taxonomy): Eukaryota > Viridiplantae > Streptophyta > Pinopsida > Cupressales > Taxaceae > Torreya > Torreya grandis. Next base: position 1,322,230 of record JARHVA010002677.1, read on the forward strand.
AGCACATGATGGTAGGCATCATGATAGAACATCATGATAACTTGGCTAAAATATGCATAAGGACTAACATACAATCCAATAAATAATTAAAAATAATACACCAATGATAAAAAACCATGATGACAATGTCAACACATTAATATGGATGGATTCAATAATAATACACAAGGAATCACCTAATGAATGCAAATAGATTGAATCAAGGAATAACAAGAAAGAAAATAAATAGGTAACCTAAAAACAAACACTCAAATTAGAAAGAAATAAAATAAAATAAAGAGAAACAACAAACAAACAAATAAACAAACAATGGGTATTCATAATGTTAGTATAGACAACACAACAAAAATAAGATGATGAACATCACCTCTAGACTAGAGGAGACAACAAAACAAACAAACAAAATGGGGGAATAAAAGAAAAAGGAGGTGATTGATTTATTTCTAGATGCACTAGGCAAGTGGATACTTCCTACATAGTTCCATAGATTTAATATCCAAAAAAAACTTCAGGACAAATGTAGTTCTCCTGAGAAATGCTATAGATAAAATTATGAGAAAAAAACATGATGGATGTAATATAATAATATGATAATGAGCTTGTAAAATGGTAAGAGCATGGGATATCAGGACAATAAGGATGGGGAAACTAAATTACAAGTGGTTTCTTGTGACTTAATGAGGGTTCTCAGAATCTTTAAGGCAAAAAAGTGTTTAATATTTTTAGAGTTTCTAAAACAATTTTACAAATGTTTTTGGAATTTTTTTATGTATTTTAGCTCAACCAAGAATGATGAGATACTAAATGGTCTAATATCATAAAATGGTGAGAGCATGGCTTGGGTTACTCAAAAAATGGTGAGAGCATTCAAACTAAAATTGCTCATAAATTGGTGAGAGCATTCAAACTAAAAATGCTCATAAAATGGTGAGAGCGTGGCAAAGGGTGACTAAGCTGACCTCAATGTGAATCAAGTAATACCTATATAGTCCCAAGATGAAACCTCAAGTTACTATAGTTCTACTTTATAGTGGAGGAATCTTACTTACTAGTGTAGTAGCCAATTCAAACAAAATAGTCAAAGTTCACAAATGGTAGAGTATGGCACAAGCATGATAAACAAGTGTTGCCCCTAGTTTACCCATAAGAAGTTATAACTATGAAATAAAAGCATAGGTCAATGATACTAATTTTCCTATAGATGGTTATAATTAATAGTAATACATTAAGACACTGATTTACCCAAAGGCAGTTATAATTAGGCACACTTGGTATAGAATAGAACAAAAAATGAAAGAGATAACTGTCAAACTACTATCATACTACTCCAAAAAATGGATTGTGTCTAGAATACTTAAAATAACTATGGAAATTGATATAAATATGCATGTTGAAAGTGGCCATGGAACTAATGGAATAAAACCAAGGTCGAAGGATTGGGTAGGGAGGGTGAAAACAACTCAATCGATATAAAAGGTATGGTAGAATAGAATGGTATGGTACAAATAAGAATGTCGATATTATGGTATAATTTAAGTAGTCCTCATAGAAAATACACCAGGTCTCTCAAGTAGAGTAATGCTTTAGGTGTATAATATTCATTAGCTCATCAAGTTTATCCCTATCTGGTGTAGTGAGATTATATGCTCAAACACCATAATTTGTAATAATGATGCAAGGACCCATTAATTTAGGTTTGAAATTCCTTTTAAATTTCTTCTCAAACATGGTATTATTTAAAAACAAGATCTCCAAGTTCAAATTCTATGTGTATAATGCATTGATTGTAGTGACCATGGATTCAGTTCTGATATGCTTGTAGGTTACTAACTATGGCCATGCATTTATCATAAAGTAACTCTAGATCTTGTAAGTGAGCTATTTGATATTCCTCATCATGCAAGACATGCTTTAGAGAGATGTATAATTAAGGTAACTCAACCTCAATAGGAAGAATGACTTTAATACCATAAACAAATGAGTATGGAGTGGATCCTATTAGACTATGATGGTTAGTGTGGTATACCCAGAGGGTGAAGAATATTTTAAGGTACCAATAATGATTGGAATCATTGAAAATATTTTTAAGGATGTTGATAATGGTTTTATTATATGTTTTTTCCTAGTTATTACCTTGTGGGTAATATGCTGTGGAAAAATGTTATTTAATTTTGTACTTGACATATAGCAATTTGACATCCCTATTTTTGAATGAGCCACCATTATTAGATATAATGTTAGAAGGGATAACATAGTGGAAAATGAGATGGTTTAAGATGAATTTGGAAATTTTCAATCATGTAAGTGAGGGTTATAGATTTAACCTACTTAGTGAATTGTTCATTGGTAGTAAGAATATGTTTATGGTCATTAGATGAGGTGGGGTTTATCTTACCAATGAGATTTAGGCCCCATGTAGCAAATATACATGGTGTAAGCATTGATTTTAGAGTCTTTTCTAGGGCATGAATTAGATTGGCATGTCTTTGACATTTATCACACCTTTTTACATATGCAACTACAACTGTGTCCATCATTGGCCAATAGTACCTGGTATGGAATAGATTTTTGGATAGGATGGCCCAACTTGTGTGGGCTCCACATAATCCTTTGTGAAATTCCCATAATTTTAATGTATATTTTGACAATTTTAAACAATGAAGTAGAGTTCCTTCAAAACAATGGTAGTATAGGGTTAGTTTAAGTAAAGTATAACATATGAAATGGTAGATAAAGGCGTTGGATTATTTGTAGGATAGGTCTGGTGGCATTATTTGGTCATAAATATGGGTGTAAAGGTTTGAATACAAAATAGAGTTGGTACAAATAATATCATAGATCATTATGATGGTTGAAGGTGTATGAGCTAGTGCTATCAGATTTTCATTGAGAAATTGGTATTCTTTAGCCATATCTATGTGACAGATCAATGATCTAATGGTGGCCATGGCATTTGATATTCTATTATTGGCCCTTGGTATATGTTTAAACTATACATTAGCAATATATTGTTTCATAATGTTGACCATGGCCTTGTACAATACCAACTTGTCATCCTTGGTCTGAAAATGGTTTGTAACCTAATTGATGATTAACTAAGAATAACCATAAACCTTTAAATGTTTTATATTCCATTATAATCCATATCAAAGCCCTGTAATAAGTGATTCATATTAAAACATGTTATTAATATAAGGAAATCTAATTCAAAATGATTTAGGGATTAAATCCCCCTGTGGAGTAATAAACAAAAGGCCTACCCCTAATCCATGTGTTGTGAATGATCCATAAAAATACAACTTCTAGTATTGCTCCTCAAGAGGTGTTTTAATGATGGTCATAATGGATTCATCTAGGAATTATAATTTTAGTGGTTTTGTATCCATAAAGGGTGATTCATCAAGCTGATCTGCAAGAACTTGCCCCTTGATAGATTTCTGGTTGTCATATTCTATCCCAAACACACTAAAAAGAATAATCTATTTAGCCATGTGGCCTTAGAAATATATATTAGATATTAGATACTTGAGTAGGTATACTTTGGTAATTTTAATGGTCTTATTATTTAACATGTAATGTCATAGTTTCTGAGTTGTGAAGACTATAGCTAAATAAGCTTTTTCAAGGAGCATATAATTGTGCTTATATGTGACCAGTGTAGGCTTAGTTAAGACATGACATGTTATTTTACATTATCATCATGTTGAGATAGAAGTTCCCATATATATTTGTCATTAGCTAATAGGTATAAGAGAAATGGGTTTCCTAGCATAAGAGGTAATAAAATAGGCATATTTTAAAGATAATCCTTCAATTTTTGCATTCATTATCCCAATGAAATGCTACCCCTTTATTCAAAAAGTATGTGAAGGGATGGAATTTATTGGTAATTGAGATATGAAGCACCTGATAGACTATATCTTACCTTGTAAACTATGGAGCTACTTCAAATTGGTCAATGGTAGCATCTTTGTTATGCCTTATAATTTGGATGGGTCAACTTTAATACCTCAACAAGACATAATGAAGCCAATAAATTTGCCTAAATTAAATCCAAAAAAACATTTATTAGGGTTTATCCTAAATTTGTATTCATGCAATCACTAAAATATGCTCTTTAGTATTGCTAGATGATAAGCCTTAGTTTTTGATTTACCTAGTATGTCATCGACATAGTCTTCAACAATATCATGCATCACATCATGAAAAATGATGATCATGGCTCTTTGGTAGGTGGCCCCAATATTTTTGAGACCAAATGGCATAACCTAATAATATAATGTTCCCCTTAAAGTGGTGAAAACTATTTTGTGTTAGTCTTCTAACATAATTTGGATTTGGTTGTACCCTAAAAATCCATCCATCCGTGAAAATATTTCATAACCTACTATGGAGTTAAAAATCATGTCAATGTTTAGTAGAGGAAAGTCATCCTTGGGGTAGGATTTATTTATGTCTCTAAAATCAAAGTAGATTCTAATCATTTCTAACTTTTTTCTAATGGGTATAACATTAGACATCCACTCTGATTAGTTGATCGGTCAAATACATCTCATTTCCAAGAGCTTTTCTAATTATTTCTTCATTAAGACATCAATGCGAGGATGCATCTTACATAATTTTTATTTTATAGGTTTGTCATCAAGATGTACCACAAGGTGGTACACAACCAAGGCATGGTCTAAACTAGACATGTTAGAGTAGGCCCAAGTAAATATATCAACAAATTCCCTTAAAAGGGATGTAAAGACTTCATGTTCCTCCTTAGTGAGGGACATGCCCAATTTGATCCATTTTGGTCATTTGGAGTCCTGATGTTAACCTATATAGTGTCCTCTATAAGAAGTGTCAAACCATATTCTAAAATGGTTGGCAAATATTTAAACTAGCCTATAATGGTAGAGTCCTCTGTCAGGACTGGCTCTTCAAGTTCTCCTAGGAATGATGAATCAAAATCCCTCAATGGTAGGGATGGCCATGTGACAAATACTATTGGAAACTCTTGGACAATTTGATCAAAATATTGATAATATTAAAGACTAAACTCAAACCCATAGGTAAATTCATTGTTGATGGTCTTCTAATCTATGTTTGAGGAAGGTTGAACACCCCCATCTAGTGGCACCTAAAAATAGGTTTTGACTACTAGACTGGCCTTTCTCTTTATTATTTTCTTGGTCCAAAAGTGTCTCAAAGAGGTTTTCACTTTAGGACCTCAATGTTTTATTTAATTTCTCTTGGTTAAGGGTGTTCACTAATTTTGAAAAATAAGGTGCAAGATCTAATTTGATTGAGAACCCTTATTTGTGGTCTCCCAATAGAATATTGTCCCTAAGGCCTAAAAAATCATAGAAGGCCTCATCATTCTAAAACCAATCAACTGGCACTGTTGATTCTTATTGGCCCTAGTCTAATAGTTGAAGATAATATAAATGAAGTGGATTATGGAGAATTATAGGTCTAAGGGTATAAATGGCATTAGTGTCAAATAAATTGATATCAACTAGGTCATTGAAAAGTCTATATTCAGACTCTAATTCACTTTTGACATCATTGTCACTAGTCATTGGTGATGGAACTCAAATAACATATATGGGGTCACCTCTAGGTAGTTTAAATCCAATTACATAGGTTCCTTTGTACCAAGTGGTAGATAATGGCTCAATTAGACCTTGTTAGTTCATCTTAATACCTCCTCCTTCATAAGCATGTTTTTACATTATTTTATTTGAAATTGGATACTTGGTATTGAGGTAATAGTCAACCATTTTGTCATTATACAGCCAAGATTCATTATATAAAAGTGGGTCCTATTCTTTTCTAGAGGCTAGTATAAAAATGACAAGTGATGGACTATGCAGTTTAGCTTTTCCCTTTCTTTTCCATTTCATGCAGGGTAGTTTGGTTTTAGGTCTTACATAAGACTTGGTGTTTTATGAAAGCTTGAAAATGTGGAAATGTATCATGGTTCAAGTATTCTCCTAAGCCATTAACCAAGATGGTATACTGATTAGATATTATAGGAGGTGTCATATGGGAAAGTGAATCAAGGGTATTAGGGTTAATACAATTGGCCCCTAGTGAATCAATAAGTATTTCCTTTCCTTCATCTTTTTTAAGAACTAGATTCAAACCAAAATGGTAGTTATAGCTTTGGTACTCATCCTCCAAATACCTAAAATGTTTATATGGATGTAAATCTCCATGGATGGTAACCTCCATACCTAAATTGGATAACTTAATAGACTAATGTAATGTTGAAGGAATCACATAAATCTCATGGATCTAAGGTCTACCCAAAATCATATTATAAGATAAATCAAGGTCTAACACATGGCATAGTGTATCTTGGGTCAAGGTCCCAATGATAATTGGCAAGATGATGGTTCCTAGTGATTTTTTCTCTTCATTATCATAGGCCTTAATGGTGATCATTTATGGATTCAAATCAACTATGGTGCACCCTAAAATCTTGATGAGATTTAAAGATAAAATATTTAGATCTAATCCATTGTCTATGAGGACATGCTTCACTTTATGTTGTATTATGAAAACTTTGATGTATAATGGATTCTTATGCAAAGGTCCAAGGCATGATATATCACTTTGTTCGAGGTTAATTATTGGCATGGATCTAGGTGTCCAACCAAAGTTTGAAATTTATTTTGGAATACATCATTAAGAAATTGGATTTGGCCAAGGAACTCTATCAAAATGTTTTTATAGATAGTGGATGTACATAGTAAATAAAAAATGGAAATTTATACAAGTGTCTTCTATATTTGTTCCATAATATTAAACATCTTATATTTAAAAATGGTAAATGGGTTGTTCCTAGCTAGAATGGTTGGTTAGATGGGTGAAGTGACAAATGACTATGGGCTTGGGATAATAATCTTCTATTTTCAAGTTATGATTACATAATTAGGATTAGATATAGGATCATTGTTGCTAAGAAATGATGGTGGTGGAGGATTAGATAAGATAAGTCTTGGTTGCTGATACACTTGTGTGTGGTCATGAGTCAATAATGAGTTATCGATATAAGGTCCAAAAGTGGGAATCCCTACTTGCTAGTATGCTTTTATGCTATCTTAGGTTAAGGAAGGATCATCAACATGTTTTTGGTCAGGAATGATTAGAAATGGTCTTATTTGATTGGTATTTAGTCTCAAATTGATGGAAATAGTGGAAATACATCCTCTTATAATATGGCCCACAACCCTATTTTAGTCATGTGTAACTACATGATAGGTTTGTTGATTGTTGGCATCATTTTGGCTCCATCCATTCATTTGATGTTGTTAGTTCTGCTATGGATTTTTTAGTTCTAATGGTTTTTCCTTGGTTGTTGATATTGTTATTGTTATTATATTGGCCATCATTATTGTTATTGGTTGTTATGTTATGGAAAGGGATTCTAATAAATGTCTAAATTCTGAATGGATGTGGAAGCTCCACGATCCAATGCGATCTCCCTATTTTCCAACATATTCTCAATCAAATGTTAAATTTTCACATAATGATGCAAATTATGGCCATTAACCTTATGATACTCATAGAATTCATTTTATTGGTACCAATTAGGATAGTCAATGCCCTCAAGATAGTGTTTAGAATATGCTATTAATTTGATTAGCTATGGAAAGCTTGTAAAACATGGATTCAATGGGTTTTCCAAGGTCACTAAAGACATGATGAGTAGTCACATATATTCTTAGAGGAGGGGTTTACATAGGCAAAGGTTGTTGTATTTGTTTCACTAGTCTAGGTTATTGTGCTTACTATATTTTTTAAAGAGGTTATTAGTTAAGAGTAATTTTAATATGAGGTGTAGGATAAAAACATGGTGTTTATACCATTTGGACATGTTATGACTCAGTTACTCTATTTCCCATAACATTCTTGTTGTGATTAAATAGCTTATATTTTTCATAATTATTAGCATGTGATGGTTATTATGCTTATGCTTAGATTTAGTTCTGATTTTGGCCATTGTTCTAATTTTGATTCTAGATCTAATTAGATGAGGAAAGTTTAATGATACCTTTTTTAATAATGGATCTTTCAATCAATACACCTTTTTCAATTATTTCCTTAAAAGTGTGAGCACACTGCAACTCCAAATGATAATAAATCTTATTATGTAAATTTTTAAAAATAGTGGTTAATTGTTAATCTGATAGACTATTGGTGAATTGGCTTGTAAGGGATTTACATCATTATAGATAACTTTAAAATCTTTCATTAGCCTTATGTTTGGATTACATCAAATCTACCAATGAAATCTCATGCTTGAGATTATAGGAGAAGTTTTATGCAAACTTATCTAAAATATCATCAAAATTAGAAAATGAATTTTTAGGTAATTTTAGAAACCATTCCAATGCTTGTCTTATGAGGCTCCTTGGAAAAAATAGTAAAAGGTATATGTTGTTGTAGGCCACTAGTTAGCATGAAACAAATAATTTCATAAAATGGGCCTTAGGATCTCTTTTCCCCTTAAATTTATTGAATTTTGGTGGTTCATACCCTGGAGGAAATGGTATTTGCAAGTACTCCATGTTGAAAGGGTTAGAACAAATGTATTCTAACTTAAAAAATTTTGGTATGTTTCCATTCTTGGATGAAAGCAATTGCATCCTTAATTTATTGCATTTCTTATGCTAGGAAACTAGAGTGAAAATTGGCTTGAAGTGGATATTGGGTGGTCACAAGTGGATTACTTTGATCAAGGTATAGTGGAGGCATGGTTTGTTTTGGAATATTGGTTTGGCTAGGTAACTGACCAAGAATATGCATGCATAAATTAGGGTATGATTTTTGAAATTTCACATATTGTTGTGTGATATTCTAGTTAAACTTTGGTATATAGATTAGTTTTTGAGGAAATTATAGCTGAGAGGGAAGGATATGGTTATAATGTAATTGTTGAGGTTAATAGGGACCATTTTACAACTAGTTAAACCTTAATGATTAAGGGGAACTTATGAACCAAGGTTCTATCATTGAACTTGTGCCATGTTTGGTATGAAAGGAAATTATTTCCTAATTGGTACTTGTGGAACATTGGAACCTCTTGGCTATGTGAATCCTTATTAGGAAGTAGATGTATGTTATATATTCAACATTTGTCACTAATCAATACTTATACACTATTAATTAGACATATTTTATGATTGTATTGACATATTGGTCTATGATTGAAGAGGTATGTTCATCACTACCTATTGAGGTGGAACATTTGTTACCCCTATTAAGGTGGCAAGATATTTTGCCTTTGTTGTGTGGGTATGTTTTATGGTGCATGTTATTATGGAATGTTACTCATCACTTATTATGGTGGAGTAAAATTCATCACAATTTTGTTGAGGTTTGGCATTAGTCATGGTTTGATTACTTAATCCCTTAGGTTGGGTGCTTGAAGAAGTAGATGGTCAAGGATTAGAGGTAGTTGTTTATTGAGGTTAGGAGGTAGACATTCATACCCCCTATATTTATGAGCCACTCATGGTGTTGAATAAAGGTACATTTTATTTTTGATTATTTGTTTGTGTATTTACACCACTTTGGTTTGGATTGGATGGTACTTGTGTGTTGTCCACTATGTTTGGTTTAGTATGCTATGTAGAAGAAAAAGTTACTTATTTGATGGAAGGCACATTGAACATGTATATGAATTAATTTGTTTGTGCATATGGGTCTATACCATGATTTTATTGGCCTATCAATTCAATGAAGACTCTTATTGAAGGAGATAGCTCAATAAGAGGAATAATTGACATGGTCATGTTGTTGAAATTATGCTCTAAGTTGAAATATGTCTAGTATGTTATCTACATCTATATGAGTGGTCCTTTATGAGGCCTTTACATGTGATAAGAATATGAGGGTCTTGATATGGCATTGACACTATGGAATAAGGATTATTAGAAGAGGCTTGTTTGAGATTCTAACTATAAGACATGTTATAAGGCCCTCTCACTAGACTTGGAAAGTTTTCATAGGGAAAGTTTATTAGAAACTTAACCCATATCTCTATGGATATAATTAATACTTCATCCTTGTTTTCAAACAAGTGATGATCAAACAAGTATGGGTCATAGGCTGATGGCATTAAAATGTAGTATGTTTACTATTGGACTTGTTATACAATCAAAGGTATGCTAGCCAAGTATTATGTCATATGTTCTTGGTCTTGCTCTAAGTATGGAGGTGTATTAGCAAACTAATGGGCCAAAGGATTATGGATTTTTTTCCCTCATTTGAGTTTTTTAAAGGTGGATCGGGATCTATCTCACAAATGAAATCATCTCCATAAGGGTATTGAACAAATTCCTCTTGTGTGACCACATTAATATATCCTAGATTGTACATGACACCACTATGTGTATATTGATACATGGTCAAATCAATAATGAATGTTTTTTGACAAAAGGGGTTAGAGTTATACAAAATTTGAAAAGTAATGTATATAATGATAAAATTTTTAAACTTGATCTAACTTGGTCAAAGGAAATGGATTTGTATCTCCAAAATGGTTTGTGATAAAAATTGGTATAAAACAATCTAACATAAAATGTCTAACACTAAATTTATCACATAAAAAAGGTCAAGTGAATAAATGAAAACAAAATTCCAAGTCTAGGTTCCAAGTGTTCCAAATAGGTCTAGTCTAGGAAAATAAAGATTACTAGGTCTTTTGGCCAAACATGGTGTCAAAATCTAGGTTTAAACAATGCATGTGCTAATATTTTTGGCCAAATGTAATGTAAATTTATAGAATTAAAACAAAGGGATATTTAATCTAAAAAACTTGGAACACTTTATCATAAACTAGGCACTTGACTTTAGACATGAACTTGGTCAATTTAGTATGAGGCAAGAAACAAAAGGCACTTGGAGATAGACTATTTTCTCCTAAAAAAAGGCAAAAATAAATAGTTTTTGAATTTAGATAAATAATTAACCTAAGTTACACAACCCAAAAGATAAAGATCAGTATCTAAGTCCCAATTAAATAAGGCTTAAATAAAAATCAAACAATGTTTGAATTTGAACTTATCATGGTTAATTAAAGACTCAACTTAGGAAAACTAGGCTTTTGAACAAACAAGTTAGACAAAATTGAAAAACATAATGACACTAGGTAAAAGACTCCAAAGGCTCACATGGATTAGTTTCAAATTTTTAAAACTTGGACATAAGACAAGATGAGTCTATGAAACTATTTGAGTAGTGTAATGATGTTATCACTCTCTAAAGGTGTAAATAATGGTTGGTTTCAAAAAATACAAGGCACAAAACTTGAAATGATTTGGGCAACATAATGTTACCCATTTTAATCAAGTGACACTCATAATGTTTTTGACACAAAGTTTAAGGCATAAACAAGGTGTCAGATAGATGGCATAATGCCTCCTCAAATAATAGAGTAATGTGGATACAAAACTCATTTTAATGTGGCATAAAAAACATAAGTTTTAGACTAAAAGACAAAGTAATAAAGGAAAAATACCAAATATAACTGAGTAAATCATCATAAGCCCTAAACTGATAAGGTTGTATCATATTGTTGAAATTCATCTATATACATTCTCTTGGGAGGATTTTAAGTGTTAATACAAAAATAAAAAAGCATTAAGTCGTAGGGTTTTTACACCCCCTTCTCCCAAGAGATTTTATAGTGACATGGACCTTTGAGATACTCACCTTGCATCAGCAATATGTCTATGACAAGTGAGTTTTATCTAAAACTTAAATTTTATGACTGTCTAGACGGTCCTAAGCATGGCTAATGCTAGAGATGCCTCACATCAATTCAGTTCATATCAATTAAATTAGTATGTAAGGGTCTATTAATTTACATAGAAATTCAATCCATAAAATACTTATTGAAATCCCCTAGTTAACCAAACATAACTTTGGTTTTCATTAAGAAAGGAGAGGTTAGCCACTCAACCCCCTGGCTCTTATAGTATGCTTATCCTATTTTATATACCCCACCATGGATCAGGGTTAAAACAATGTTGGGAGATGAAAGCCTAGATCAAAGCTTCCCTAAATAACTTATAAATAAGTTATGAACTCCCCTTCAGAATCCAAATTGTATGAAATAAATGACTAATCATAAATACTTTAGAGGTTATTTTTAGATCACCCAAACCATAAAAGTTTTGGGGAGAGCCTAGACAAAATTATTTCCATGCCTTGGACTAGGCACAAATTGTTAGTGAAAAGGCACTTTTGGTCACCCAATTTCTCTATAGGGGATGGATAGAGATCATACACACCCCCTTAGTTTTAAACAAATAAACAAACAAGTAACAAACACTTTAAAGAATTTAAAATCTAAGTAGGTGTTGATTTTATGCACCAAATGAAATGTTTGATAAAGTTCTTTAGACCCTTGGCTTAAATTTTCAAATCCTAAAATAATTTTCACAAAACAATCTTAACACAAATCATCTAGGTAAGCACTTAAAACCAAATGTTCAATACTTAATAATTTGTTTTAGGCACCAAAATGAAGTATTGAAGCATTTAAATTTGAAAATTTGTGTTCTAATCCTACCTTTTCTTTGCATATGTTAGATAATTTACTTCTAATTTCAATCAAATTAATGGATGATAAAACAAGTTTTGAAAAGATAACTCTCAATTTTCTATGTATTTTTTACATACAGACTTATATGGGTCACATGTGGCTGATGTTGGTTACTAGAAAACTAATGTTAGTTGGTAATAACTGATACCAATCAATAGAGACTGAGATCGGTTACCTTTGAACCTGAAGGCAAAACCCTCATGATGTAAAAACATTATTTATCTCAAAATATGATTAAAAAACTCCTCAAAACCCATAGCAAGGTGATTAAACAAAAAGTAAACAAATCAATGAAATAAAGAAATAACAATTATGAGTGCTAAAAAAATTCAAAATCCAAGTTTTGTAAGTCATGTTTTACCCAACACCATGACCGATGATGGTTGCCTAGAACCAATGTTGATTAGGTATAACTAATGTTGGTTATTCTTGATCGATGTTGATCTTTGTGTAAATCTAAGTTAAAACATAAAATAAAATATGGCAAACACAAAGCTAAAACTCCAAATTTGATGATATTCAAGCATTTATTTGAAAAGTTAGGAGTTACATCTTGGTCTCCTTGGTACATGGGATTTTTTAGGTCCCACCAGGTGTGCCATTTGGTGATCATAAAAAATTGACAATAGAGAGGAGGTTAGATTAAGTGTTAGTTTCACACAATAAAGAAATCAACACACTAACATGCTAACATTTATAAGCCTAGATCTTAGGGGCAGCATAGTGGAAAAGATACAATTGAAACCCAAAATAAAATGAAAATAATAACAATCCTTACCTTCTTTGAGAGATCCAAATGATTTTTTCATGGTTTTTTTTTTTATGCTCAAAGAGTCTTTGGCAATGGAGTATTCATCGCTCCTTCTCTCCTTGGCATCATTAGCTTGTGGCTTGCTTATTAGTATAGATTATGCTTGCTTGATGGCTTGGCTAAATATTTTGGCATTATAAAATTATTTTTATGAGTCTTTATGTAAAAACTTAAATTATAACTCTATAATATCCAAGCTCTATTTTAAATAGGTGATGGCTTGTATTTATAGCCTTAAGAACTAGCCCTAACTCACAGTGAGTTAAAATGTAGTCTAAACATGGAATGGGTTAAAACCTAACCTAAGTGAGTTAATTAACCCCATTATAGTTAAAATGTGTCAATAATTAATGATTTTAAATGAATAGGCATGGATGAGATATTTCGAGATGTTTTCAAAGGCTTGACAAATAATAAAAGGTAATCATGAAAAGCTAGGATATTTCATATTTTTGAATTTCCTTATTTATTTATTCATTAATTGCACATGGATAGTTCAACTAGGAATTTAATTTGGTTTAAATTTTTAATTAATTATTATTATCCATTTATATCTTTCAATATTTTATTTTATTTCATGTATGCACTTGCCCCACTTAATAGGTCTATAGGCTAAATTACATGTTATGATGTTACAGGATGATTAGGGATGAATACATGAGAGTTTATTGTTGATTATGATAAGATACCCCAATTAGGGATGTATTAAAATGATTTTGAGGTTTGAAAAATGATGCACAAGCAAATTTGGGATGTTTAATGATTTTTAGGCTTAATTTACAATGGTTGGTAAGAGTCAATTTGAAGTTTATTCAAAGGCCATTGGTGGATAGTTTTAGGTGTCTATAGAATAAGTATAAATAAAAACAATAATGAAAAAACTAAGAATTGTAAATAACCTAAGACAAGCTAAGGTTTACATAAAGAGACATAAAAGTTGAGTTAACCAAATTTCTAATCCTTAATTTAGATACACAAGGTTATATAAGGTTAAGAGGGTTAGATTAGATTTTACACAAAGATTGTGAACTACTCTAATGAGTAGGCCAATTAATAAAAAAAATTAGACAAATATTATTTTGTATTTATATAACTGAGATTGATAAAAATAGTAAAGTATAGATATTGATAGATATTACAATGAATTAGAAACATGTAGGTTTGATATGGAATAGGCTCTATGTGGATAATAATATGATCTTGGAATAGTCATCATATTTTTGGAATATTTTTTACATGTTCTTAGATGCTTGCATCAAATATGGATAATTTATTTGACATAGGTATCTAACTTTGATGCAGGTTTCTTGTATGGAATACTGATTTGATCTAGATGTGAAAAACTATAGCCTTATATGTTTTATATCACCTTAATTATTATGTGGTTAAATCATGCACATATGTTGAATCTCTTTGTTAAATGATAAAACCCTAGCTCTTCAATTAGATATGTATTATCTCACACTTCTACTTTCATACTTTCTCTCTAATTTCTCTATATATTTATACCTCTTCATGCCTCTTGGAAAGGGTGTGATTTTTCCCAAGAGATATGACCTCTCCAAAGGTGGTTGATCATCAATAATACATATTTGACTATTAAAAAAAAATATAGTCAACCATATTAATTGTTTTTCATCACATTGGGTGAGTCCATAGTTGCTAATTGGGAAAGCCCAAAGCTATTAGGAGAGTTTAGATCTACTAGGTAAGTCTAAAGCTATTGGGTGAGTCTATATCTACTAAATGAGTCTAGAGATACTAGGATATTCCAAATATAATTAATGAGTCTATAACTACTAACTAAGTGAGTCTATATCTTACCCTTCACTTTTCCTTTGATATCAATGACAATATTCCAAAAATCTCCCCTTTGTCATTGACAACAATCCTGTAGAAAAAATAATACATGAACTCCCATTTATTATAGTTCTCCTCTTTTGTTCCCCATTTATTTAATTTTCCCCCTTTAACATAAATGAAAAAGAGATATTCATTATAATTCCATCCACAAATAAATCATGGAAAACATCCATGTCATCTTCTTCAACATTTCCATGAATAAATTTTTCTTCGTGCACTAGTGAGTTATGTGCTTTTGTAGTATCTTCCATTTGTATCCACATATCATCTCCATATTCTCATTCACATTCTCTTCTATATCACTTATTATATATGAGTTAGCTTTTGTAATCTGCACTTGACACTAGACCATGCATGTTGTAAGTTGTTTTACACCCTGATTGATTTCATTTTATTGAGGTTGTGTTTCCTCTCCACTAGTAACCCTGCTTGTCTCACCATGGTTTCTTTATTCTATTCATTATTATCCAATATCATGAAATATAAATTCCTTTAACCTCTCAAAACATATTATTTTTGGTGATCATTATATAAATTCTGTTTATATTGTGTATTAAGCTTTATGGATATAAATAATAGCTACCCAAATTCTTCACAACTAATGCCAATCGATCCTTAATAATTATCTTCTTGATAACTACAACAAGTTATTTATCTTCAAACTATAATTTTATTTAGTAGCTATGACCTTAGGTGGAGGGTTATGCAATTATTTTAATGTATAATATACAATATTTATGAGTCATTTCATAGTGGAAATTAAAATTCATAATGGCTTAATTCTCTATGATCAACATACTGCAATCCTCAAATTCCAAGACATAACATTTCATTTTATACTTTGTTCTTACTTATCTGACTTGTTTTTTATAATAATACCATCACTTACATCATCACTCATAAATAATATTCATTAATTTATCTTTCTCTTTGCCTTCTTAATGCATATCACCAAATAATCTATGGAGATAAAAGATAATATAGTAAATAGCCCACCCTAAATTGGTGAATCACCTTATGAACTTAGTGATACCTCTTATACATGAAATATAGTTTAAACAAGCATAGATCTCTCCTTTTCATTCTCATTCTTATTTTTACATACTTTTGAATTTTATTCCTTTTGTTTACTCATATATTCCACTTTCTTATTCTACCAAGGAGGTTCCATAAAACCACTTATATAGAAGCATGTTGTATGTCTAAGGTTATTTCACTTATTGCATATGACATTATAATCCATTAAAGGAGAAAATAGAATGTAGTTTATATTTGAAGAAAAATAATAACTTATGTTATTATTCCATACAAAATAATTTCTTACACATGCCCTAAAATCTCTAACTTATGAGAAAAATGGTTATATAAATAATAATAAGCATAAAAAGAACTATAGAACCTAGTCATATGAGTGTGTCTTGGATGGAATGATCTTCTAAATGTATTTTTTATCCTTGTTGTCTTTGTGATCAATTATGGTTTTTTGGGGAATGTCATTTTATTTCTTCTTGTTGATAGGGCTTTTGATAGGCTTTTTTAGGGCTTCAACATAAATCTGTCTTTTCTTCATTTGACTTCTTTGGTGGCTCTTTGTGATCTTATTTGTTTGCCATATGAATTTTTTTATATCCCATACTAGTCTTTATAAATGGTGACCTCTACCCATTTATGATATCATCTAATATCTTGGTACTCTTCTCAAATTTGAGGCTTTTATTCAGCTTAGTGGTTATTTTATCCAATTCCTTTCTCAAGGAAACAATTTTAGATTTTGGCCTCTCACAATTTTCTTAATTTTTATTTAATTATATTCTCACCTAATATTTGATCTTTTTCTCCTCCTCTGGTTGAATATTTAATATGATGATCATATTTTATGATTCCTCAAGACTCTGTGACATTTTTTCCTTAGATTCATAGTCCTTTTGAATTTATAATTTTTGTTTCATGTTCTTCTTGTTAAGTTTATTTATTTCACTTAGGGAAAAATGAGTTCTCCTTCAAGATACACATATCCTTAATTTTCATCATATTATTCTTCTTATAAATCCATCTCTTCTTTTCTTTCACTCATAAAGTTGTCTTCATCTAACACAACATCACTCTTTGTTTGTATTGATATGAATAAAAATTCTTTTTTCTCACTGTCTGATGTGCTCTCATTTCTCTCCACAATTGAGATACCATCATTTTTGGAATAGAGGATTTTCTTGTGCATACCAAAATTTTCCTTATATTTGTTTTTTTTGAATATTTTATTATATTTAGGTTTACTTTCCTTATTTTTCCTTTGCTCACTTTTATTTTCCTCATCATAGTTATCATCCTTATGTGGACATTTATTTTCAAAATGTCCTATTTTACGACAATTGAAACACTTGAAAGGTAGCTTACCTTTTTATCAGATCCCTTTTTAGGCTTTATGATAAACAAGATCTCCTTATCATCTTGTTCATTTTTTGATTCAAGATCTTTATATTTCATTTTCTTTGAAAATTTGAAGGCTACTTCCCTTTTTGATGAATTTTCTTTTCCAATTCTCATTTCATAAGCCATGAGTAACCCAAGTAGATCATCCATTATTAATGAGTCTAGATCCTTTATCTCTTTAATAGCAAAAAAATTTACATCAAATATTAAGGGTATATGCCTTAGTAATTTTGGAACTACAAAATTTTCACCAGGACCTTTGATGATGCTATCAATCTCATCCACATGAAGAAGATATGATGTAACATTTTATTCATCTTTTAATTTTAATCCCTTGAACTATTTACTATGAGTTTGGAGTTTTTACTTCTTCACTTTGTTATCACCCTCATAGATGGTCTAAATTTTATCCTAGATGTCCTTTTACAAATTGCAATACATTACTTTAACAAATTTTGATTCTCATAAGCCAGATAAAATTATGTTCACAGATTTTGCATTATTTTCACTAGCCTTACTTTTGGCTATATCTATTGGTGGAGATTATGTAAATACATATATGCTCATAACTAATTCCTAAATATGTAAGACAAGAGCCATTAAATAGGTTCTCATACTTATGTTATATAATAAATAGTTTGTTCCATAAAATAATGTAGCTTTATTTGAGGAAAAACCTTCTTGACCATCCATGTGTGCTCTTGATATCTACCTTTTAGTTGTTAGACTTTTTATGAAGTAACATGATCTAATACCAACTGATGAGCACACACTTATATTGAGGGGGGTGAATCAGTATAAGGTAATATTTTAATTTTTCAAATTGATTACCATAATAATATTAATCACACAACATCGATAATTAAGAACACAATATTTACATGGAAACCCTTTTAAGGAAAACTATGGATAAAAGGACTGCTTGGATCTACTATCCAAATCCATCCAAAAATAAAATTCTTCTTACAAAATTTGTGGGAACCAACCTTTTGGAGACACCAATCCCCAATGCCAAGCACCAACTTAGCAAGAGACACAAATCTCTTTGATTTGAGGCACTGACCTCCACTAAAATAATCTTACACCTTACTATTTTTGATTCATCAATGAATGATGGTAAATTTAGTTTCCTCTTCTTATTCTCCACAAAAAATTGCTTATACTTTAATGATAGAAAGAATTAATTCCATTCTTCAAATTTACATGTATTTATATAATATATCTTTTTATTCTCCACACACTTGATTCCTTATCTTCTTTATTAATTTTCACATATCTCACACTTTCACTTCCATACTTTCTCTTCAACTTCTCTATATATTTATACCTCTTCATGCCTCTTGGAAAGGGTGTTATTTCTCCCTTGAGATATGACCTATGCAAAGGTGGCTAGCCATTATTAATACATATCTAACTACAAATTAAAAATATTTTATTACTGGTCAACATCGTTAATTATTATTCACTAAATTAGGTAAATCTGTAGCTATTGGTTGGGTAAGTCTAGATCTATTGGGTGAGTTTAGAGCTATTGGACGAGTCTTGGGCAGTTATGAATCTACTAATTGAGTTTAGAACTACTCAGTGAGTTTGGAGTTACTTAAAAAGTCTAGATCTATTGATTGGGTGAGTTTATATCTTGCCTTTCACCTTGCCTTTGACATTAATGACAATATTCCAACACTAATTTTTTAAATACTATGTTAGGATAAATAGTTATCATGTCTACATAAAAAGTCAAAGGCTCTATAAATTTATGTAAGCAACTGATTTTGGTCCTCCACATGTTGATCTGATATTGAAGATCCAAGGTCAAGGATATTAGGTGTTTATTAAATCCCTACATTTATGTCTATGGTATCCTTAATTAGGGAGACATTCCCTTATTCAAATTATTCTAGAGAAAGAAGGTCAAGATCCTTGTCATTTATGATAAAGATATCAAAATATTTTTTTGGAAAAATGATAGTCCTTCACCTTATAATAAGAAAATTAATACTTGGATTTGAGGGTATATATGGGGTAAAAATTGAGGGAGAAACCCATGTTGTGATTTAGAAAGGGGGCATGGTCATAGGATCATAATAAATAAAAAATAGCCTCATCGCTCTCAGCAAAGTAAATAACTAGAGTGCTAGAATAATTTCCAATGTAAATAAGGGCTTGGTCATCTAAATTTTTTAAACAAATAATTTAGACCTAATAAATTCCATAAAATTTTAATTAGCTATCACCAGGTGAGGACTAAAATGCTAAAAATAATCAGCCATAAAGTTATTAAGTTGATTGCTTTTTAAATGAATAGCTTATATAGAGACAAAATTGATGTTCTTGGAAACATTGAGTAAACATTATTGTAAATCTATGGATGTTAAGATTTGGTTTGGTATACTTTTGAAACTTAATTAGTCATTAATTATGAGTCACCTTAGATATTCAATTTTATAATACCCAACTATCTATGATAAACATTACTAATAATAGGGGTTAATATTACTCCATTAGTTATATATTTAAATTCAAGTTTGAAAGTAAATTGCATGATTATTCCCCTAGGATAAATTAGAATGAATCCCACCCCTATGCCAATATGACATTTTACCCATCATAATGGAGGGTCTATTGATCATTTTTGAAGGAAGAATCATTAGGCATTCTTAGGGAGTGTCTCTTGATCTTTTGAGAGTTTGAAGATGCAAATTTTGAGAATGTTGGCTGATCCTTCTTGGGTTTCTAGGTTTTAATATGCATAAAGGTCATATGTCCATAATGCTCTAGGATAAAAGGGAGTGTGATAGATTTATATTTTTCAAGAAAATCATAATTTCATCTATGTAATTAGTTGATATAAATTGTATCATCATGATATTTCCCCATTAAAATTATTTATTGTCTTAATCCCAATTTTTTAGGTTTCTCATATGATAAGTTCTTGAGAATTTAGGAACCCCTTTTTAGCGCACATGCAGTGGTAGTTATGGGTTCCTTGCCTTTGGTTGAAGTAAGGGGTTTCACCATACTATTACTAGGCATGTGATATTTTATATGAAGCCTAAATTTATTATTTATGTTGGATTAGACAACATTAAAGGGTTTAGGATCCCCTTGAGAAGAGAAAACTTTCCCAAAATGAAGGAACCTAATCTCTTAGAATAAATTTGACTGGATCGCCTTCATTATGTGAATCTATGGTCTTATAATCATCATGTTATACTCCTTATTGATCATGTAAAACTATGGCCCTAATAAAAGTGGACTTGAGGCTATCATATCCTCTCAAGGTGTTATGGGTCATGGATAAATTAGTTTCCCTATCACCAGGTTTCTAAATAAATTAAAATGAAACTATGTTAAAAACTACCCCATCATCCACCATGTCTATCTTTACGTAATTATTATAAATCCATAATTTTAAAAACAAATATGTATCCCATTCTTATCCATCTAATTATATATGGGAATAATCTTAAAGTCAAATAAATAGCCATCATCTCTTGATTTTATTCTAGGTGGAAACATGTCCAAATAAATGTGGTTAATTTGGGCCTAGGGTGGATCCATAATTCTAAGTGACCCAATACCAAGGCATAAATCAATTATAAATGATGGGAGGGATATTTGTTGAACAAATCCATAAATAAAATTAGTAAAATTATCTTTTTAAGGTAAACAACTAAGTCATAGTTTTCCATAGGCTTGGGTTTGATGTTAGTCTTGAAAACATTTTATTGGGTCACTTTTTACCTAAGTTTGAACCCATGCCAACTCAATAGACATATTGGAATGAGGTGATCATGTGGAATTATTTATAGTTTGGTATATTTTGTGCTAGTTAGAGGAATCAACATTCATCTTATGCCAGCTAGCAGGAGGTCAACTGGTGCCCAAATTTTGTTTGGTATCTTCATGAGTATTTACACACGGTAACCAAAGCATAAAGGTCACAAGGTTATGGAACTATATGAATTATCAACCAAGGATCTATATTATCACCCAATTTGTTCCCTCTACCCTATAAAAAATATGTTCCTAAGTGATATAAAATAAATCTTGAGACTGTGAGTAGAGAGACATGAATTTGAGATAGTGAAGCTCTATAGAAATGGTTCTAGACATAGTGAAGTAACTACCATTGAAATTTGGGACTAGCATGGATGACCTTGAGGCTCCATATTATAGTGCCCAAGCTCACCTAAGATCATCTATACCTTTATTAGTTTTAGATGAGCATTTTCTCTATTTTACTTTCATTTACTCTATTTATCTAAATAATGTTTAATGAAGAATGACATTGTACTTAAATGAGTATTGATCTAGTGTATATTATTATGGTAGTGTTTATTAATTGTGCCATGTTTGTAATAGTGATATTTCTTAGATTTAATAGATGAATTATAATTTTTAGAAATATTTATATCTAGCTCATTAATGGAATATCTATGTAAGTGATGATGTCAACATATTATATAGAAATATTCTAAGTATAGGAAGGACCCCAAGCCAAATGATGATATCTATACCTAAAACACTAAGCCTAAGCATTAACCCTTGACATAAAGTAATTCCCTTGACCTATCTTATAATATAATGGAACTAAGACCAATCAGATAAATATTGTGCCCTTGAAATCCTAGAACTAACCTAATATAGGTTTGCACTGCTATGACCATAACAAGTTCCCCGACTAGGCTTCATACTTACAGATAGTTGAACTCCACATAGAATGGCTTACACCAATGAACTTGCCAATTTCATTATTTTAATAAATAAATAACTTGAATAATGAATTGTGCCATGACATGAATAACCCAATGTGGGCTTCAATTCTTTCTATGCTACATTTTGGGTGAGCATAAAAGGCCTGTACCTTCTATGAATTGATGATGGTGCACTAGAGTGACAAATATTGAGCACTACAGGATTATTCTAGGTTTGTGCCTAGTTGTAATAAGTCTAAAATTGACTTGGATATCTAGATAATCACCTAAAAAATTAAATGAATTAGTAATCAACCCTTTTCTAAAACATTTTAGTTCCATTGCTAGGAATTGTGTTGAATTTTGTTATTGCAATGGTGCAAAATAATAATGCTCTGACTCTCCCTCAAGAATATAAAACACTATATAGAAGAGGTGGAAGATAGATTTTCAGTAAAGTATCCATCCTATAAAGAATATAATCTAACGAAGTGGATCTAGAATAACTTGTATGATGCTCTATATGAGGTCTTCTTTTGCAAACTACCTGAGCAAGTATACTAATGGTTGGATGCCTATGTGACCCATAAAATAAAAAGTTATGGACAACACATTGAGTGGATGAAAGAGATCATAGATAAGCTTGATCACCTTGATTCCACTTGGACCAAAGCTATAGAAAAATGGTGGTAAGGAGTGTTAAAAAGTTACATGCTTAAGTTTGTAGTATCAATGTACTCCTACCCTAAAGAAGTAGATTATCAATTCTTACATGATCCAAGAGGCAAGTTTGTGAGAAAATTTGGCACATAGCTTTTGAAATTTATGGTATATTATGGTTTTAAAACTACAATAATGGAAGGCTAAAGTCCTTTCATGTGTGAGTAGTGTAATAGGGAAGGGGATGTGTAGGTGAAGCACAATGGAAGGGGATGAGTATATTGACACCTAAGAGCTCAAAAGATAGACCTATAACAAGAGAAGGCACAAGATGATGGAAGATCTAGAACCTAGAAGTGTTGATATAACTTGTAACAAGCAAGATGCACATGGGGAAGTAACTCTTGAATTACACTAACGTGAGGAGAGGAATAATGAAAACATATATCAAGATCATTTGTTGATAGGTGAAGAATGCATTAGATCACTACAAAACTTGACCATTAAAAATAGACCATAAGTGCCTACCCCCTTTGAGCTTATGACACATGCTCATGCACTATATCCCCCTCAAGAAGATAGAAGAGTGATAACTAACCCTATTATCCACATTTAATTTGATGGGTTTGAATATTTGTACTATAATTTTATGATTTAACAAGTTTTTCCTTATGATGAGATAAGTGAGGATACCTTTAAACCTTTGGGTGGTAGCTCAATAATATAGAACATGAGTATAAGCATTCTAATTTAATAAATTATAGCTACCTAGATTGAGAAATAGACCATAATAAGTGGCCTAGCACTAGAAGTGAGTAGCATCACACCATCAAATTCAATGGTGCTAACCCCTAATAAAAGGGTTGACACCTAACCCAGTGAATAGAGGCATTAAAGGACCACTACCAGGACAAGTACCAAAGGGACAAGTGCCTCATATGCCATTACCTCCCCCCTAAAAAATATATATTATGAAATGGAAATCACTTGACATAATATCATGGTATAGAGAATGTTCTAGAGAATGTGTTAAAATGTGAGATTCAATATCATGCTTGGGGTATAACCTAGTTGAAACACAAGGCAACCTAGTTAATGATAACTCTGCTTGATCATGCTCATACATGGTATAGGAAATCTGATCCTAACTAGGCTATGATTGATTATGACACCTTGAAGGAAGCATTTTTGAAGGAATTCAACATTCTCAAATTTAAACAATAGAACATCATCGTGCTCAAGGAAATTAGCCATGGGATATCAAAAAAATGTACTTATATGATGCTAGGTTTAAAACTCTTTTTTTTAATCTTCTCTATGACATTCACCACTCCTAACATGTGTAATGTCTTGTTGGAGGATTTATATTACCATTTAGAAGAGTGCTCTCTATGAAGACATTTATATATCCTTGAAAAGTGCTTGAAACTGCACTTAAAGCTAAGGCAATCATAAGTGCCGACACTGAGATTAGCCCATTCATGGAAGCATAGATTTCATCCATGGCTACATAACTCCAAATACTAATTATTATTTCATCATAATACACTCAAAATAGATTATGGTTCATTAACTATGAGATGGAAGGCCATAACGGGAATAATTACCCTCAAAGGATTGTGCATACCTTGTTTAAAGTTGTGAGGTTTGTCACAAAGAGCATGATGTTCATAATTTCCATTTGTTTTAACATGCTAATCAGGTTAACACAACCATATATTATTGGTTTTGTGATGCTTACACTCATATCATAACTTATTATCACATAATTGATGAGATATACAAAAATATGGAGAGAGGTAAATGACAAGAAATTGTAATAATTTGAGGGTAGACATTCTAAGGAAATGAGGGCTATGGCTAGTAGAAGGTAGGATATAGGATGAAAAGAGGTGCCAAAAGATGGGGTGGAGGATGTGGTGGAGGAAGATTACCACCATGATCATATTATAAGTGTGTTTAGATTAATTATTATCAACATGATTTCCCTACACATCTAATGTGTGGGTATTATTAAGGAACACACAAGGTCAAGGAATGCCTTGACTTATATAAAAAGTTAACCTAAGGCTGGCCTGACATAGACAAAGGTGCAAGAATGGTTTAACATGAGCCAAATGTGGAGAAATGGGCTCTAATTCTATAAATGACTATCACTAAGAAAGTTAAGGTGCATATGACTACTCATGATGGGCTCACCACTTAGCCACTAATTATGCCAGTACTAAAATTATACCTAGAATGTGGGGAATTAAGTTACACTAAGTGCATCATGTAATTAAAACCCAAAGTTACACCTTACCCTAACCCTACACACCAAAATGATTTCTTGAAACATGACATGACTATTATTCAAAACCTACAAGGATAACTCCAACTAGCATGAGATCTAGAGGCACAAGTTTTTGCCTCCCATAAGAAGCAAAATAACTAGGAGACTAAGGTAAAAGATATAACTGGGATCAAATGCCTCTTATAGATAGAAGGGATGTTTCCCCTATTGAAGAATTTGATTTTAGAGCATGTGAGGTAGATGCTAGTCAAAATTATTATGCCATTCATGGAAAGGGCATGAGAGTTCAAGCATACAAAAAATATGAAGTATGATCAAGAGTTCCTAGTGAATGCCACCATTGTTGGGTTGTCTATATGCGAGGTCCTCATGGACACATGCATTGAGAT
Organism: Torreya grandis; assembly: GCA_037957365.1. Classification (NCBI taxonomy): domain Eukaryota; kingdom Viridiplantae; phylum Streptophyta; class Pinopsida; order Cupressales; family Taxaceae; genus Torreya; species Torreya grandis. Next base: position 1,347,980 of record JARHVA010002677.1, read on the forward strand.
CAATATATTGATAAGTAATACATGGGATAATATGGGTTAGCTAGCCTTAAGGCCTTCCCTTATGTGCTTTTCATGGCCAATAAATCTTGATGAAATTAATCAAAATTATAAAGGGTGCCATTATAGATATTATGGGATAGAGTTTCATGTTAAATTTGAAGTGATCAAGTTGGTTGAGTAAGATAGTTATCTTGCACTCATGAGAAAACCATGGTCCTATACAAATAATATTGACATGCACTTTAATAATCACTATATGACCTTTGAAAATGGAAAGGATAGGGTCACGATCACCCTCTCAAGTGACCTTGGACCCCCTTATTTAAAAACTGTTAATTTTGAGGATGAGATCAACCATATCTAAAACATCATGGTGCAAGGTGTTGGGTGAATATTTTGTCAACCAACTAACTGGCATTCAAAATAGTTCCTATCACCATAACATAGGGATATTGGTCATCCGAATGTGCAAGTTTACTGCATCACAAGGGGACAAATCTCTCCTCTCATCAAGGGGAGGTTCCCTATTAAATATGCAGAGGTTATATACAATATTTATACGAAAAAAGTAAGACACAGGGATGGGATGAACCATCCATCTCTATTTTTTTCGAGATGATGTTGATAAACAAGGAAGAAATCTTGGGTGATGGGGAAGGTACTTCTCTTCTTTCAAAATCAACTTTCAGCCAAGAGCCAGATTCCTTCATAAATAGTAGAAATCTTGGTGCAATGTCAGAAGGCACTTCTCTTCTTTCAAAAGTGTTCTTTAGCAGGTAGTAGGAATCTTTCAAGTAGCAAGTAACTAGTAATGGGGGTGCTAAATGACCAGCAACTTTAGAGAGAGAAATGAAGAACAATGGGGGCATCACGTCATCCCAAGGCTCTTTACATAGGAAAGGAAAATGCAAACACACTGAAGGTACTTATGGGGCACAACGTCATCCCACAGTTGGCCTTCAGTACACCTTCCTGATCACCTCCACTAATTCTATTTATTAAATCAAATGGACAAGAAAGCTTTTAGGAAATAGACATACGAATAATCTCCTAAGATAGCACAAGCTATAACAGCAGAAAGTCTGCAAGTAACTTGTTTTCTCATTCAGATAAAATAATATGAATTATAATCTAAGCTCAAAGCCTCAGTAATGCTTTAAATTTGGGTAGAGTTTTGCTTTTAATAATAAAAAAGGTCCCCTTCAAATGATACAAGAGATTACATTATATAGAGGCCCAAGGGAGGCTTGGCACTTTATCCCATGGAGTGAACCATTCAGTGCATTCAATGCCTTAAATGCATTTTGGTCTTGTTAGCAAGGGCCATGCTAGAGCAGGGTGTCTGCCTTAACTATGGCATGTCGATTCATCTCTACTACCTCTTCTTGAGCCTAAATCTCTCATTCCATCACTTTCTTAGCCACGCAACTATCTATTTTGCCTTGATCTCATAGGGGACAAATAGATGACACTTTCAATGTTTGTAGGCCCCAAATATCTACCCGATGAACTACTCCATCTAGTGGAAATAACTCCTACTGAGTTTCCCTCTTTGTCACTTCCTCCTCTTGATCCTGGCCTTAGGCCTTTTTAAACAAATTTAGGTCCACGCTTTAAGTCTACTAAAATCAATAGACACTTCATTGAGACAAATTTGACATTTACAGGCCCATCATTTTTCCTAGCAACTTCCTCATGTCTTTCTCACTTGCCATGGTCACTTTTTGCTTGTGACACAGGTGAGGACATGTGAAGGGATCTACAACTTCAAGATTGGCTTATCAAAGTAAGCTTTGAAAGTGATTAATGGCTAAGGGGGGTGTAGACACAGACATGTGGTACCTTCTATAACCCTTTGAGGCTCAAACCTTTCCTAAAGAGAACTTACCCTTTGGGGTCTTCTTAGTGGCCTTCAGCTTTAATTCTTCAGTGGGCTATCATCCCCTTCATTTCCTTTGACACATGGTGCCTTCCACTTTTTGAATAAGTGCCACATGGCATCTTCCACAAGGATGGGTGAGGACACATGGCATCTTCTGCTATTAACACTTGGTAGCATCCATCTTCTCAGTCCTTTGTGACATCATAAAAATGTTTAGGGCTCAGTTGGGCTCTCACAAATGATGACACTTGTTAGCCTCCACCGATCTCTGCAAGGGACACCTGGTGTGGTCTGAATACACTTTTTAGTCATGCGAATGTAGAGACTTGGCACATTTTACTTACTTTTGAGACTTACCTGAGGACTGCCATGGTATTTAATGAAAACAAAAAGTAGAAGAAAGAAGCCATGGATAATGACACTTTTTGAATTCTACCGAGCTTTGGAGGGACATGTGGCCACTTCCACTACTCTTAGATGAATACATTAGGGCCTTTTGTAGTTGCCACTTGTCACCATCCATGGGATTTTAAGAAACTTATCGAAAGAAGCTTTGTATCTTATGAAAAGGCTGGAGACGCAGACACTGACACTTGTCGTGCTCCATGGAACTTCAATGGGACACATGGCAGTTTCTACAAACTTTTTCTTGAACCCATTGATTGAACTTGTAGATTGAACCAACTGCTCATTGCTTCTTTCTTTGACTGAGGCTACCTTTGAATTGCTTGAACCTTTGAACCTATTGAACCTATCTTGAAAGTGTCCAAGTGTGAGAAACTAGTCCCTTCTGATATAAATCACCTGTAGAAGCCTTTAAACCCATTGAACCTGCTAATCCCTTTACCAAAAAGTTTGAGAAAATGATGAAATTGAAAGTTTCAAAACAAAATTTTGGAAAAGGGAAAAATAATTTTGGCCATGAGGGACCAAAATAGCCCTATGTTGTCTGAAAAATGAGGAATCACTTTTTAGGGACAACAGTTGGCTCCTATTGGGGAACTTCCTTTAGATGACAACTTGGAATAGCTGAGGGGAGTAGAAACTAGAATTTCTAGTGTCTTGAAGTGTGCCATTGGGCTATGGAGTCATGCTACCCAAAAAGAAAGGCTCAAAAAATGAAAACAAAATGAACAAAATAGAACAATAGACTATACAAATATACATATGTACAAATGAACTTATCTGATGCCTCAAGATTTGAAGAACTTTAGATGCCACCCATTATGAGACAATGATAATGGAATCCCATCTTGATAAACCAGTAAGAAACCATTTTGTCCCCAAAATTGGTGATGAGAAAATGGAACTCTCCACCAAGAAACCACTTTTCTATGTCTTCCCCTTTGGTTTCTCTTCTTCTTGCCCCAAATCAAGACTTGAATTTTGGTCTAAAAACCATGAATCTTTGCTCTCCTAGAAAAGAGTTTCTTGTCCTAATTTTGGTGGGTAACAGCACAACCTAGTACCATAATTTGTTATTCTGATAGCTCAGCCCAACACATGTCTTGATTATCCCCCTCAGATATCTTAGATTCTTCTTCATTTGGAGGGGAGGGTTCTTCTGCACTTATGCCACACTCCACCAATTCTTCTACTATTTAATCCCTACCTAAAGACTCAAATAAGATTTGGGTTGTAGGGGCCATCATTTGGGTCTCGACACATTTGACATGATCAATTATGTCAAATGGCTAGATTGGACTAGGCACAGTAGATGGGAATTCTTCCTTTTGGTTTATGGGAGGGGTGGGAGGACTAATCTGCAAAGTTGAAGTAGAAGGTGCAGAGATGTTTGGGATACTTACTTTCTCAGCAATCACTACATCCTTCGAATGGATAGGCAGAGTGGCCCCACACTTAGCAATAGAAATTGCAGGTTGAGGTCACTCCTCTACTTATCCTTTATCATCTTATTGAGTTGACTGATTCTAGGACTAGGTGGCCACATCATATGATCCCTCAGATGCTTCACCTTTACTTTTGGGTTCATCCTGGTAATCCAAGAAACCAATGTGAGAGTCACTAGCTGACTCTTCTTGATCCTCCATGAAGAGACTAGCATCATTTTCTTGATTAAATTCAAGTTGGAAAGAGAAATCATGCTCTGTTTCCAAATACCCAACTGCTAAGTTAGTTGGAGGTGCTGTAATGGCAAGGTTACTCTATGGGGGAGGAAGATGATTGGGTTTCCCTTGATGTGCTTGATTAGGGAATTTCCTCCTTGGTACATCTCTATATGAAGGAGAAGATGACATCCCTTGTGCCATTTGTCTTCTGAGGGCCAACACTTCATTTGCTAGCTTTTGCACCATTAGATCAGTGGAGGCTGTAGGTGAGTTATCAAAAGATGAGGAAGATGTGCCTCTATTTGAATCCCTTCTTATATTTCTAGCCAAGATAAGGTCATATTCTAACTTGGTGGCTAAGTCTTGATCAGCTTCAAGATCTATGTGGCCAACACGTAATAGCAAAAAACTCACTTCAGGCAGATGTGAGTTTATGAAGAAGCATTTGAGGTTCTCGGGTGTGGGCTGAGCAACTATGGGAATCCTATTTCTTAGCTTGTCAAATTTTACAATAAAATCCCTCATGGGCTCATAAGGTTCCTTCTTCATCTGCATATGTTGGGCTAACAAAGTATGAGCATCTTCTGTAGGTTTCAACCTTGCATTAAACTTGGCTCTGATAGTGTCCTAGCTAGTCACTGATCCAGTTTGCAAATGGTAAAACCATTCTATAGTATCACCTTGTAGTGTCTCCATGAAAATCCTGACTACCACATCTTCAAATTTCACCCTTATCACACCACAGGCTATGGTGAAGGCTACAATGTGTTCATCAGGTTGGACTCTTCCATCACCAAAGAATTTTGGGAAATTCTTCCTTGAACTAAGTGGTTGCTCATGTAGGGGTGTAGTTAGATTAAGTAGGCCAAATGAGTTACCCCAAGGCCTCAAACTGCCATGATCAGATTATGAAAAATAGGGATAACACATGTGAGTGGAGTTTCCAGATTATAGGACAAAAATGGGAAAGAAATTGGCCCTACTTTAGCTTAAAGATTGAGGCTTCAAACTATGCTTTCTTTCCCAGCAGCTTTGGTTTTATAGACCATATAATATAATGGAGATGGAAGAAGATGGTAAGGCTATAATGATACTGGGTAAGACCCAGATGGGAGTCACCAAAATCTATAATGGATAAGGGTAGGGACTGCTTGTTCAAGTCCCCAACGGAGTTGCCAAAAATTATTGGGTGAATATTTTGTAGACCAGCTAACTCGCATTCAAAATAGTTCCTTTCACCACATCATAGGGAGATTGGTCATTCGGATGTGCAGGTTTACTGCATCACAAGGGGACAAATCTCTCCTCTCATCAAGGGGAGGTTCCCTATTAAATATGCAAAGGTTATATACAATATATATATGTAAAAATTAAGACACAGGGGTGGGATGAACCATCCATCTCTCTTTTTTTAGAGATGATGCTGATAAACAAGGAAGAAATCCTAGGTGATGGGGAAGGTGCTTCTCTTCTTTTAGAAGCAAATTTTATCCAAGAGCCAGATTCCTTCCTAAATAATATAAATCTTGGTGCAATGTTATAATGCACTTCTCTTCTTTTAGAAGTGTTCTTCAGCAAGTAGCAAGAATCTTTCAAGTAACAAGTAATCGGTAATGGGGGTGTTGAATGACTAGCAACCTGAGAGAGAGAAATGAAGAACAATGGGGGCACCACGTCATCCCAAGGCTTTTTTTTCCAAAATTAAAACACACTGAGGGTACTTATGGGGGCAAAATGTCATCCCATAGTTGGTCTTTAGGACACCTTCCTGATCACCTCCACTAATTCTACTTGTTAAATCGAATGGACAAGAAAGATTTTAGGAAATAGACATATGAACAATCTCCTAAGATAGCACAAGCTATAATAGCACAAAGTCTGCAAGTAACTTGTTTTCTCATTCAAATAAAATAATGTGAATTACAATCTGAGCTCAAAGTCTCAGTAATGCCTTTAAATTTGGGCAGAGTTTTGCTTCTGATAATAAAAAAGGTCCCCTTCAAATGATACAAGAGATTACATTATATAGAGGCCTGAGGGAGGCTTGGCACTTTATCCCATAGAGTGACCCATTCAGTGCATTCAATGCCTTAAATGCATTTTGGTCTTGTCAGGAAGGACCATGCTAGAGCAGGGTGGCTGCCCTAACTGTGGCATGTCGATTCATCTCTACTACCTCCTCTTGAGCCTGAATCTCTCATTCCATCACTTACTTAGCCATGCAACTATCTATTTTTCCTTGATCTCATAGGGGACAAATAGATGACACTTTCAATGTTTGTAGGCCCCAAATATGTACCTGATGAACTACTGCATCTAGTGGAAATAACTCCTACTCATTTTCCCTCTTTGTCTCTTCCTCCTCTTGATCCTAGCCTTAGTCTTTTTTGAACACATTTAGGTCCACGCTTTAAGTCTACTAAAATCAATAGACACTTCATTGAGACAAATTTGACATTTTTAGGCCCATCATTTTTCCCAGCAACTTCCTCGTGTCTTTCTCACTTGCCATGGTCACTTTTTTCTTGTGATGTAGGTGAGGACACATGGAGGGATCTATAGCTTCAAGATTGGCTTATCAAAATAAGCTTTGAAAGTGTTTAGCAGATAAGGGGGGTGTAGACACAGACATGTGGTAGCTTCTATAACCCTCTGAGGCTCAAACCTTTCTTGAAGGGAACTTACCCTTTGGGGTCTTCTTAGTGGCCTTCGGCTTTAATTCTTTAGTGGGCTATCATCCCCTTCATTTCATTCGATACATGGTTCCTTCCACTTTTTGAATAAGTGCCACATGGCATCTTCCACAAGGATGATTGAGGACACATGGCATCTTTTGCTATTGACACTTGGCAACATCCATCTCCTCAGTCCTTTGTGACATCATAAAAATGTTTAGGGCTCAGTTGGGCTCTCACGAATGATGACACTTGTCAGCCTCCACTAATCTCTGCAAGGGGCACGTGGTGTGGTCTGAATACACTTGTTAGTCATGCAGATGTAGACACTTGGCACATTTTACTTACTTTTGAGACTTACCCGATGCTCTCCATGGTCTTTAATGAAAACAAAAAGTAGAAGAAATAAGCCATGGATAATGACACTTTCTGACTTCTACCGAGCTTTAGAGGGACATGTGGCCACTTCCACTACTCTTAGATGAATACATTAGGGCCTTTGGTAGTTGCCACTTATCACCATCCATGGGATTCTAAGAAACTTATCGAAAGAAGCTTTACAGCTTATGAAAAGGCTGAAGACACAGAAACTGACACTTGTCGCACTCCATGGAACTTTAATGGGACACATGGCAGCTTCTACAAACTTGTTCTTGAACCCATAGATTGAACTTGTAGATTGAACCAACTGCTCATTGCTTCTTTCTTTGACTGAGGCTACCTTTGAATTGCTTGAACCTTTGAACCTATTGAACCTATCCTGAAAGTGTCCAAGTGCGAGAAACTAGTCCCTTCTAATTGAAATCACCCATAGAAGCCTTTGAACCCATTAAACCTGCTAATCCCTTTACCAAAAAGTTTGAGAAAATGACGAAATTTAATGTTTCAAAACAAAATTTTGGAAAGGGTAAAAACAATTTTGGCCATGTAGGACCAAAATAGCCCAATGTTGTCTAAAAAATGAGGAATCACTTTTTAGGGACAACAACTGGCTCCTGTTGGGGAAATTCCTTCAGATGACAACTTGGAATAGAGAAACCATTTTGTCCCCAAAATTGGTGATGAGTGAATGGAACTCTCCACCAAGAAACCACTTTTCTATGTCTTCCCCTTTGGTTTCTCTTCTTCTTTCCCCAAAGCAAGACTTGACTTTTGGTCTAAAAACCATGAATCTTTGCTCTCCTGGCAAAGAGTTCCTTTTCCTAATTTTGGTGGGTAACACCACAACCTAGTACCATAATTTGTTGTTCTGATAGCTCAGCCCAACACATGTCTTGATTATCCCCCTCAGATATCTCAAATTCTTCTTCATTTGGAGGGGAGGGTTCTTCTGCACTTATGCCACACTCCACCAATTCTTCTGCTATTTCATCCCTATGTAAAGACTCAAATAAGATTTGGGCTATAAGGGCCATCATTTGGGTCTCGACACATTTGACATGATTAATTATGTCAAATGGCTAGATTGGACTAGGCACAGTAGATGGGAGTTCTTCCTTTTGGTTTTTGGGAGGGGTGGGAGGACTAATCTACAAAGTTAAAGTAGAAGGTTCAGAGATGTTTGGGATACTTAATTTCTCAACAATCACTAGGTCCTTTGACTGGATAGGCAGAGTGGCCCCACACTTATAAATATAAATGTTAGGTTGAGGTCACTCTACTTATCCTTTATCATCTTATTGAGTTGACTGATTCTAGGACTAGGTGAACAAAACATATGATCCCTTAGATGATTCAACTTTACTTTTGGGTTCATCTTGGTAATCCAAGAGACCAATGTGAGAGTTACCAGCTGACTCTTCTTGATCCTCAATGAAGAGACTAGCATCATTTTCTTGATTAAATTCAAGTTGGAAAGAGAAATCATGCTCTGTTTCCAAATACCCAACTACTAAGTAGCTGGAGGTGCTTTAATGGCAAGGTTACTCTATGGGGGAGGAAGATGATTGGGTTGACCTTGATGTGCTTGATTAGGGAATGTCCTCCTTGGTACATCTCTGTATGAAGGAGAAGATGGCATCCCTTGTGCCATTTGTCTTCTGAGGGCCAACACTTCATTTGGTAGCTTTTGCACCATTGGATCAGTGGAGGCTGCAAGTGAGTTATCAGAAGATAAGGAAGATGTGCCTATGTTTGAGTCCCTTCTTATCTTTCTAGCCAAGATAAGGTCATATTCTAACTTGGTGGCTAAGTCTTGATTAGCTTCAAGATCTATGCGGCCAACACGTAATAGCAAAAAAACTCACTTCAGGGAGTTGTGAGTTTATGAAGAAGCATTTGAGGTTCTCGGGTGTGGGCTGAGCAACTATGGGAATCCTATTTCTTAGCTTGTCAAATTTTAAAATAAAATCCCTCATGGGCTCATGAGGTTCTTTCTTCATTTGTGTAAGTTGGGCTAGCAAAGCATGAGCATCTTCTATAGGTTTGAACCTTCCTTCAAACTTGGCTCTGATAATGTCCCAGCTAGTCACTGATCCAGTCTACAGATGGCAAAACCATTCTACAGTATCACCTTGTAGTGTCTCCATGAAAAGCCTGACTACCACGTCTTCAAATTTCACCCTTATCACACCACAGGCTATGGTGAAGGCTGTAATGTGTTCATCAGGGTGGACTCTTCCATCACCAAAGAATTTGGGGAAATTCTTCCTTAAACTAAGTGAAAGCTCATGCAGGGGTGGAGTTAGATTAAGTAGGCCAAATGAGTTACCCCAAGGCCTCAAACTGCCATGATCAGATTATGAAAAATAGGGATAACACATGTGAGTGGAGTTGCCAAATTATAGGACAAAAATGGGAAAGAAATTGGCCCTACTTTAGCTTAAAGATTGAGGCTTCAAACTGTGCTTTCTTTCCCAACAGCTTTGGTTTTATAAACCATATAATATAATGGAGATGGAAGAAGATGGTAAGGCTATAATGATACTGGGTAAGACCCAGATGGGAGTCACCAAAATCTATAATGGATAAGGGTAGGGACTCCTTGTTTAAGTCCCCAACGGAGTTGCCAAAAATTATTGGGTGAATATTTTGTAGACCAGCTAACTCGCATTCAAAATAGTTCCTTTCACCACATCATAGGGAGATTGGTCATTCGGATGTCCAGGTTTACTGCATCACAAGGGGAAAAATCTCTCCTCTCATCAAGGGGAGGTTCCCTATTAAATATGCAAAGGTTATATACAATATATATATGCAAAAAGTAAGACACAGGGGTGGGATGAACCATCCATCTCTCTTTTTTTAGAGATGATGCTGATAAACAAGGAAGAAATCCTGGGTGATGGGGAAGGTGCTTCTCTTCTTTTAGAAGCAACTTTTATCCAGGAGCCAGATTCCTTCCTAAATAGTATAAATCTTGGTGCAATGTTAGAATGCACTTCTCTTCTTTTAGAAGTGTTCTTTAGCAAGTAGCAAGAATCTTTCAAGTAACAAGTAATCGGTAATGGGGGTGTTGAATGACTAGCAACCTGAGAGAGAGAAATGAAGAACAATGGGGGCACCACGTCATCCCAAGGCTTTTTTTTCCAAAATGAAAACACACTGAAGGTACTTATGGGGGCACAATGTCATCCCATAGTTGGTCTTCAGGACACCTTCCTGATCACCTCCACTAATTCTACTTGTTAAATCAAATTAATAAGAAAACTTTTAGGAAATAGACATACGAATAATCTCCTAAGATAGCACAAGCTATAACAGCACAAAGTCTACAAGTAACTTGTTTTCTCATTCAAATAAAATAATGTGAATTACAATCTGAGCTCAAAGTCTCAATAATGCCTTTAAATTTGGGCAGAGTTTTGCTTCTGATAATAAAAAAGGTCCCCTTCAAATGATACAAGAGATTACATTATATAGAGGCCTGAGGGAGGCTTGGCACTTTATCCCATAGAGTGACCCATTCAGTGCATTCAATGCCTTAAATGCATTTTGGTCTTGTCAGGAAGGACCATGCTAGAGCAGGGTGGCTGCCCTAACTGTGGCATGTCGATTCATCTCTACTACCTCCTCTTGAGCCTGAATCTCTCATTCCATCACTTGCTTAGCCATGCACCTATCTATTTTTCCTTGATCTCATAGGGGACAAATAGATGACACTTTCAATGTTTGAAGGCCCCAAATATCTACCTGATGAACTACTGCATCTAGTGGAAATAACTCCTACTCAGTTTCCCTCTTTGTCTCTTCCTCTTCTTGATCCTAGCCTTAGGCTTTTTTGAACACATTTAGGTCCATGCTTTAAGTCTACTAAAATCAATAGACACTTCATTGAGACAAATTTGACATTTTTAGGCCCATCATTTTTCCCAGCAACTTCCTCGTGTCTTTCTCACTTGCCATGGTCACTTTTTGCTTGTGACGTAGGTGAGGACACATGGAGGGATCTATAGCTTCAAGATTGGCTTATCAAAATAAGTTTTGAAAGTGATTAGCGGATAAGGGGGTGTAGATACAGACATGTGGTAGCTTCTATAACCCTCTGAGGCTCAAACCTTTCTCGAAGGGAACTTACCCTTTGGGGTCTTCTTAGTGGCCTTCAGCTTTAATTCTTTAGTGGGATATCATCCCCTTCATTTCATTCGACACATGGTTCCTTCCACTTTTTGAATAAGTGCCACATGGCATCAACCACAAGGATGAGTGAGGACACATGGCATCTTCTGCTATTGACACTTGGCAGCATCCATCTCCTCAGTCCTTTACGACATCATAAAAATGTTTAGGGCTCAGTTGGGCTCTCACGAATGATGACACTTGTCAGCCTCCACTAATCTCTACAAGGGACACATGGTGTGGTCTGAATACACTTGTTAGTCATGCAGATGTAGACACTTGGCACATTTTACTTACTTTTGAGACTTGTCGCACTCCAAAAACTGACACTTGTCGCACTCCTTGGAACTTTAATGGGACACATGGTGGCTTCTACAAACTTTTTCTTGAACCCATAGATTAAACTTGTAGAATGAACCAACTGCTCATTGCTTCTTTCTTTGACTGAGGCTACCTTTGAATTGCTTGAACCTTTGAACCTATTGAACCTATCCTGAAAGTGTCCAAGTGCGAGAAACTAGTCCCTTCTAATTGAAATCACCCATAGAAGCCTTTGAACCCATTAAACCTGCTAATCCCTTTACCAAAAAGTTTGAGAAAATGATGAAATTGAATGTTTCAAGACAAAATTTTGGAAAGGGGAAAAACAATTTTGGCCATGTAGGACCAAAATAGCCCTATGTTGTCTAAAAAATGAGGAATCACTTTTTAGGGACAACAGCTGGCTCCTGTTGGGGAAATTCCTTCAGATGACAACTTGGAATAGCTGAGGGGAGTAGAAACTAGAATTTCTAGTGCCTTGAAGTTTGCCATTGGGCTACGGAGTCATGCTACACAAAAATAAGGGCTCAAAAAAATGAAAACAAAATAGAACAATAGACTATACAAATATACATATGTACAAATGAACTTCTATGATCCCTCAAGATTTGAATAAATTTAGATGCCACCCATTGTGAGACAATGATAATGGCATCCCATCCTGATAAACTAGTAAGAAACCATTTTGTCCCCAAAATTGGTGATGAGCGAATGGAACTCTCCACCAAGAAACCACTTTTCTATGTCTTCCCCTTTGGTTTCTCTTCTTCTTGCCCCAAAGCAAGACTTGACTTTTGGTCTAAAAACCATGAATATTTGCTCTCCTAGTAAAGAGTTCCTTTTCCTAATTTTGGTGGGTAACATCACAACCTAGTACCATAATTTGTTGTTCTGATAGCTCAGCCCAACACATGTCTTGATTATCCCCCTCAGATATCTAAAATTCTTCTTCATTTGGAGGGGAGGGTTCTTCTGCACTTATGCCACACTCCAATTCTTCTACTATTTCATCCCTACCTAAAGACTCAAATAAGATTTAGGCTAGAGGGGCCATCATTTGGGTCTCGACACATTTGACATGATCAATTATGTCAAATGGCTAGATTGGACTAGGCACAGTAGATGGGAGTTCTTCCTTTTGGTTTAGGGGAGGGGTGGGAGGACTAATCTGCAAAGTTGAAGTAGAAGGTGCAGAGATGTTTGGGATACTTACTTTCTCAGCAATCACTAGGTCCTTTGAGTGGATAGGTAGAGTGGCCCCACACTTATAAATATAAATTTTAGGTTGAGGTCACTCTACTTATCCTTTATCATCTTATTGAGTTGACTGATTTTAGGACTAGGTGACCAAAACATATGATCCCTCAGATGCTTCAACTTTACTTTTGGGTTCATCTTGGTGATCCAAGAAACCAATGTGAGAGTCACCAGCTGACTCTTCTTGATCCTCAATGAAGAGACTAGCATCATTTTCTTGATTAAATTCAAGTTGGAAAGAGAAATCATGCTCTGTTTCCAAATACCCAACTACTAAGTTAGCTGGAGGTGCTTTAATGGCAAGGTTACTCTATGGGGGAGGAAGATGATTGGGTTGACCTTGATGTGCTTGATTAGGGAATGTCCTCCTTGGTACATCTCTGTATGAAGGAGAAGATGACATCCCTTGTGCCATTTGTCTTCTGAGGGCCAACACTTCATTTGGTAGCTTTTGCACCATTGGATCAGTGGAGGCTGCAAGTGAGTTATCAGAAGATAAGGAAGATGTGCCTCTATTTGAGTCCCTTCTTATCTTTCTAGCCAAGATAAGGTCATCTTCTAACTTTGTGGCTAAGTCTTGATCAGCTTCAAGATCTATGCGGCCAACACGTATTAGCAAAAAACTCACTTCAGGCAGCTATGAGTTTATGAAGAAGCATTTGAGGTTCTCGAGTGTGGTATGAGCAACTGCGAGAATCCTATTTCTTAGCTTGTCAAATTTTACAATAAAATCCCTCATGGGCTCATGAGGTTCCTTCTTCATCTGCGTAAGTTGGGCTAGCAAAGCATGAGCATCTTCTGTAGGTTTGAACCTTGCTTCAAACTTGGCTCTGATAGTGTCCCAGCTAGTCACTGATCCAGTCTACAGATGGAAAAACCATTCTACAGTAGCACCTTGTAGTGTCTCCATGAAAATCCTGACTACCACATCTTCAAATTTCACCCCTATCACACCACAGGCTATGGTGTAGGCTGCAATGTGTTCATCAGGGTGGACTCTTCCATCACCAAAGAATTTTGGGAAATTCTTCCTTAAACTAAGTGGTAGCTCATGCAGGGGTGGAGTTAGATTAAGTTGGCCAAATGAGTTACCCTAGGGCCTCAAATTGCCATGATCGGATTATGAAAAATAGGGATAACACATGTGAGTGGAGTTTCCAGATTATAGGAAAAAAATGGGAAAGAAATTGGCCCTACTTTAGCTTAAATATTGAGGCTTCAAACTATGCTTTCTTTCCCAACATCTTTGGTTTTATAGACCATATAATATAATGGAGATGGAAGAAGATGGTAAGGCTATAATGATACTGGGTAAGACCCAGATGGGAGTCACCAAAATCTATAATGGATAAGGGTAGGGACTACTTGTTCAAGTCCCAAACAGAGTTGCCAAATTTTTTTGGGTGAATATTTTGTAGACCAGCTAACTCGCATTCAAAATAGTTCCTTTCACCACATCATAGGGAGATTGGTCATTCAAATGTGTAGGTTTACTGCATCACAAGGGGACAAATCTCTCCTCTCATCAACGGGAGGTTCCCTATTAAATATGCAAAGGTTATATACAATATATATATGCAAAAAGTAAGACACAGGGGTGGGATGAACCATCCATCTCTCTTTTTTTAGAGATGATGTTGATAAACAAGGAATAAATCTTGGGTGATGGGGAAGGTGCTTCTCTTCTTTTAGAAGCAACTTTTAGCCAAGAGCCAGATTCCTTCCTAAATAGTAGAAATCTTGGTACAATGTTAGGATGCACTTCTCTTCTTTTAGAAGTGTACTTCAGCAAGTAGCAAGAATCTTTAAAGTAACAAGTAACTGGTAATGAGGGTGTTGAATGACCAGCAACTTGAGAGAGAGAAATGAAGAATAATGGGGGCACCACATCATCCCAAGTCTTTTTTTTTCCAAAATGAAAACACATTGAAGGTACTTATGGGGGCACAATGTCATCCCACAGTTGGCCTTCAAGACACCTTCCTGATCATCTCCACTAATTCTACTTGTTAAATCAAATGGACAAGAAAACTTCTAGGAAATAGACATAGGAACAATCTCCTAAGATAACACAAGCAATAAAAGCACAAAGTCTACAAGTAACTTGTTTTCTCATTCAGATAAAATAATATGAATTACAATCTGAGCTCAAAGTCACAGTAATTCCTTTCAATTTGGGCAAAGTTTTGCTTTTGATAATAAAAAAGGTACCCTTTAAATGATATAAGAGATTACATTATATAGAGGCCTGAGGGAGGTTTGGCACTTTGTCACATAGAGTGACCCATTCAGTGCATTCAATGCCTTAGATGCATTCTGGTCTTATCAAGAAGGGCCATGCTAGAGCAGGGCAACTACTCTGACTGTGGCATGTCAATTCATCTTTAGTGCCTCCTCCTGAGCCTGAATCTCTCATTCCATCACCTGCTTAGCTGTGCAACTGTCTATTCTACCTTTATCTCACATGGGATAAATATATTGTGCTTTCAATGTTTGCAAGCCCCAAATATCTACCTGGTGAACTGTTCCATCTACTAGAAATAACTCCCACTAAGTTTCCCTCTTTGTCTCTTCCTCCTCTTGATCCTAGCCTTACACTTTTTCATATGCATTTGGGTCCATGCTTTAAGTCTAATAAAATCAATAGACACTTCATTGAGACAAATTTGACATTTTCAGGCCTATCATTTTTCCCAACAACTTCCTCATGTCTTTCTCACTTGCCATGGTCACTTTCTGCTTGTGATGTAGGTGAGGACATGTGGAGGGATCTGTAGCTTCAATATTGGCTTATTGAAATAAGATTTGAAACTGATTAGTGGCTGAGGGGGGTATAGATGCAAACACATGGCAGCTTCCATAGCCCTCTAAGGCTTAAACCTTTCCCAAAGGGAACTTGCCCTTTGAGGTATTCTTAGTGGCCTTTGACTTTGATTCTTCAGTGGGCTATCATCCCCTTCATTTCCTTCGACATGTGGCACCTTCTGATTTTTGAATAAGTGCCACGTAGCATATTCTACAAGGATAGGTGAGGACACGTGGCATCTTCCACTATTGACACTTGATAACATCCATCTCCTCTATCCTTTGCGACATCATAAAAATGTTTAGGGCTCAGTTGAGATCTTGTGGAAGATGACACTTGTTAGCCTCCACTGATCTCTATAAGGGACACATGGCACGGTCTGAATACACTTGTTAATCATGTGGATGTAGATACTTGGCACATTTTTTTTACTTCTGAGACTTACCTGGGGCCTACCATGGTCTTTAACAAAAACAAAAAGTAGAAGAAAGAAGACGTAGATAATGACACTTTTAGGCTTCCACTGAGCTTTAGAGGGGACACGTGGCCACTTTCACTACTCAAGAAACTTATCGAAAGAAGCTTTACAACTTATGAAAAGGCTAGAGACATGGACACTGACACTTGTCATGCTCTATAGAACTTCAATGGGACACATGGTGGTTTTTGTAGACTTTTTATTGAACCCATTGATTGAACCTGCAAATTGAATGAACTGCTCACTGCTTCTTTCTTTGACTGAGGCTGCCTTTGAATTGCTTGAACCTATTGAACCTGTCCCAAAAGTGTTCAAGTGTGAGAAATTAGTCCCTTTTGATTGAACTCACTCATAGAATCCTTTAAACCCATTGAACTTGCTAATCCCTTTACCAAAAAGTTTGACAAAATGATGAAATTGAATTTTTTAGAACAAATTTTTGGAAAGGGGAAAAACAATTTTGGCCATGTAAGACCAAAATAGCCCTATGTTGTTTGAAAAATGAGGAATCACTTTTCAGGGACAATAAAAGGCACCAAAAATATCAACCCTAATGACCAAGGAGTGCTTTATTGGGATGATGGATAGTTGGCCTCAAACACTATTGATGTAGCTTGTGACCAATGAGTTGAATAAGATTATAAAACTGCTATTTGGAGGTGATGTGTAGTGAGTTCTAAGGCACCAAAACCTATGAGGAATAGTTGGGTCCAAATTGATCACATTTCATAAAGAGGGGTACCTTGCAATAGGAAGAAGGGAAACAAAGTGTTTTTATTGAGAAAAGGTAAACTTGTAGTGATCCTAAAAAATGAGGGGAGTAATCCTATAGAATAATATCTTCATGACCTAGAGTCCTACATCCTGAAGGAAGTAGACAAGATGGGTGCACTAGTGTGTACTTTGAGAAGTACTTCAACTTATTGGTGGGAAACACAGAGATATAGCTTTCCAACTTGAAAAAATGTAAAAACCCATCTACACTAGATTTTGAAAAATCAATGAGGACATATACATTTTTACATACTCTATCAATTTAGACCCAATAACACACATATTCTTGTACAAAGAAACATTGACTAACTATGATCCAAATACTTAGAAGAACCTATGGGTTCATGCCTTCTACAAAACCTTGAATACATGGGCATGAACTTGGTATGTGGTCAAATAAACATTCTCTAAGATAACTACTTGGAATGTCTTGAAGGAGAAGTTTGTGTATAACTTCTCCTTTTTTGTTCCCAAAATTTGTCACTTGTTTTTATGGACAACATACCAACCATTTTGGTCCTGTAGGCCAAAATGGTCTCTTTCTTTCTTTCAAAATGTTATGTGCAATTGAGTTTTTCAAATATTCAAGCCTTTTCGGCTAAGGAAGTCATAGGTTTAATAGGTGAGATTTCTTCAAAGGAAGTTTAAAACACTTAATGCTTTTCCTTATTGTTTTGAGGATGGTTCAATGCTAAAGTTCAATAAAAATACTTAATGGTGGGCTTTAAACAAATAAAATGAACCACTTTGAACCGTTGAACCATTGAACCTTGCCTCCACAAGGTTCAAAGGTTCAACGAGTTCAACAAGTTCAATGACTTTAGAAGACTTAAAGAAATGAAGCCTTCAAAGAGATAAGATTGAATCATTGAACCATTAAACCTTAAACCAAAATTGGTATAAAGGTTCAAAGGTTCAACAAGTTCAATAAGTCTAAAATACTTAAAGAAAAGAAGGAATCAAAGAGCGAAGATTGAATCATTGAAATGTTGAACCTTGAACCAAAAAGAGTTCAAAGGTTCAAAGAGTTCAAAGGTTCAAAAGACTTTGAAAGACTTAGAAAATCCAAAAAGTTTGAAGCTTTGAATAAATCAAAGAAATAAGATTGAATTGTTGAACCATTTAACCTTGAACCTTGAACCAATATGGTTTAAAGGTTCAACGGGTTCAATGAGTTCAATAAGTTTGATGGACTTGGAGAATAAAAGGCTTCAAAGAAATAGAATGAACTATTGAACCTAGAATTGAAATGGTTCAAAGGTTTAAAGGGTTTAAAGAGTTTAAAGTTTGAATGGAATCTTTGAGCGAGTGGATGAAGTGAAATATTCCAAAAAGAAGTTTAGAGAAATGGTTCAATCAAAGAAGAAAAAGAAAGCGAATGCGGCCCTTCAAATAATGATTGAACCAATGAACCATTGAACCTTTGAACCAAAAGATTTCAAGGTTCAAGGTTCAAAGAGGTTTAAGGTGACCAGTGACATCCTCATGGATGTCAAATTTAAGGTAATATAATAGCCATTAATTTTCAAAAAAACTGAGAACAAGCTCAGCGACCAGCCCAAAAAGGAGATGAAAGAGCCAACTGAAAGTGAGAAGATAGCCCCGAGAGCTCAGATTTCTAAGAAGATACAAAATGTAAGAAGGAAATAGAGAGTAACTACAGGAAAATTAGAAATATCTGTAGGAGAGTTATTTCTAGTAGGTGAATGCTAGGGAACATAAACATTCAAGGATGCGGCCTATTTTTCTTCATTGAGTAAAGGCAAATGGATAGCCATGTAAACATCACTAAGAAGACCAAATAAACCATGCTAAGGAAGGGAAATTTGAGATAATTTAGAATGCTAAAGTTAGGACTGATGCCCTATTCTAGCATGGCTCTTTGATAGATATTCAATGCATTCAATTTAGCATGGGCATTTTTATGAAAACAAGCACCCAAGTCTTTCTTGTGATGCTATATATTGTAATCTCTCATTTTGTATAAAGGCTCTCTCAATTATTAGAAGTAAAGATTTGCCCAAAATTAAAAGGCATTCTTAAGACTTTGAGCTCAGATTGCTAATCATATTTTGTTAAATGAATGAGAAAGCAAGTGACCTTTCAAACTTTGTGTTGGAATAAGCTTGTGTCATCTAAGAAATTATTCTTATGTTTGTTTCCTAAATATAATCTTGTCCATTTAATCAAACAAGCAGAACTAGTGGAAGTAAGTTGGAAGATGTCCTAAAGCCAACTATGGGAGTCTTTGTGCTGCCATAATTGTCTTCAATTTCTGTTTTATGTATAGGATACTAGAGAGAATTTGATCTCTTTTTATGCTTCATTATCCTTTACTCTATTGTAATTTTAGGTGTAGACTTTGAGCTGCATTTAATCCTATTGTGTTACTTTGTCTTAATCAGTGAGAGGAACAATGAAAGACTTTGTGCTTTCATTTGTTTCTTCTAGTTTTTGTTACTACCCATAAAGAATCCTGCTATTTTCTGGATAACACTTTTGAAAAAAGAGAAGTGCCTTTTTAGTAATTACATTAGAATTATCCTCTATTTTGTGAACATCATCTCTAAAAAAAGAGAGATAGATGGTATGATTTCACCCCTATGTGTATTTTTAGTATATATATATAGTATACTATAATTTATAGGGAACCTCCCCTTGCTGAGAGGAGAGATTTATCTCCTTATGATGTGGTAGACCTACACATTTTGTAGATTAAATCTCCTTATGTTGTGGTTGATGCACCTATTTTGTCGTCAATCAATTGGTGACAAAATATTCACCCAATAGTTTTTTGTGACTCTACTGAGGAACGATGACCATTTCTAGTCCTTTTCTAGTCTATTCAAATTAAAGCATTTCATATCACTGGGGAATGATGTGAAGTAGGAAATAAAATTTCCAGCTTCACGCCAACAATTTTTGGTGACTCCGTTGGGGAAGAACAAACAGCTTGAGGCCTCAAACTTCAAACTGAAGTAGTTCTATTTCCTTCCCATATCCATTTTACACTCTTGCAGACCTACCATACAAATGAAACCAGAGAGTTCAAGGTATTTTTGACCTTGTATTTGAGCATGTGTGGTAGAATAATTTTGATCTTTCTCCTCCACAAACTCACCTTCAGCAAACCAAGAGTTTTCCTCCTGCAAACATTAGGTCCCTAATACTAGGTAAATCTACTCTTTCCTCTACTAGCAAAGCTTTGTCCATACATATCCCATAAAAATTTATTATCCCTCCTTTCAATAGCCATATTATGGTAGTCTAAGGCCCCTAGGGTAATACTTTTGGTCCCCTGAATTTGACCCCACCTCTACATGAGCTACCCCGTAGCTCAAAGAAAAATTTCCCCAAGTTCTATGGTGATGGGAAGGTTCATCCTGATGAACATATTGTAGTATTTTGCATATCCTGTGGGGTGATAGGTGTTGAATATGAAGACATTATAGTCAGATTATTTGTGAAGACACTACAAGGAGTAGTTACAAACTAGTTTTATCATCTGCAAGCATAAATAGTGACTGACTGGAACACTCTCAAACCCAAATTTGAGGCCAAGTTCAAGCCTGTAGAAGATGCACATGCCCTACTAGCTTATTTTACACAAATTAATAAGGAGTCTCATGAACCCATGAGAGACTTCATTACCAAATTTGACAAGCAGAGGAACAAGATTCTTGTAATTTCTTAGCTAACACCTGAGAATCTCAAATGCTTCTTCATCAATTCTCAGCTTCCTAAAGTGAGTTTCCTATTGAGATGAGATGGCCAAATAGATCTTTTTGTAGCTCAAATTTTGGTGACTAAGGTTGAATATGACCTTATATTAGAGGAAAAGATAAGGAGAGATCCTAACAGAGGTAAATCTTCTTCATCTTCTGAATAATCTTCTACAGGCACCACTAATTCGATGGTGCAAAAGCTAACAAATGAATTGCTATCTCTCAAAAGGAAAATGGCACAAGGGATGTTTGATCCTCCTTATTATCAATATATACCAAGGAAGACGTTTCCCAACTAGTCATATTAGGGCAATGCTACCAAAAATCAAGGGCAACAAAATCATCTTCTTCCCCCACCAAGGAAGCTTACCATTGAAGCAGCACTAGCGAACTCAGTAGTTGGTTATCTTGAAATTAAATCTGATTCTATTTTCCAACCTGAGTTAAACTATGAAGATGATGTTGATCTCTTTGCAGAAGGCCAAGAAGAATTAGCTAGCGACTCCAACATTGGTTTCCTGAATTACCAGGATGAACCTAGAAGTAAGGGTGAAGCATTTGATGGATCATACGCTATGTTTACCAAGTCCCAGAACTAGTCAGCTCAATAAGTAGATAAAGAAAAAATAGGGGAAGAATATTGACCATTGATTTCAATTGCTAAATGAGGAACTTCACTACCTTTCCAATCAAAGGACCTGATGATCACTAAAAAAGTAAGTACATCAAATATTCCTTCACCTTCTACTTCAAATTCACAGACCAACCCTACACCCAATAAAATTCAAATTTATGGACTACCTTCCTCTATCTCAAATTAATTTCAGTCATTTGATATAATCAACCATGCTAAGGAGACCAAAATTCAAATGTTTGAGTTTGAATTCTTGTAATCCAACCCTGAGTAGTTGTATAAGTTAGTTCAATGCATCAAGAATAAAGTTGTCCCTGTAGGACAAGAAATTTTCAAATCAACTTGTGATCCCCCAAAGAAATCACCTACCTAAAATAATCTCATGATTACTCCTCCAACTTCCCCTGGAAAGATAGAACCATTTTATGTCTCCTTACTGATAAATAGTCATCAACTAAATAATTGCATTATATGTTCTGGTGCATCTGACAATGTCATACCTACCAAGGTGGAAAAATATCTTGGTATCACACTAACTAAGACCTTTGGGAGATGTTTCTCCATGGAAAACAAATGATTACCTCTATTGGGACAAATTAAATATGCTTAATTTGCATTTTTGGCCTTCCCAGATAAGATAATTAAAATGATAGTCCTGGTGGTCAACATCCCAGCCTCCTACGACATTCTTCTTGGGTAAATGTTTTTCAAGGATGTTGGTGGAGAATTAAGAATGGACTTATCTGAGGTGAGGATCCATGTCAAGGGCTTCATGTAAATTATATTTCCTGTGAAAGAGGCAAAGTACATTGTCACCCAAATTTCAGCCCCTAAAGCTCAAATTCTATTTGAGTCTTTAGGCATGGGTAATTACTTTTTGACTATTGAAGATGTTTCTATTTTAGCAGATGAAAATTCCATAAGTAAAAATCTAAAAAATTTATATGAAACATCAGAAGAATTCGTAGGGCATAGTACACATAAAAAAGGATCTTCTCTTCTTGATGTAGAAAAATTTGAAAGAAGATCAAATTTTGATGATATTTAGATTCTAGAATTCAATGGCAACAATGCTTCAACTGGTTTTAGAGCTAGAGTTGTTTTAATATATCCTCAAGGAGATATTTTTCCATATGCATATAAGTTGTAGTTTAACAACACCAACAACACTGCTGAGTGTGAATCATTACTGCTTGGATTAAAGGCTGCTCAAGATAAAGGTGTTAAAATCCTTCATGCCAAAGGGGATGTTGAGTTGGTGGTTTGTTAGGCGAGGAACCTATAACAAACCAAGAATGAGAAATTGTGACATTATTTCAAGTTGGTGTGGGAATACATTAAAAGCTTTGATGTTTTTAATATTTTTGCCATGCCCAAAGAATTCAACAGTCATGCAGATGCATTAGTCATCTTTTCAACTCTCTTAGTCCCTCACTAAGATTTCAAAGAAGATAGGTACACTATCAAGTTGGTCTTTTGACCAAGTGTACCTAATAATGCTGACCATTGGTAGGTGTTCAATGGTGATAACCAAATCATTAATTTTTTGGAATAAGGAGACAACTTTAAAAAGCTTCAATTTGAAGGCAGTGAATCTCCACCATGGGAATCAGCTCCCAAAACAAATTCAAAAGCTGAGGAAGAGTTCCTTCAGCTTAAAGGGAATAAAATTCCCAAAAGATTAGTTTCTCTTAAGAAACTTTTTGACAAGCATGATAGGTTTGTCAAAGAATATCAAATGGATTCAAAATCCTCCAAGGATTTTGATCGAATCAATTTAAGTACAAAAGATAATCCAAAAATGGTAAGCATTGGGAATTGTTGCACTCCTAATGAGAAATTCAAATTCATTACACTACTTCACCATTACATTGATGTTTTGGCATATTCATATGATGATCTGAAACCTCTCAGACCTAGATAAATCAAGCACAAAATTCCTCTCAAGATTGGGTTGTTTCCTCACAAGCAAAGCAAAGGTAGTATAACCCCAGGATATCAGGCACAATTTTGTCTGAAATACAGAAAATGTTGAATGTAAGGATTATTTTCCCAATCCATCATTCCACTTGGATTGTGAATATAGTCCCTATAAGAAAGAAAAATGGATAAATTTTCCTGTGTGTTGATTTCAAAAATCTAAATTAGTCATCCTTAAAAGACAATTATCCCCTTCCCATCATGGATCAACTACTATAGATAGTGACTGGCACTAAGATGTTATCGATGCTAGATGGTTTTTCAGGATATAATCAAGTAGAAGTTAGTGAAGTAGACTAGCATAAGACCACTTTCAAAACACCTTGGGGCACCTTTGCATATTGTAGAATGCCTTTTGGCTTGATCAATGTTGACGCCACCTTCCAAAGAGAAATGGTTCTTGCTTTTAGAGATGAAATGGGTAAGTTTATTATGGTATACCTTGATGACTTGAAAATATTTTCTAAGCATCATCTTGATCATGTGTATCATATATAACAAGTGCTAGAGTGATGTAGGTAGAATGGTATTTCTCTTAATCCCAAGAAGTCAGTTTTCAGGGTTATAGAAGGTAAACTTCTTGGTCACACTGTGTCTTGAGAAGGCATAAAGATCGACCCAAAAAGGGTCATATCCATCCAAGAGCTTGCTCTTCCTACCATTAAGACTACACTTCACTCTTTCTTTGGAAAGGTGAATATTCTATTAAGGTTCATTCCTAAATTCATAGAGAAGACTCGCCACATTGTAAATATGATGAAGGGCAAAGCCACTTTCAGCTAGACTGAAGAAGGCAAGTCAGCATTTCAAGACATCAAGGAAGATATCACCCATGCCCTAATTTTAGTTTGTCTTGATTACACTAAAGACTTAATAATGTATAGCTATGCTTCTGAACATACACTTTCAACTATTTTGGTTCAGTAAAATAAAAAAGGTGTATAATCTCCCATATCTTTCATGAGTTATCCTCTCAAATCTCATGAGCTAAAGTATTCAATCATGGATAAACATGCATATGCTATGGTAAAGGTGGTAAAACACTTCCATTTTTACATCTTGAACTCACATACTATTTCTTTAGTTCCTGATATAATAGTCAAGTCCATACTAACTCAGCAGGAGTTTGGGACCAAAAGGGGTAATTAGATTGCCAAAATCCAAGAGTTTGATCTTGTTATCAAACTAATGAAGATTATGTGGAAAAGGGGCCTCTGTTAATTAATTATTGATAACATACTAGAAGAATTAGAGTATAAATAAATAGGAGTTGAAGACACGCCAATAGTTCTCTTTGTCACCACTACGAATGAGTGGTATTTAAATATTGCTCATTTCCTTACCTATGGTGAGTGTCTTGCTCACCTTTCTCATAAAGAAAAGAGGACTATTAATTTAAAATCTTCCAATTTTGTCCTATGGGATAATGGTTTATATAAGAGGAACCTTGATGGGGTATTCCTTCACTATGTGGATAAAGTGCAGTAGAGCAAACTTTTGGAGTCCTTCCACAATTTAGCTTGTGGAGGACATTTTTTTGCACCTATGACTACCCATAAGATTCTACAAGCTAGGTACTATTGGCTTTCTCTATTTTGAGATTCATATGCTTGGGTGCATAAATTTGAGTTATGTCAATGGTTTGTTGGCAAACCCAAGCTGGCTACATTATCTCTCAAGCATGTGGTGATAGAAGAGCCATTTCAATAATGGGGGATTGATTTCATTGGAGCTATAAATCCATCTTCGAGTGTTGGACATGATTATTTCCTCATAGTCATAGACTAATTTACCAAGTGGGTGGAAGCCATTCTATTCAAGCATGTTACTTCAAAAGTAGTATGTAATTTCCTCAAGGAAAACATCATTTTCAAGTTTGGAGTCCCAACCAAGATTATAACTAACAATGCAGCCTATTTCTCTTCTCATGAGATCACCCAGTTCTATTACTCTTATGGGATTATTCTCTCCCACTCTTCTGACTATTATCCATAAGGAAATGGTCAAGCATAATCAAGCAACAAGAACCTGGTGACCATTATCAGGAAGCTGGTAGATAACAATAAAAGAACTTGGCATAAAGCATTACTTGATGCTTTATGGGTAGATATAATTACGCCTAAGAGGGAAATAGGTATCTCCCCATTTCAACTTCTGTATGGTCTCAATGTAGAGATACCAATCACCTTGGAATTACCAGTGTTAAATTTAGCAAAGGCAGTGGAAAATTCAACTTTTGAAAGTTCCATCAACAAAAGGATCATGTGCTTGACTGAGCTTAATGAGCAATGAACTATGGTGGTGGACTGAATTGCTATGCATCAAAGTCTGGTGAAGAGACTCTTCGACCAGGAAAGTGAGGATCCATGATTTTTAGGCTGGAGATCAAGTCTTGTTGTGTGACAAGAGGAGAGAACTAAAAGGAATGCATGGAAAATTTGATTCCTTATGGAGAGGCCCATTTTCTATTCATCATTTAAATGGTGAAAATAGTTTCTTGTTAAGATATCAAGATGGAATTCCATTTACTCTGCCTCATAGTGGGCAGCATCTGAAGCAATTCAATCCTTGAAGTATCAAATAAGTCCATTTGTATATTTGTATAGTCTTTCTTTGTTTTGCATTTTTCATTTGTTTTTGGCATCATTGGTTTTTGGCACCTTTATTTTTGGGTAGCATGACTCCATAGCCCAATGGCATAGATGAAAGGCACTAAAATTCTAGTTTCTACTCCCTTTGATTACTTTAGTTTTTAATTGATGGAAGTTCCCCAATTGGAGCCAGCTGTTATTCCCAAAATCTATCACTTATTTTTGTGGACAACATATTAACCATTTTGGTCCTACAAGCCAAAATTCTCTCTTTCTTTCTTTCAAAATGTTCTGAGTAGTTGAGTTTTTCAAATATTTAAGCCTTTTCAGCTAAGGAAGTCACAAGTTCAATAGGCAAGATTTCTTCAAAAGAAGTTCAAAACACTTAAGGATTTTCCTTAGTGTTTTGAGGATGGTT
Source organism: Torreya grandis (assembly GCA_037957365.1). NCBI lineage: Eukaryota > Viridiplantae > Streptophyta > Pinopsida > Cupressales > Taxaceae > Torreya > Torreya grandis. The sequence goes on from JARHVA010002677.1 coordinate 1,374,147, forward strand.
CAACACCTAAGTTCAATAAAAAGACTTAATAGAGTGCTTCAAACAAATAGAATGAACCATTTTGAACTGTTGAACCATTGAACCCCACCTCCTCAAGGTTTAAAGGTTCAACAAGTTCAATGACTTCGGTGGACTTAAAGAAATGAAGCCTTTGAAGAGATAAGATTGAATCATTGAACCATTGAACCTTGAACCAAAATTGGTCCAAAGGTTCAAAGGTTTAATGAGTTTAATAAGTCTGAAAGAATTAAAGAAAAGAAGGAATCAAAGAGTGAAGATTGAATCATTGAAATGTTGAACCTTGAACCAAAAAGAGTTCAAAGGTTCAAAAGACTTTAGTGGACTTAGAAAATCTAGAAAGTTCAAAGCTTCGAATAAATCAAAGAAATAAGATTGAATTGTTGAACTGTTGAACTGTGAACCAATATGGTTCAAAGGTTCAATGGGTTCAATGAGTTCAATAAGTTCGATGGACTTGGAGAATAAAAGGCTTTAAAGAAAGAGATTGAACCATTGAACTTGGAATTGAAATGGTTTAAAGGTTCAAAGGGTTCAAAGAGTTCAAATTTTAAATGGAAGCTTTGAGCGAGTGGATGAAGTGAAAGATTCTAGAAAGAAGTTTAGAGAAATGGTTCAATCGAAAAAGAAAAAGAAAGCAAACACAATTCTTCACAAAATGATTGAACCAATGAACCATTGAACATTTAAACCAAAAGAGTTCAAGGTTCAAAGAGGTTCAAAGCAACCAATGACATCCCCATAGATGTCAAATTTAGGGTAATAGAATATCCATTGATTTTCAAAAGAACTAAGAACAAGCTCAATGACTAACCCAAAAAGGAGCTAAAAGAGCTAGCTAAAAGTGAGAAGATGGCCCCACGAGATCATATTTATAAGAAGAGACAAAACACGAGAAGGAAAGAGAGAGAAACTATAGGAAAATGATAAATATCTATAGGAGAGTTATTTCTAGTAGGTGGATGCCAGGGAACATAAACATTCAAGGATGTGGCCTATTTTTCTTCATTGAGTAAAGGCAAATGGACAGCCATGTAAACATCACTAAGAAGACCAGATAAACCATGTTGAGGAAGGGACATTTGAGATAATTCAGAATGCCAAAGTCAAGGCTAATGCCTTGTTCCAGTAGGGCTCTTTGATAGATATTCAATGCATTCAATTTAGCATGATCCATTTTTATGAAAACAAGCGCCCAATTCTTTCTTGTGATGCTATATATTGTAATCTCTCATTTTTTACAAAGGATCTCTCAATTATCAGAAGCAAAGCTCTACCCAAAATTGAAAGGAATTCCTAAGACTTTGAGCTCAGATTGTTAATCATATTTTGTTAAATGAATGAGAAAGCAAGTGACCTTTCAAACTTTGTGTTGGAATAAGCTTGTGTCATCTAGGAAATTGTTCTTATGTCTGTTTCCTAAATACAGTCTTGTCCATTTAATCAAACAAGTAAAACTAGTGGAAGTAAGCTAGAAGATGTCCTAAAGCCAACTGTGGGAGACTTTGTGCTACCATAATTGTCTTCAGTTTGTGTTTTGTGTATAGGATACTAGAGAGACTTTGAGCTCTCTTTATCCTTTGTTATCCTTTACTTTGTTGTAGTTTTAGGTGAAGACATCGAGCTACATTTAATCCTACTATGTTACTTTGTCCTAATCAGTGGGAGGAACAATGAAAGACTTTATTCTTTCATTAGTTTCTTTTGGTTTCTGTTACTACCTAGGAAGAATCTTGTTATTTACTGGATATCACGTCTGAAAAAAGAGAAGTGCCTTTTCAATAATTACATCAAAATTCTCCTCTATTATATGAACATCATCTCTAAAAAAGGAGAGATAGATGGTATGATTTCACCCATGTGTGTATTTTCAATAAATATATAGTATACTATAATTTATAGGGAACCTCCCCTTACTGAGAGGAGAGTTTTATCTTCTTATGATGTGGTAGACCTACACATTTTAAAAATTAAATATCCTTATGTTGTGGTTGATGTACCTATTTTTTCATCATTCAGATGGTGACAAAATATTCATCCAACATCTTTTTCCTCACATAACTTAGAATTGATTGATCCATTATAAGTCATTCAAAGGGAAATGTTTGAGGACACTAAAATCTTAGACTGCCTACAAGATATGTTTATGGAGAAAGGATTATTGCTCCCAAATTTATTTGAAGTGAAGGTAATCAATATTTACTTGAGTGATGAAGATATACATGTCTAAAAAGCTTGAAACTAGATTTCCTTGACCAAAAAGAAGAAGATCATGTGCCAAGTGGATTATAGTGCCCTTGATGAGGAAGAACCCACTCGTATCCATATCAAAACAAATGAGGGGAATAAGTAAGTTAAGTACACACATTGAATAAAAATTATCCCTATCATGTACTATTGAATACCACCCAGGTTAATATTAGTATGGAAGGAGAACTAAAGGTGGCTACTCTAGGTGCATATTGGTCCAACACAGAGCTAACACAAATCATAGATATCCTAAAGGAGTTTCAAGATTTATTTTTATGTAATTAATAAGACATTAATAACACCCACCCATCCCTTGGAAAAATGAGCATAAATTTAGTGGATGGTGCATGACCTATCAAAAACTTCCCCTATAGAATGAACCCCAATCTTTGTGGTAAGGTCAAAATGGAGATTGATGGTATGATAGCCATAAGAGTAATATACCCAATACAAGAGTTAGAATGGGTGAGCCCCATGGTGATTATGTTTAATAAGGATGAGTGCATCTTTATTTGTGCTAATTATCAACTGTTAAATGCCACCTATGTCACTAACCCCTTTCTGAATCCATTCACTGATAAAGTATTGGATGGAGTCACAGGCTGTTAAATCTATACTTTCACTGATGGTTTATCTAGATACCATCAGGTCTAAATTGAAGAGGAGGATAGGATTAAGACAAAATTTGCAATAAAATGGGGTTATTTATCTTATAATTTGATTTCCTTTAGGCTTAAGAATATACCAGTTGTATTATCTATAATAGTCATCATTGTATTTAAGGATTTTATCCATAAGTTCCTCTAGATGTACCTTGATGATTAGACTATGTATGGGCTTGTAAAATACAATTATGATAACTTTCACCTCATTTTTGAGAGGTGTCAATATCTATAGATATCATTAAACCTTAATAAGTGCATCTTCATGACACCATTTAGAACCTTGCTTGGGCACATCATCTACAAAGATGGTTTGATCATTGACCTCATGAAGATTGATACTATTCTACAACTCTAGACCCCTTTCATGTAAAAATATGTTTGTGCCTTTCTTGGCCACTATGGCTATTATATAAGTTTTATAAGGAAATATGCAAGGATCACAACACCACTAGAGGAGCTATTGCAAAAGGATGACCAATTCTACTAGGGTGTAATGTAAGAGGATAACTTTGAAACTTTGAAGCTCAAATTGGCTAGCATACCTATCCTTTAGTTTATTGACCAGATGAATCTATTCCACATCCATGTTGATGCACTAAGATCTATATTTGGTGTCTTTCTTGAACAACCCAATAAAGGTAAAATAGATCATCATATCTCCTTTACAAGTTGTAGATTGACCTTGAAAGAACAAAATTACACAACTACTAAGTGTGAGGTGTTAGCCATGGTCTATTCCCTTTGTAAATTTAGGTAATACTTATTGGAAACATAATTCATCTTTTTTACCAATCATGAAGAACTTAAGTACCTTATAAATAATCCCATTCTATATGGGTACATTTGTAGATGGATAGTTCTATTTTAAGAATTCCAGTTCTTAGTTATGGTAAAACCTAGAAAGTAAAACTCAAGACTAGACCATTTATCCTGCATCGACTCTAGTGATGTAGCAATGCCCATTGAAAATGACATGCTAGATGTGTAACTCTACAAATTATAGTGTGTTCATGAAGACTTGGTATAGATAGCCACATTTCTAATGTATGGGTTTGTGCCCTAGATCATGACAATAAAAGAGAAGAAGCAACTCACCATTTATACCTCTCCATTTTATATCATTAGTGGGGAGATATATAAATTAAGTCAAGATAAAGTCATACACTGATGTGTTTTGGAACATGAAAGAGACTTTGTTCTATACGAGGTGTATGATGGGATTATAGGAGGCCATTATAGTGGAGATGTAATGACACAAAGTTTTTTATAATTAGGATTGTGGTGGCCAAGCCTATTCCAAGATTCAAAGGATTTTACTAAGGCATGTGACATATTCTAGCACATAAGGAAGCTAAACCAATATGATGAGATGCCTCTCATCCCCATTCTTTCCCAAGCACCATTTAAAAAATGGGACATTGATTTTTTTGGTCTGATCACTCTCAAAACAACATGTACATGCATATGAAATATTTGGTAGCCACCAATTATTTCACAAAGTGGGTTGAGGCAACACCTACTAAAAACTACACTACCACCACTAACACATGATTCATATGGGATAACATCATAAGTCACTATGGGTGCTCACTAAATTTAATTAGCAATAAAGGAACACACTTCCTCAATGAAACTATAAAAATCCTATCAGTTGAGTACATGGTGGTACGTGACAAGACCACCCCATATCATCCTCAAGTAATTGGCATATCCAAAGCATTCAAAAATATATTAGTCACATGTCTTATAAAAATATGTGATGTTGGTCATAAAGATTAGTATGATCAAGTATTAGTAGTTCTATGGGCATACCACACAACCTACAAGCACATAAATAAGGCTACACCATTCCAAATGGTGTTTAGCATAGAGGCAATTCTATCAATGGAGTTTTTAGTACCATCATTTGCATTACATGAATTGGTCTTTTGGATGACCAAAAATCATTGAGTGTGAGGCTGGAGGACTTGGAGGGCTTTGATGAAGTAAACACACAAGTAAGGTGGAGCCAATAGATAGAGAAGGCATGTTATAATTTATGGCATGATAGGCATATTAAGTGTAAGGTACTAACTGAAGGAGAATTGATCTTACTCTATAACTCCAAGTACTTCAAGCACCAAGGAAAGCTACAACTTAGGTGGATAGTTACATATGTCATCCTTAATATATTGGAAACTAGTGCATGTAAGTTATCTAGAAAAATTCTCCCTAAGCATTTTAATGGAAAGCTACTAAAGCTTTATACATAATAATATGGCACTTTCACCATCAAACATCGACTTCTTGATCATAAGTCTATTGTATTATGCTAACCCAAATGATATTTGGTGCAAGCCAAACATTTCCTTGTATTTTATGATTTTTGTTCTTGTAGAGTGAATACATAACACTTTTAGGCCTATAAAATAAATATTCTAGAGCTTATATGCATAACTCCAATTGGGTGAATTGAGCATGGATGATTTCCAAAGTGCCTGAGGCTAGACACCTAAGTTTTTAGGTGCATAAAACTCAACAAAAATTGAAAATATGAGTACCAATTAACAAAGAGAGGCACATAATGCAAATGTGTAATAGATCAAAATTAGAGAGTGAATCACTGGAGGGCCAATGTAAGGGATTTAGATGGAGTAGGACAAGCTAAGGCAAAGATACAAAAGTGCATATAAATTAACCAAGATAGGAAAGCCCACTTGAAACGAAAGTGTATAAGTAAAAAAATGTACCCATGGAGGTTAAATCACATGCATGTGATGCACTATGCCTGAGTTTCCATAAGGAAGGTGAAATTCATGACAAGTTAACAAAGTGCAGGAGAAAGATCATCCATACACACTGGCATCCACCTAAACTAAGGTTATAAGTGACTTTTTGAACTACACATCACTTCAATAAAAATACCATTAGAATATTTATTAAGGTGATGGAGAAGGCACAAATATCCACATTTAATGTGTTGGTGGGGATGGATTTTTGTAGATTTTTGAGGATTTTATGATTTATAAGAAATCTAGATGTCACCACGCCATTAATCACCTATAATTAAGATGGTATATGAAATTAAGGGTGTAAAGTAATGACAAGCCAACTAGTTTAGGCTACAAACCTTGAGATAATTTGCACACAAAACATATACCAAAAAACCATAGCCTAAGCAAACAACTACTACTAGAGTGAACCCCTGAGCACCCATGGATGCCAAAAGTGAATGATTGAATAGAGATAGGCATAACATTAACTTTCAGATTTTCATAAGGAAGTGTGGGGCATTAATTTTGAAAAAACAAGGCCACATCAAAGGGGAGTGATGTTAAGGCCACCATTAACAACACATGAAGCTCAAGATTTGAATTCACAATCATAGAACTTATAACTATGCAAAGTTCCAACAAACATTAGATGCTTTGGAAAAGTAAACAAACCATGCTTCAACACTAGCTAGTTCAGAATGAGAAAGAAACACATGAGTTATAGTTAGTAGTAGGTGTAAAAGGATTCTAAGAGGGCATAGATAATTGAAGAGATGGATGCTATAAATATCAAGGCACAACCCATTGTAGGAATAACTATCACAAAAGTAGACATGGAAGTGCTTACAAAAATGTCATACCAAGTGATTTAGTTTCTCTCAAAGATCTTGATAGGGGAGAATTGGATGTTTTTTTTGTACCCCTATTGATTAAAATAATATAACCACCATACATAAGATCTATTTCAAGACTATATGGTGGACACGGGGGCCAAAATAGAATCAGGCATGTCACTATTTGATGTCTCCATTTAATATAGAATTGTTACCTCTATCATAACTCAACTCTATGAGTTACCATGATTTGGAAAGCTAGAGGAACTCATATAGTTTATATCTAACACATCCATGGAGATCACATCTATTTTTTAGGTATGTGCATGTAAATATCAGTGTACCTAATAGGTATAATTATTGGGTTCCTAGAATCTATCATAGACATCTACCAGATGATGGCATATGGTGTCAAAGTTGAAAGGGTCATGAAACTATTTGGGTATTACAAGGGAGTATTAACATTTCCTATAAAATATATCAATAACCCCATCACAAAGGTAGAGACATGCTTTATGAGCTCAAAACTTTACCCTATTGATTAATGGATAGATGCCACCAAGTCCTATCAGTGCATAACCTCTCACATGGTGCAGTGGGTTAAGTTTAACATCACAAATTTCATTATAGATGAAATTATAAAGAACATGCTAGAGTGGCATATGGTGTAGGAGACCTTCAGGTGGGGGTTAATATTGATTTTGATATTTATGGAGGAGATTAGCATGCCTAATGGAAATGAATATAATATCTAGGTCTTTTTAGAGCATAAAGGCTCCCAACATATAAGTAACAAGACTTTACTTGCCCCCTTCCTTCTTTGAAAAATATAAGACCAAAGTGATGGGGTGGTGTGCATAGTATATCAAAGTATTGAGGATATAATGGAATATACCTAAGGAGCTTACCCAAAACATGTTTAGAATAATGACCTTCACCATTATAAATCATTTTTATGTAGTGTACCTATCACTAACAAACAACAGCTGCTCAGGTTGGCTCAATCTTCCTTACGAATTTTCCACAAAAATACTTTAGAGAGGCACTAAGAAGGATCCCTAATGCATAATAACTAGACATCCTAGTGAAGGAGTTATAAATTGAGAGGAGAACATTGCAACACCAATATATGTACCCAAGAGGGAAAGATACTAAGGATGAGGAGGATGACTCAAATCACATCAACATTCATCCCCTCTAGAAAGAAGTGATTATTGGGCACATATATATGATTTATGATGAGATGAAGCCAATGCAAAAATGCATGAGCACTAAGAAGGACAATGACCTCTACCTTCAGATCAAAGATGAAGGGAATCTAGCACTAGTAATGTACTAGAGGTTTCCCCAAAATAAAAAGGGGGGAGACACTTGAAGAGATAAAAGAGTGCCTCCAATTGAATATTTCCTCTAGTAATGAAGATACTCCATCTACACCAAATAAGAATCACATGGCCTTAATTCTATGGATTTCTTTTCCCATTAGAAGGGAGAAGAAAAAGAAGTCCAAGGGGGTAGTTGTAATTCCTACAATAACCTTGGTAGATATAGAGGTGAAAGAGGCACATAAGGGATTAAAAGTGCAAGAGGTGAATGAAGAGATAGAGGAGGAATAAGGGGGGATAAAAGCATACTTCATCTAGGAAGAAGTAGCAAAAGAAGAGTCTAGTGCCAAAGAAGTTTAGAAGGCCCTTTAAGGTGGGACTACTACCATGCTTAGAGTGATAGAAAAAATTCTTAGTGCCTCATCCAAAGATCCCTCCACATAGCCTCCATTAATTAGGGAGGAAAAGACAAGTTGGTGGAATAAAATAGGCCTTACTGAGGAAGAAATAGAGATGGTGCTAGATCTAGAGAAAAAAAGAGTGGCCATGAAGGCATCTAGCATGACCCAAGAAGATATTGACAAGGTCAAGGCCAATGAAATAAGGGCTGAGGAAGAAAATACCTTATCAATAATAAATAAGAGGAAGGTAGATAAAAAGAAGGCCCATGAGGAAAGGGCCAAGAAAGGAAAGGACGAGAATAAGGTTTCCACAAGTATGGAACCAATGAAGGAGAAAGTAACATAAATTCCTAGCACCCCCATCAGTATAGTAGAATAAGTTTCACCATAGGCATGCCCAAGTAGTGAAGGGATGTCTGAATACAAGGAAGGTGATAATGGCATCTTGAAAGAGAAAATGGAGAGCACTAAATAAACCTAGCAAAAATAGGAGGACAAAGCTACTGTTGAGGTGGAAGAATAAATGGACCAATGGGACAAGTCCAAGGAAGAACCCCTACTAGAATAAGAGGAAGGAATCTCAAAGGGAAGTGATAAAGAAATTACTAGCACCAATGAAGAGGAAGGATAACAAAAATAATTAGCCATCACTAAGGAAGAAGGTGTTGACCCAAGCCTAAGGGAAAAGGCATAGAAGGGGTGGATCAATGGAGATTACTATATGTTTGTGTACATGATCCCTAGAGATATCATAAAAAAGATACACCAATACATGTCATTTGACTTTGACACTTATATGGATGATCCTCAATTTGAGGTGCTACCAAAGGCCATACTGGGTGCAGAAGAAGTAGAAGAAGGGCATGATTCCCTTATTATAAACACTCACATAATGAACCTATTGGAAATATTGTCATTGATGTCAAAGGTTTAGCATTATTGGTGATAAATGCCCCATTGCATTTAATGGTGTTTTTAATATTCATATCTTGGCTAATGTGTGTTAATATTTATTTACTATTAATGAATATATTTTTGGTTGCATATAAGTCAAAATAGGGCCCATGAAGAAGTCAAATATTCATGGAGTAAAAGACAAAAGAGGAATGGGATGCATTTTCTCATGAAGAGTCATCTTGAGGAATTTCAAAAGTCACCATGTGAATACAAAAGAGGGTATGGCACATTTTTCCATGAAGATAAACTTTGAGGAATATGAAAAGTCACCAAGATAAAAATAAAAGAGGAAAGGACACATTTTATTATGAATGGTAACCATATGACTTTTAAAATTCAAGTATATGAATGGCCATGCAAGTTTGGTGTCATTTTCCATGAGGATTGAAGGGTCATAAAGGGTGAATGCCAAAGGTCATTTGGAAAGCTATAAATAAAGTCTTGAGAATCCATTTGTAATAATAAAGAGAGTGCATGGTTTGTATTTGTTTTCAAAGAGAAAAAAAGAGAGATATTATAGAGTTATATCATTTTTTGAGTAAGAAACATTGAGAGATAGTTGTGTTTTATACACAAGAGGGGTTGGTGCTCATAAATCTTTATAAGGGGTTGGTACTAAAAAATAGTTGTTGTGTTGGTGCTTGGTAAAGGAGTTGGTGATCCTATAATTTGATGCTTGTGAAATTTATATTTTGAGTTGGTGCTCATTCATATACTTGAGATTGTTCTCCATGGTTTTTCCCACTTTAGGTTTCCACATTAAAATTTGGTGTCTCTCTCTCTTGTGTGGTGCATATTATTGTTTCAATTTTATTAAATATTTTGAATGTGTGATTAAGTGGTTAAAGAAAAAAATAAGATTAAGTAAAAGATATATAATATAATGATTCATCCCCCCTCTTAGTATATTTTGTGCTTAACAATTGGTATTAGAGTAGTTTTCTTTAGAAAAAAGTTTTACAACTTGAAGGTAGACCAGGAAAACATGATGGCTAGATCACATGAAGGTTTTTATATAAATAAGGTACCTTTGTTTTATGGAACAAATTATGTTTTTTGGAGCATAAGGATGAAGAATTATTTAATGGCCCTTGGATTTGACATTTGGCAAGTAGTGATGGGGGAATATGAAGAGACATATAAACTTGTAACTACTCTGGTAGAAAAGATGAGAAGTGAAAATAATTCTAAAGATTTAAATGCTATTTTATGTGGTTTATGTGAATCAAAATTTGTTAAAGTTATGTAATGTAAAATTACTTATGAAATCTGGGTAAAACTTGAGAATATTTATAAAGGTGATGGAAAGGTTTAGCAAGATAATTTTTAGAATTTTAGAAGATAGTTTGAGAGTTTGAAGATGGAAGAGGAAGAGAATATATCAAGTTTTCTTTTGCAAGTTGATCAAATAGTTAATCAAATTCAAGGTCTTGGAGAAAAGTTGGAAGAATCAATTGTGGTTCACAAGATTTTGAGATCTCTACCATTGAGATGATGCAAAAGTTTTGGCAATTGAAGAGATGAAGAATTTAGCCAAGCTAAAGATGGATGAGCTACATTGTATTCTTACGGCATATGAGATGCAGACCAAATAAGAGAAACCTTCAAAGAGAGAAGCTACTTTCAAGACATCAAAGAAAGAGAAAGATAAGATTCAAGAATCAAGTGATAGTTTTAGTGATGATGAAGATGACAATGGAGCTCTTTTTATTCATAAGATAAAAAAATAAACAAGTAAATATCAAGGAAAATTACCTTTTAAATGTTTTAATTTTGGAAAGATTAGACATTTTTCAGCTAAGTGCCCAGATAAGGGCAATGGTGACAATAAAGAAGGAAAGTATACATACGAGAATAATTTCAAATGAAAATTCAAGAAGAAGAGTTTGTATTCTAAAGATCCTAGCTCAACCAAAGATAGTGAAGTTAGTGATTCAGAAGAAGAAAATATTCTATTCATGGCCATACATGAATATTCTTCCACAAGTAAAAGTACAAATGATCAAGAAGAAGAACAAGATGAAGCTGAAGTGAATCTGGAAAGAGAACTCATTTGTTCCTTAAAAGAGTTAAAATTCTCTTGAGAAGAAGAATTGGAGATTAAAACTCCAGATCGAGAAAAATGAAAAGAAGTCAAAGGAAATAATTAAATATCTACAAGCACACTTTTAAGAAGCCAAGAAGAATGAAGAAGATCTAATGGCATAGTTGCAAAAGTAAGTAAATAATGTGAAAGGTATGTTATTGAAATTACTTATTTAAAAGAAGATATTTAGAAAACAAATAAAGCAATCAATGATAGAGAAACCAATGATTCAAAATTTGAGAATAGAACTAATATGTTGAATAAGATATTAGAAATTTAAAGATCAATGTCAGATAAGATAGGTATCATATTTGAAAAAGAGAAAGGGGAGGCCACTAATTTCATAGACGAGGAAAAAGGAAAGATCTATGTTGAAGCTCTTATAAAAGAGGAAATTAAAAGTGAAAATTTTAAGAATACAAATGACATCTCAAACAAAGAAGACTGAAAAGAATAGATCTACAAAATGCAATCAAATCAAAGATATACAAACAAGTCCTATTTTTATGGTTACTATTTTTATTGTAATGGATATGGTCATAATAAAATAGATGTCAAAAAATGGCTAACAATTTTAGAAATAAGGTGAAGGAAAGTCATGTAGAGTCAAGCAAAAGCCATAACTCTTTTTCTCTTCTATCTGGCTTTAATGAAGAGGCCATAATATGTTACAAGTGAAATAACTTCAGACACATAGCCTAGTAATGTAGAAGTGTGTTCGAGTCATTTGAAAAGGACCAAATTTTCAAGGCTCCATTCATCAAGAAGAAAGTTCAGATAGGTTCATGGTAGAAAAAATGACCTCAAAAATATATGTTGGTGCAGACAGCTTTGCATGCAATAAATGAAGAAAAGCCATGGTTCATTGATAGTGGATGTTTAAGGCACATGATAGGAGACAAAAGCAAGTTCATAACCTTGAAGAGAATCAATGGTTTCATAGTGAAATTTATAGATAATACTACTACCAAAATTATCAAAAAAGGTACACTAAGTTTGGATAATGGTATAACTAAAACTAAAAATGTTTTGTATGTAGGTCTTATGCATAATCTTTTGAGTGTAAGTCAAATGTGTGATCAAGGGCACACACTAAATTTTTATGCAAAAGGTTATGAAATTAGGAGAAAATATTCAAATGTGTTGGTTATAGATGCTTAGAGAACATGTAATAATTTGTATATGCTATTAGACATCAAAGGTCAAAGATGTTATTTGAGTCAAATTGAAGAAAGTTGGATATGGCACAGGTGAATAAGACACATAAATTTTGACAATCTTGTCAACATCAGCAAGAAGAAAGTAGCCAAAAATTTTCCAAAGATTACAAAGCCATCTGACATGCTTTGTGAACCTTGTCATCATGGGAAGCAAGCTATAAGGTAGTTCCAAACAAAAGAGTACTCGACCACTCAGATACTAGAGATTGTTCACACTGATCTATGTGGACCTATGATAACTCAAAGCACTCAAGGTGAGAAATATTTCATGTTTCTTATTGATTATTTTTCACGTATGACTTGGGTAATGTTTTTAAAGAAAATCTTAGAAGCTTTCAAACATTTCAAAGCATTCAAAGCATTAGTTAAGAATGAAACTAGTTTGAAGATTAAGTGTCTAAGATCATATCAAGAATGAGAATTCATGTCAGATCAGTTTATTGAGTTATGTGAAGACCATGTAATAAAGATACATTATTCAACATCTAAAACTACACAACAAAATGGAGTAGTTGAGTGGAAAAATAGAACAATTTAGGAGATGGTGAAGACAATGCTAACTGAATTTAAGATACCAGATAAATATTAGAGAGAGGTAGTTGATACAATAGTGCATATTCAGAATAGAGAATTATTTAGATCCAATAGTGAAAAAAATCCTTATGAGTTATGAAAATACAAACCAACAACAGTTGATAATTTGAGAGTTTTTTATAGAAGATGCTTTATAAATAAAATTGAAAAAAACTTGGTAAGTTTGAATCTAGAGAAGATCAAGGTATATTTCTTGGTTACTCTTGAAAAAGTAAAGATTATAAATTTTATAACAAAATAACCAAGAAAATTATTGAAAGTGTAAGTGTCAAGATAAAAGAAGATAAAACATAAAGAATCAGTGATCTAGTAGACATTCCTAAAATCAGTGAAGAGGAAGATTTTGAAGAATCAGATGAAGATGAGAAAAAGAAGAAAAAGGGCACCAAAACTCCATCCAAATATGTTTAGAGAAATCATAATGAAAGTGATATCATCAGGGACTTAAATGAAGGAATTTTCACCAAAAGAATGATGGTAAGTGAATCTAAGCAAGTTAATTTCTCTTTGTTATCCAAAATTCAACCTAAAACTTTTTTAGAATCTAAACATGATAAGCATTGGGTTAAGGAAATGGATGAAGAATTAAATCAGATAGAAAAGAATGATACTTGGGAATTAGTGCCTAGACCAAAAGATCACAATGTGATAAGAACAAAATGGGTTTATAGAAATAAGTTGAATGAAAATGGAGAAGTGACAAGGAATAAAGCAAGATTACTATGTAAAGGATATGCTCAGATTGAAGGAATAAATTTTTGAAGAAACCTTTACACTAGTGACAAGGCTAGAGGCTATTAGAATGTTTCTTATGTATGCAGTGTTTAAAAATTTCAAAGTGTTTTAGATGGATGTCAAATCTACCTTCCTAAATGGAAATCTAGAAGAAGAGGTCTACATTGAGTAACCTAAGGGATCTATTCTCTCAAATATTAGTAGTCATGTATACAGATTGAAGAAAAAACTGTATGGATTGAAACAAGCTCCCAGATCTTGGTATACAAGAATTAATAAGTACCTACAGGATCAAGGTTTTAAGAGAAGATTTGCTGACAGTAATCTCTATATCAAAATAGAAGATGAGCATCAATTTATTGTTGTGGTATATGTTGATGACATCATTTTTGGAGGAAACATTGAAAAAATGATAAAAGAATTTTTTGATAATATGCAAAAAGAATTTGAGATTTCTATGCTTGGAGAATTATCATTTTTCTTAGGATTACAAATATTTTAGTCAGATAAAGGAATTTTCATATCTCAAAGTAAATATTCCAAGGAAATGTTAAAGAAATTTGGTTTTGAGGATTGTGTACTAGTTGGCACACCAATTTGTATAATAAATAAGGTGAACAAGGATGAAGATTCATTTGTTGTAGATCAATCTTCATATATATATATGATTAGTAGTCTTTTATATTTGATAGCATTGAGGCTAAACATCATGCATGTAGTAGGTATGGTTTCAAGATATCAGTCAGATCCAAAACATAGTCATGTTTAGTTGGTGAAAACAATATTTAGATATATCAAGGGGACATTAGATTATGGATTGTGGTATCCCACATGTAGAGATTTCACTTTGGTTGCTTATACAGATTCAAATTGGATAGGATGCTTGGATGACAGAAAGAGTACAAGTGGAGGATCTTTCTTCCTTGGTGATATCTTAGTATCATGGCTAAGTAAAAAGCAAAATTTAGTATCACTTTCTACAGTTAAAGTAAAATATATTGTAGTGGTATTGTATTGTAATCAAGTGCTTTGGATGAAGAAAACTTTGGAAGATATCAAGGTAAAATATGATGAACTTATTTCTATTTTTTTTGACAACACAAGTGCTATTGATATTTTAAATAATCTAGTGATGCATTCAAGAACAAAACATATTCCCATTAGATATCACATTTTGATAAATTAGGTTGCAAATCAATAGGTTAAGATGGAATATATCAGTACTACAGAGTAGATTGAAAATATTTTCACAAAGGTACTACTAAAAGACACATTTGAGTATCTACAAGATAATTTAGGAGTAAATTATTTTACTTCTTGCCATTGAGGTTCATCATCGGTTGAGGGGGAACTAAGTGTTAGCTCTGATTAGTCCCTTTGCCATTGATGTCAAAGGGGGAGAAGAATAGAAACAAGTACATGTGTAGAAATAGGTACATGGAATATGTATAAGTTTCTATAGTAAGGGGGAGTTATTGTATGTTTTTTAGATGGTGGTATATGTATGTTTTAGGATATGGTAGTTTCAATTTGAGGTTGCCATCAATGATAAAGGGGGAGATTGTTGGAAATATTGTCATTCATGTCAAAGGTCTAGAATTATTGGTGATAAATGCCCCATTACACTTAATGGTGTTTTTATATTTATATCTTGGTTAATGTGTGTTAATATTTATTTAATATTAATTAATATATTTTTGGTTGCATATAATTCAAAAGAGGGCCCATGGAAAAGTCAAAGAGTCATGGGGTAAAAGACAAAAGAGGAATGGGACACATTTTCTCATGAAGAGTCATCTTGAATAATTCTAAGAGTCACCATGTGAAGACAAAAGAGGGTATGGCATATTTTTCTATGAAGGGACACTTTGAGGAATATGAAAAGTCACCAAGATAAAGACAAAAGAGGAAAGGATGCATTTGCTTATAAAGGGTCACCATATGACTTTTTAAATGTAAGAATATGAAGGGTCATGCAAGTTTGGCACCATTTTCCATTAATATTGAAGGATAACAAAGGGTGAATGACAAAGGTCATTTGGAAAGCTACAAATAAAGGCTTGAGAAGCCATTTGTAATAAGCAAGAGAGTGCATGGTTTGTATTTGTTTTCTAAGAGATAAAAGTAGGAGATATTGTAGAGTTCTATCATTTATTGATAAGCAACATTGAGATATATTTGTGTTTTATACACAAGAGGGGTTGGTTCTCTTATGGGTTGGTGCTCACAAATATTTATAAGGGGTTGGTGCTCATGTGGGTTGGTGCTCACAAATAGCTGCTATGTTGGTGTTCAGCAAAGGAGTTGGTGCTCCTATAATTTGGCGCTTGCAAACTTTGTATTTTAAGTCCGTGCTCATTCATATACTTGAGATTGTTCTCCATGGTTTTTCTCACTTTGAGTTTCCACATAAAAATATGGTGTCTCTATCTCTCTCTTGTGTGGTATATATTATTGTTTTAGTTTTATTGCATACTTTGAATGTGTGATTAAGTGGTTAAAGAAAAGAAATCAAATTAAGTAATATATATATATATATATTGATTTACCCCCCTCCCCTCAGTATATTTTGTGCTTAACAGAACCCAGTCAGGTCAGCCAATATACTCATTAAGATGGCCTCCTAAGTAGTGTAGAAGAACATCATTAAAAATGTTATAGATTCAAGATGGAATAAGATAGCGTTGGAAGCAAAAGAAGAATTAAAGGCCATGAATTTCAAAATGTAACAATTAGATGAGTATGCAGAGGAATCCAAGCAATCCTTCTTGGATGGCATTGACACTTAGAATCTTTCAGAGGTTGATAAGGTTTGTGTGCTAATGGAACAAATGATACCAAGATTGAAAGTATAACTAGCATAGGAAGAAGAGGAGGAAGATCCTTGAATAATCCTGTAGAAAGAACTAGAAAACAAGCTTAAAGAGGTGGAAGACCTCTTCATGTAACTATAAGAAGGTGTAGAGGTAACCAATGCAATCTATGAGATTCTCCAACCAAGTGTTCATCATCAATGTGCACCTCAAGTAGGAAAAGGGGGAGAGGGAATATATTATGGTAAAAGATTACACTATTATCAAGACTGGGCATATACAAATCATGGTAAAGTTCAATACCTTGAGTGCCTAGATCAAGAACCAGGAGTAGAACCTTGAAGAAATCTTCCTCTCCTTGTAAATAAAGGCTAGTTATCAAGGGATAATCTTAGATAGAGGAGTGATGAGGGAAAAATAAAGTCTAGAGACCTTCAAAAAATAGTTATAGAAAATCAATGTGCTTGCACATAGTGCCATCTCAATAGATATTGATAATGACATTTAAGAAATCAAGCTCATCATCAAGGGCTTTGAGGACTTTAACATTGAATTAAATGAGAATGCATCAGAGTTCTACGCACCTAGGGTGTTGAAAGACTAGTCTAAGGATAGCCTATAAATTTTATATGGGGTAATTTTGGGCCCCTTTTTACCTAAGTATGGACCGATGCCAACTCAATAGATATCTTAGCATGAGGCAATCATTTCTAGTTTGGTATCTTTTGTGCTAGCTGAAGAAATCAATGCTTATCTTGCACCAGTTGGCAAGCAGTTAACTAACACCTAGATTTTATGGGGTATCTTCATGAGTATCTACATGTAGTAACTAGAGTGAAAAGGGTGCAAGGTGATGGATCCAGTAGAATGATCAAAAAATTCTCCATCTTAGCACCCAATGTGTACCTTCCACCTAACAATAAGATGCTCCTGAGTGATTTAAAACCAATCTTAAGCCTATGATTAGAGATATGTGAATTTGAGATAACAATGTTATATATAATTGGTTCTAGACATAATGAAGAAACCACCATTCAAACTTAGGACTATAATGGATGACTTTAAGTCTTCCCATTATAGTGCTCAAGCTCACTTATGATCTTGTGGGCCATTAGTAGCTTTAGATGAGAATTTTATTTTTTTTACTTATCATTCACTCTATCTAAAAAATATTTAATGAAGAATGGTTTTGCACTTAAATGATAATTGATCTAGTGTATATGATTATGGTAGTATTAAATTATTACACCATGTTTGTAATAGTGGTAATGATTAGATTTAATAGATGAATGCTAAGTTCTAGCAAGATTCTAGTCTATCTTGTTAATAACATCTTTGTGTAAGTGATGATGTCAGCATATTGTATAGAAATACTCTAAGTGTAGGAAGGACCCCATGCCAAGTGATGATATCCATACCTGAAGTGTTAAGCCTAAGCATAAACCCTTGACATAAATTAATTCCCTTGACCCATCTTAGCAACACATGGCTCTAAGATCATTAAGATAAAATATTTCACCCTTGAGATCATAGAACCAACCTAATATAGGTTTTCACTCCTATAAATAAAACAAGTTATTGGGATAGGCTTTATGCCTATATACAATCAAAATCTAGCCAGAACAGCTTGCACCAATGAACTTGCCAATGTTGTTGTTATAATGACCAAGTCCCTTTAAGAATGAGTTGCACCATGGTACAACTAGCCTAACACAGGCCTTGATTCTTTCTCTATTGTACTTTGGGTGAGTGCATAAGGATTTCACCTTATGTTAATTGATGTTGGCATAGTAGAGTGACAAATGTTTAGTATTGAAGGATTAGTCTAGGTTCGTGCCTAGTTATAACAAGTCTAGAATTGACTTGGATAGCTAGATAAGTGTCTGACAATGTAAATGACTTATCAACTGACCCTTTTCTATACCACATTTGTAAAATGAGGATTTGTAGGTCAATTATCTCAAGTGAATAATTATGTTTACATATTCATTTTTTCTATTTCTAAAACTCATATCATCTGCATTTTCCCCTGATATCCCAATTGTGATTCCACTTTAGGGTTGGTTGATCTAAGAGTAGAATACTCAACATCATGGGTTATAATTTAAGGAGGTCGGTTGGCTTGGTTACCATATGTTTGCTTCTAGATATTATGTTAATAGTGGTTAGGAAATGAGTTATGGTATATGTGTAAGTTGACATTTTGAGGGACTAAAATTAGTTTGTTGAGCTAGAGAGTTTGCATTAGCATTCCTTAAGAACACGTCTAAAAAATTTTCTATTGGTCCTCAAGAAGTCTGTGAATAATTTTTTTATATTTCCTTCAAACACAAGTATCATGTTTAATAAATCTACAGAAAAAATAATAAATATTGTGATCATATCTCATGGGTCTTTGGTTTTGTTGAAAAATCCATTGTGGGTTATTATCTTGGTGAAAGGATTGGTTTTGATATTAAAAATAATGGTCAACATGTTGAAACTAGTTTTGATTATGGGTCTAAAACTACATGTTATAGGTTGGTAGATGGTTAAAATATACCACATGAATTATGGGTTGAGGATTTTATTTCCTCACACCTACATTGTTTTTTTTTTTTTTTTTATGTTCATGGGTTAAAGTTTGTTTTTGTTTAAAATATTTTTTCTCTTGTTTTGATTTGTCATGCCATTTTTAGCAACATTTTAGTTTCTATTCAGAACATTTGGACCTTGATTTTTTAGGTTTATTTGGTTTGAGTTTTGATAACCATCATTATTATGGTTTGTAGAGACTAGTTATTTATTGGCTTAATACGTCTTGTGACCACTATCAATAGTTACTTGGTAAATTATTATGAAACTTTTGAGAACTTCTTCATAGGTCTGATAAGGGAACTTTTTAACATC
This sequence comes from Torreya grandis, assembly GCA_037957365.1. Taxonomy (NCBI): domain Eukaryota; kingdom Viridiplantae; phylum Streptophyta; class Pinopsida; order Cupressales; family Taxaceae; genus Torreya; species Torreya grandis. The sequence goes on from JARHVA010002677.1 coordinate 1,393,686, forward strand.
TTCTCTGGTTTCCATGTTAAGGGAGTATATAAAGAGTTCATATTGATCTATTTCATCCATATGTGGTTCACTTGTATACAACTAAATAATCTATACCATCTTGTGATGAAATATACAATGGATTTGCTAGGTTCCTACTTAATATTCAATTATTGTCATATGCCAGTCTTTACAAATTTTTATTATCTAAGGCCTTAAAAAACTCCACCATGATTTGTTAAAAAGAATGAATAGATTCTTTAAGGAGATGGTAGTAATATTTCATGGATATTCCTTCAATGGTATTTAGATTTTTTTTGGAAATTATCCCATCCTAACCAAGGTAAAATCTCTCTAATAGCAATGGCATACGTCTTCACATGCACAGTGGGATCTACCTCTACTTTTCACTTGGGGATTTTAGGTAGGGGATGTGTTAGAATAACTCCTCATATATTTTCATTTAGGGGATCCTTCAAATATTTGGCATAGGTATACATGGAAATAAAGTTTGAATAAGGCATGATGAGATGAACATAAAAAAGATGGTTTGGGTAAGAGGTGGATGTGAATCTATTAGGAAGAAAATATGGAAGCTTATAGGGTGGAATATAGTAGGATTAAAAGTAATTTTGTAGTTAAGTGACTTGGAATACATGTGGTATTAATATGGCAGATGTTTATATGAATAAGTGGGATTCAATGCTTATATATGAGAAGTTACATGGGTGGCATGTAGCTTAAAATAATGAAGGGTGGAAACATATTGGTCACCATGTTATTATGGGGAATGTAAGAAGAGACATATCCAATACATTTTTGAATGGGAGGTTGATAGATTTGATGAATGTTATAATTTCTAGGGTTAGGGACTTCATGATTAAGTATGTCCTTGGGATGTTGGTTTGAAGTGTAGTTAGTGATGTGTGGGTTAGATAGATACTTCCATTATTGATAAGTCACCACTAGGATGGGAGTGGAGGAGGAATGGCCTTGGTTGGAATTTTTGTATGCTATAACTTGATTGAGAGAGGATTTGCTTATTTCTATATCCAAAATATGACCCACCAAGGTAGAGATAATTTTATTTGATGAAGAAGTGGTGTTAGATTTAAGAACTTCCTTTGTGGAAGATTTATGAGGGAAACATTGATAACTAGTAGTGAACCAATTTGTGTTATAAAATTCAATAGTTTTTATTGTATGCTCATCTGGGCTATATATGTTTTAGTTATCATTGGATGGGTGTGAGAATGACTTTATCTTTATCAATCTAGTTATAAATAGTAGATTTTATCAATATATTGGTCTAATCTCCCTTTGTTGTCCTTATCTAAGTTTTTCAATCTAATCTATAATTTGGATATAGTATTAGGGTTTGCTATTCCTCTAGTGGTGAAATTCATATTTTTAGAGTTTCGGTAGTTACTATCAATTTCATAAGGATATCACACTTATTGAATTACTACCTTAGACCTAGTTTACAAGTTTAAGGATGAAGGAATTGGAAATTGATTCTCCACATTTTGATGGAGTTATTATTATTCCAATAGAATAAGGATGCCTCCTTGTGGATTTGGTATTTCTTCACATAGATTTTTAGGTCAAAATATCTCTCAAATTATTGTCGAAAAATATTTTGGGGGTATATAAATACCCACAAAATAAATAGTTAAAGAGTGATAAGGTGGAAAAATGGAAATAAAATAAGAATACACCTTTAACACTAGATTCAACTATTTAAGTACACAATGAAATTTACATTCTAACATTCATGCACTCAAATTCATATGGTTTGGATAAGATATTAGGATGATGGGTCTATATGTTGAATTGATTAGGTTGAGGTACACAGATGGTGTTCTAGATGATAGGTGGTAAGGGGTTCTCATTGTGATAACATAATATATCTCATGCATCACATTTATAATAAAGGAAATAAAATTTATATTATATTATATTCAAATAACCCTCAGTGTGAGTGAGGACAAGACACCAAAGCTCTTACTTAATACTAGGTATGGGGTTTGGGCATTATTAGGCTAGATAACTCTATATAAATTATTAAATATATTGGAATAACTACATTTGGTAAATTTAAAATGTGAAACATATGAAATATGATGAGGTTATTCTTGAGGAGGAAGATAAGGAAGAGTGAAGGTTTAAACTTGAAGATCTTTATACTAGTGGGCTTGTACATGAAAGGGTCTGATTATTGGTTGTGCCTCTACATGGTCTTGCTCGTAACAATAATTAATTTGGTTAATGATAATATGTGGAATTGGAATGGAATGGAAAAAATATATTTTTAATCTCATCATTAATATCACTTTGGATGGTGCCATCATAAACATGAGATCGAACTCTAGGAAAGATGCATGTTCTGTGAAGGTATAATTGCTTTGGAAATGTTATATAAGAGAATGAAATCTTGTTTTGAATTTTTAAAGTGTGTATATTTTATTTAATAATATTTTAAATAATTTAATTTTTATTAATACTAGTTTGAAGTAAGGTTTTAGTTTTGTATGCATCTTGACAAGGCTTTGTTTGATTACATTTTTGGTGTTTTAGGTAATGTTTTGTAAAGAAATTAAACTATATTAGTTTCTAAAAATAAAGTATTTAAAACTATTAAATATTAAATATAAATATAAAATTAAAATCAAATATAATGATTTTATTTTTTGGTTCTTTTTTAGTATTTTTACACATACAAGTGCCAAAAAATAATTTCTAGATGAATGATCCAAATGTTTGTTTTAGTTTTTCCTAGTTTTTTTTATAGAGTTTTACATACTTGCGCTAAATTAAATGTCATTTTTACTTTATATTTAATGTAAATATATTAAATTTACTATGAAATTTAGGTTTTATAACATGCAAATAAAAAACTAAAATTTGAAACTAAGATTTGTTTTTGTTTTAACTATTTAGTACTTACTTATGTAAATCCTAGGTTGTTAAAGGGGTTGGGTATTGGGGGTAAATTGAGATAAATATTACAAATAGATATATAGAAATAATTTACATGAAATTTTGTAAGCATAATGGTAAAATTGAATTATCTAGAGTGAAAAAGGGGTTGCCTAAGATCAGGAAGTCTAGAATAAGCTTGAAGATCAATTAGGAATCTTTCATTCTAAAATTGGGGTTGAACACTACCTTCAGATAATAGCATGGTTGGGAGGATAGTAATGACATAATGTTGTTGTCTATGTTACAGTGATAATTTAATTCTATGGAAACTTTATCTAAGACTTAAAATGATGTTGAGAGAGGGTTTCATGGACTTGTAGGTGAAGTTTAATCTCCTGATCCTTCATATGTGTCACTATTTTGCCAAATATTTTCTAAAACATAATGAACACCTGCATGCATGAAAAAATAATGAAATCAAATGAAAAAGGGAGAAATAAATTGGCTTTTGAGATATTAAGATCATTGGATGTAAAACTTCCATTATCCTAACCACTGCCTAAATTAACCCCAATGATAGGGGTACTATATTTCATGTAGTTCTCCCTTAGGGAATTTGTGTAATTAGCATGCATGGTATGCTAGAATTAATTTCATGTAGGCCCTTCTTTTATCAATCATGTAATTCTATGTGTGATTATTTATTAGTATAAAATGGATTATCTATATTATTAAAGTTATGTAATTATGTGCCAAAGTAATATGTTTTAGATGTAAAATCCCTTGTGAGGCTATTTATATATAAGGAAATTTGATTTAAGTGTGAGACCCTTATTCACTAGTTTAAAATACATAAAAGAAGATAAAATCATAGGAGAAGAATCAAGGAAGGGTTAAGAACAAAAACACATTTAAAAAGTGACTATTAGACACTAGCACTTAACCTAGACACTATCACCCCACACTAGTCCTAGGAACACAAAACTGAGTGCATATTATGCAAAATAGGCTAGGGCCCCTAGGACTGGGATTGGATGACATAGGACCACTAGGGGTAAAAAAAACAATATAAAAAATTAATAATAAAGATAAAAAGACCCAAGATGACCACATGAATAAGACTCAAATTCATCACCAAAACCTTCTCATGAAAGAATAACAAAATACATTTGTGGTTACTTGAACAAATTAGGATGTGTACATCACCTGTATTTTATTCTAGTAATGCAATAAAATGGAATTGTTATATTAAAATGAAAATTATAATTAATACTTATACTTACCTATGTGATCAATCTATTTAAAGGATGGATATGTTGTAGGCTTGGCCCACTTCTTGGTTAGAGAAGTGGACAAGAGCTAGAATGTTGTATGTGAAGAAGAAATCCATAATGTGGGTGCCCCCATTTTGAATCTTAGTGATGAATTGAAATGTGAGGAATAAAACCCTATTTTTCCCCCACCTTGATATATGAATAGATTTATGAGAGGTATCTAAAAATGTGGATAAATAAGCCCTACTTGTCCCCACTCTAGTTGTAATCTAAATCTGAGAAGTATATATAAATATGGGGGAAAATCCCTTTTTGGCCCTAATATTTCATTTAAATTTAATCTTAGAAGTAATATGATCCAAAGACAATACTATCACTCAACCTTCATAATCTCAATCTAGTGACAAACTATGGATCAACCATTAAATTAGGCTATATGACCTAACCTGGTGAAATCATGGGGACATCCTAGTGACAATCCAAGTGTATATATGATAGCATCATGTAGATAATGGTATAATGTGCCATATCATCTATTTAACCTAGTGGAATCTTGTGAGATCAAGGATACATGATCTAAATCATGCCCCCAAACCTGATATCTAAGTAATTCAATTATGTGCCCTATGAATAAAACTATATATGTATATGAATGGAATACCATGTACATGCACCCATAGTCATATTATAAGTCTATAATTATGTTTAAACCCTATGTAAAATCTAAAAATATTGACCAATATTTGATAAAATTATTTAATCCTATAAATCTGAGTCAACCTATGTGTTTGAAAATTTGAGAAAATCTATGTATCTGAATGTCTAAGTCACTTTTAACCAATCTAAATTAATCTTAACCAATCAAATTTAATCTAAACAAACCTATGTTAATTTGTGTTTTTAAACTAATACGTGTATTTGAGTATCTAAATCATTATATATATGGGTATCGAAATCATCATATATCTGAGAAACTGAATCACTGTATATCTAGGTATCTAAATTGAGAAATATGGGATTCTAAATTGGTGTGAATAGTGTAATTATTCCCCCTTTTGGTGAGAGCTATGTGACTATGGTACGCATTTCTAACTAAACATTATTATGGTAAGCATGTTAGTGATAATTAGCATTACTAATATGAACATAGGATTCATTATTTTAACAATTTTAGGATAATTATTTTGGAAACTATGACCAATATAAGCTTGTGGTCTATAGTGGGTTTATTAACAAAGTATAGGTTTTATCATTTTGTGTAATCAATTTGATTAGAATAGTAGTGTAACTAGAACAATGTCATGGATATTGTGATCAAGTCCCACACACAAGAATTGGATAAAAAATTATAGCTATCATTATTGAGATATTATGTTTCAAAGAATATGGTATTATTTGGTGAAATCAGCATGTAAGGTCAACCTTAGGCAAGTGGAATTTTTAAAATATGGATTAAATTGGTTGGTTGAATGGTTTTGGAATCATCTAAATCAATTAACTTGAGAAAACTTGTTGTTCTGAGCTTAGAAACATGATGAGGAGATGAAGAATGAATGTGACCCAATATGAGGAGGTGGAGGCACTCATTTGAGCTAGGTAGGAGGTTACCCTGGTATGGAATCTATCATTTTCCCTATTTTTGAAATATTTATTTTATTTTTCATCATTTTTAGTGAAAATTTTGTAGTTTAAGGCCCTATTTACAAGGACCATGTTATTATCTTGAGTATGGTGTTAGTGTCCTAAGGATGCATCACTATTGTCCTAGCTACAACACTACTATCTAGGGTGTAATGTTAGTGTCCACTAGAGTTAATTTCATAAATTTTTCTTATGTTATATGATTTTTGACCATTACTACATGTTTATTTGTCATTAATATATCATAATAATAGATTTGGATGTGTTTTCTAAGCATATGCACATATGAGGGAGTTTGAGAGTGGTTGTATGATGAAGTGTTTGCATGGATTGCCCTTGATAGATGATGAGAGGAAATGATTGATAGAGCTGGTTTGGGACATGTGGCATCACTTGATCTGATTCCCTAAGATAGCCATATCATGAAAACATTGTGGGAGAGGTGGAAAACTAATATTTTTACATTATGTTTTCCCACTAGGAAGATAACTATGACATTAGAGGACATCTATAGGATATTGAAATTACCCATTATTAGTTAGAGGGTAGTGTTATATGAGGCTACTCAGGATAGATCTATATAACAGGCCACTTGGTAATTTTTAACTATGCCTATGAGAAACCATCAATCAGGGAGTAGTAGTGTCATCTTTGATTATTACAGCTAATGTTCTATAGTTGTGGAAGTTTTTTGTAGTGTTACTTACTTCCTTTGTTGTTATGTATGGGAGTGATGTATCTATTTCATACAAGATTCATGGTTTAGTGTAGGATATATAAGAGCACGAGACTGTATACTCATGGGGTAGAACTATGCTAGACCACTTATATCAAGATTTGTACCATTTTACTCAAGAGTTGTGCATGAGTGGTATTAGGTCTTTGACATTCTTACACCATTAGGATTATGATCATATTATAGTGGCTAGAACATAGGGGTTTTTGTGGATGGCCTGGGCTCACCCATAAATGTTTGTATAGAGATGGATTGGTATGACATACATTCACTCAAGGAGTATGATGCATTACTAATAGGTGTTGGATTGATTAATAGATGTAGACATTATTTATAGACCCTACAGGGGATTTTAGGGGTGTCCTAAGGATGGTGTTTTGTTGAGATAGGTTTAAGTGAGGTTTTGGTTGCATGTCCATTTGGTCAATGTATTTAATATATTTTAGTATGAGAAGGTGACACAATAATTTGGTGTTATCCAAGATATGACACTAGCACCATGGGTGGGGTTGAGGAGTTATTGAGCACTAGTGAGGCCAAGTAGTAGGCTAAGACCCATAACTACAAAATTGGTTTTGATTTCAGTGATGGAACAAGATCCAGTACTATATATAATTGATGTAGATAATATAGGAGAAACTAATGCCTACATAGTATGGTGGAAAAAATATATATGGACACCACTATTTCTAAGAGATGGGGCTATCATTTAAGATGTATTAGATATATATCTCATTAAGGTAGTTAATGTTATGTTGTCATTATGTATTTTTATGTTTTATTTATTTTAATGTTTAACTTATTTATTGAATACCTAATGCACTATGTTGGTATGCATAGGTCTAGGAGATGATGAGTACTAGGATACCATTATTGAGGCTACCCTATGAGAGATGACATAAAATATCCTGATGGGCTAGTGGAGAGGGATACAAGAGTTGAAGGTGTTCATGCACATATATTTGATCAACTGGCCATTGCCACTATGACATATATGAGTAATTATTGATAGAGATGAGGCACATGCTAAGGTGAAGAGGTGATCTATGTCCACAATCAATGTTTTGGATGGGGAAGGTGGTAGGATTTTGGATGACTACATCCATCTACAATGACAACATGCATAGATTATGGTTGCATTAGTAGTAGTACATGATAGAGAGAGGAGATGCAGGTCTGGATAAAGATATAGAGTGGATACAAGGGCATATAGTTATAGTATTTATGTATCTAAGAGTGAGAGTGAGAAGGGTGGTCTCGGTGACCAAACTGTTAATATTGAGTGATTATGTATTATTATATTAAATATTATTTCAAATTATATATTAATTTGAAATAATATTTAATATAATAATACATAATCACTCAATATTAACAGTTTGGTCACCGAGACCACCCTTCTCACTCTCACTCTTAGATACATAAATATGGAATTTTTTACATGGTTATTGTGTTATCTAGCATATTAAATTATGGCATTATTTACTTTAGTGAGTTTTTAGTTGTATTTATTACTTATGTTTTGATATAGAGATGTATTTGTTTGGCTAGGTAATTGTAATTTATTGATCATATGTATATGGATGGTGAAGTAGGTGTGTATATCAAATTAGGAAAGTTATCTTTTAGTTTTTAGTTGTTATATAAGTATCATAGGATAGTTGAGTGTGGATCATTTGACTTGGCTTGCACTATCTAAATTTGGATGGTATGGTAAACAAGTAACCATACTGATCATGTTATATAGGCATAGAAGTAGACTCAATAATTAATACTACTTATGGTTTACTACTTATATTTATATGTGTATACTCTATATTAAATAGCTTAATTGGTTTCCATACTAAAAATGTGCTCTAATCTTTGTGATTATTAACAAATATCATAATTAGTGGTCAAACTAAAGTTCTGATCTGATCTCTATGATTGTTACCAAATATATTAATCACTAGTTGAATTGGAGCTATGATCTAATCTCTATGATTGTTACCAAATATCTTATTTCATGGTCAAACTAAAACTTTGCTATGACCTTTGTTAATATTGCCAAATATGTTAATTGGTGGTCAAACTAAAATTGCACTTTGATCTTTATGATTGTTGCCAAATATCTTAATTGGTAGTTGAACTAAAGTTGTGATATAATATCTATGATTTTTTCCAAATATATTAATCTGTAGTTGAACTGAAGCTATGATCTAATATTTTTTATTATTAACAAATATATTAATTAGTGGTTAAACTAGATTTGTGCTTTGATTTCTATGATTATTACCAAATAATTAAGCGATAGTCAAACTAAAGATGGTGGTGGGATTAGTTTTCATTTTTTTAACATGATTCTATAAGTAAGCTGATCTTTATGAACTAATTACCATATATGCTAAATCTATGGTGCATGAAAACTCACATAAGTAGGTGTCTTAGAAACCACATGAATCATATGATTAGTAAACAATGGTTTCTTCAAAGAGCATCATGAGATAACTCAATCATAGAGGAATGTGATCTAAAAGAGTGTGGAGAAGGATATATTGATTCCCCTTGAGTGAATGTTATCATGCCTCTATCAACACAATGGTCAATATGAATTTTGAGTGCACAATAGTTATTGTCTCACTGTTTATTGATTTTTTTATAGTTGTAATATGGTTTATTTCTTATTCTACGTAAATGATGTGTTATATTATGTTAATAGGAGTAAGGGTGATCATTCATTTGTCTAGTAATGTATCTAAAATATCATGAGGCCTATCTCTAATTGAAAACTATATGGTCCCATTACTAGTGTCTTGTGCTTTATCCATTGTAGGAGATGTTGTGCAAAGTAGGTCTTTGCCTTTATTGAGTATATTGATTAGTTTTTTATATTACACAATTTCATTACTCATAGGTGGATTAGGTTCTTGTACCATATTAGATACTATCACTATTAGAGATCTAAATCCAAATTTGCCTCTGAATCTATCTCAACTAATCCCAAATTCTTATCTAATGCCATAGTTGTGTTACATAGATGATAGAATTATTCGTATGTCTCATATATTATTTTATCCTTGAGAGGGAATATGAGACCTATATGAAATGTGTATTGTACCTCTAAATCTGTTAGGTACTATATCAACTATTTAATGCATGATTTGAACCATAGAATGTAATCACTCACTATTTATGACTTACCCTAGTTTGGTGAGGGAAACCTCTCATATGTGACATGAGGTCCCTTATTATGTATGTAGTTCATGAGAAAGACTTATTATAACTCATTGTATGTATGTAGTGAACCAATGGGCAGTGAATGATGAAACTGATTAAATGTCTCACCTACTAGAGACTATGGAAATAACTTTAGAGAGTCAAATTGCTAGTGACATGTTCCATGGATTTCCTATAAGAAAGAAGACATTAATTTAGAAAGGGAAATATATGATTAAAAAAACTACTAAAAATTGCATATAAATGACCAAACATGATCAAGTGATAATTATCAGTTTATTGCTAGTCATTTATAACATGACCAAATCGATGACCAAACCATTTTTAGTCATCCATTGGTTGTTTTGATTGATCAATTTGGTAGTATATGTAGTCATTAATTTAGTCATTGATTGTTTTTAAATGGCCATTTATTTAATCATGGTGGTCATTTATTTAATCATTGTAATCATTAATTATCGTCAATTGGTAGTATATTCATCATTTTTATTCATGAGTTTTTGTTTATTAGCAATATATTTAATCATTTGTATTAACTGATTTCCATCCATTGATAGTATATTTTTTTATTTTAATCATTATATTTATACTTTAAGTAATATAAAAATACATATAACATATATATAATTTTTATACATAAAATATATAAATTATTAAGCCTAATAAATAAATACATACATAAATAAATAAATACATATAATAGTAATAAATTATTTATTTATTTATACCAATAATATATATATATATATATAAATTAACTAAAAATATATATTAAAAAATGATTAAAATAAAAACAATAATAAAAAAATAAATGTATATATATATACACATTAATTTTAAATAAATATATTAATTATATATATATAATAAATTATATATATAAAAATAAATTATTTAAATATATATATATATATATATATATATAAATAAAATACATATATAACAATAAATATAATATTATATATATATATAAAAAAAACACATATATAATAAATGGGGGGAGGAAGCAAGCCAACCCCCACCCCTGTATTTTAAAGGGGTCGGTGGCGGCCAAGCAGCCACAGCCTTGGCCCCAGAAATATATATATATATATATATAATAAATAAAATAAAATAAAAAGCAATTACATATATGTATATAAATATTTTTATCATTATTAATAAATAATAAAATCTATATATGTAAGTAGATTTGTTATATATATATATATATATATATATATATATATATATATATATATATTTGTGTATATTTATTTAGAATAAATATATATGTAAAATATATACACATCATAAATATATATTTATATACATAATGAATAATTTGTATAATATATGTAAGAAATGAAAAAATATGTGTATATAAATTGAGTATATATATACAAATAATATGATTTTCATATTGGAATGGATTATCTTGAGCTTATTCTATTGCTTGATCTTGTAAACCTATAAAAATAAAAATAAAAAGCAAACATGAGAAATGGGTTTGATAAATAACATTTATTTAGGCTATAAGGAAATTTAGGGCTTTCTGAAAGAATACCTAAATCCAAGGGTTTAGATTAGTTCAATCCTATGGCTCTCAATTATTCCTCCACTTATAAGTGAGACCACTTGCAAATGGGAGGGAAAAATACTTTTGACTTTAAATTTAAAATTTAAAGTTAATTAAATTTATTCTTGGTGGCTTACATAAAATTAATGAATTATTTTAATTTATCTTTATAAATTAATTATTTTCTTAGACTTGTAAAAGTTAATAATTAAGTATTAAAAAAAGGTTGAAATATATTTTATTTAATTGTTTCACAGGTAACCCTCATACACTAATAATTAAATAACATTGGTTTATTTAATTTTTAGTGGTAAATAATATTTAATTATTAACGGTAAATATATTTTGATTTTTATGTTAAATTTGAAATTAATTATTATTAATTAGTTTATTAAAATTATTTTTGAATTTATTTATTTGTAATTATTTATTTTATTTGGATGGATAAATTTTTAGAAGTTAAAATAATTAATCATCTTCCTTAATTTTTATAAGGTGTCTTTTAATTATTTGGTTGAAAATAATAATTATTAAAAACTAATTAAATTTTTTAACACACTTAATGATACTTTAATAGTCAAATTTGTACTGTAATGTAATTATTATTAATATTTTAAAAGTAATGTAAATAATATTAAAGTATTTAGAAAGAATAATTATTTAGTCACTTTAGTCATTTTTATTTGTGTGACTAATTATTTAGCTATTTTTTTTACCTAATGATCAAATTAGTCATTTATATCTATGTTGCAAAAAATTAGTAGAATTTAGTCATTTTTAGTTGTCGTGACTAAAAGTTTTAGTCACGTAGTCATTTATTTTCCATATTCTACTAGTGAGATGTAGGTATGGGTCTCCATGTCAATTTAATTTTGATAATATTGGTATCTGAAACTACTTTGGTAACTTTTTAGAGAAAATTTTCCATGGAATGGGGTTATCATAAATTGCATTGGACTCAATCAGAGAGTGGTATGCTTTATTTTCCAATGTGAGGTAGTGTACTTGTTGTAAATTAACCATGACATGCATCAAGGATATTAAATCTTGTGAAAGCATATTAAAATCACCAAGGGGTTCATTTAATTCTTGAATCTTATTATTGATTTTATCCATTGGTACATTGCATCAGGGACCTTTTTTAGGGAGAGTTGGTTCGCTTTACATAACCTTTAGAAGGGTGATAACTTGGACTTTGTGAGATATAAATGGGATATCACCTTGATGAAGGTTAGGATGAGAAATGATTTCTCCTATAGTAAGGCAGGTTGAGGGAGATTCGTTGTTATGTTTTATTTTATTAATTTGTAAAGAAGTATCACATGTCAATAGACTGGAAGATATATTATTATCATGTGAATGTAAATTATGTAAACTATGAACATAAGTATAAGTTAATTTATGTTTATCCATAGGTATATTATCATTTGAATTAACATTTAATAATAAATTAATTTAAACATGAGAGATAGGTGAATTAGGGAGATAACTAAAAGTTTTAGACTCAATGTCTTCTTCACCAAAATCATAGTAATCATCATTATTCCAAGGCTCAACAAAATCAAAATTTAATTAACTAGTAGTGTTAGGAGTATAATTTTAATTCTCATGTTCATTAAGAGAGAGTAGAAGAATATTTTAAATTTTTACTAATATTCAATATATCATCATGTGTAGGTGTAATGAAATGCACGTCTTCACTAGCTATGAGTGGAATGTATGTATGATCATTATTTCTAATCTTAAAATCAAGGGTAGAATAAGTAGTAATCATTTTTTCATTTAGAACATTATGACATGTAGGAGAAGAGTTGGAGAATGTTGAATTATCAACATTTTCAAAAAAATCATTGTGTTGAGATTGGAATGCAAAATAAGGTGATAATATAATTTCATATACTTTAGTTTATGCATTTGAAAAAGGTGAAATATCATTTGTACATGATTTTTCAAATTGAATTAATAAGGGTAAAGAAGATATATTTTTATTTTATATATTACTTGAATCATGCAAAAGTATATTTCATTTATTTCACTTATATTATTTTAATTTGAATAAGGAGGTGGAAAAAGTGGTTACAAAAATAGGATCACATTGGAATAAATCACTAAAAATAAGAGGTTATTTTTCCATTATATTGTTAGTTTTAATTTGAGCTGCAGGAGAAGAGAGAGAGAAAAGAGAATAAGATGCATATAATCTATTCGCATCAACACTTTCATTTTCATGTTCATAGTAATCATCATATCCATAATTATAATAATAATCATCTTTATAATTATAAATTAAATAATCATCATGTATTAAGTTTTAATCTTGAAAATTTGTTCATTCATTCTTATAATTATAAGAAAAGGTGAGAAATTCAAGGCTTTTTGGATGTCATTTTAAACTTGACAAAGAATATGATGTAAATAATGAGAAAAAAAATCAAAATACATATAATGTAATATAACATAGATATATGGGCATATTTACTAAATATTTATCCCAATATATGGGATACAAATTAGAATTTTATTTGAAACCCTAAGGGCTAGTATTTGGATGTATAGGGAGCTAGTATGCAGATCTAGGGTTTTTGAAGGTTTTGTAGACAAAATTTAAAGTGTGTTAAATTAATGAAACCCTATTAGAGTACTAATTTGGATCATTTAATTCATGAAAAAATCATAATTTTATAACCCTAAATTTATGCATAATAATGTATAAGGCAAACCCTAGGATGGAACTAGGGTTTTAAGAAATATTCAAATTAAGTTGGGTTCACCAAAAGTATTAATTGTTTAGGAATTTTTCATGTAAATCCTAGGTTTTTACAGGGGATAGGTACATGGGGAAAATTGAGAAAAATATTGAAAAAATATATATCTAACTAATTTACATGAAATGTAAGAACAATGGGAAATTGACTTATCTAGAGTGAAATAGGGGTTGATAGAGATCTTAAATAATGGAACATGATTCAAGATCAATCAATAATATTTCATTATAAAATTAGGGATGAAAACAACCTTTGTAAATTAGTTAATTTGGGAGGAAAATAATGTTGTAAAGCTAGTATCCAAGTTATAATGTTAATTTCCTTATGTGGAAACTCTACTTGAGACTTCCAAGGATGCTACTAGAGGGTTTTAGGGACATGTAGGTGAATTTTTAGCTCATAATCCTTCATATGTGTCACTACTTTTACAAATATTTTCCAAAACCTAATGAATACCTACATGCATAAAATACTAAATAAATTAAATGTAAAAAGGAGGGAAAAACTAGGTTGTGGGATGTTACAATTGTGTGATGCAAAACCCTTGTTGTCCTAACCATTATCTCCATTAAAACCAATGATAAGGGTCTCAAACCACATGTATTTTTTATTATCAAACATGCATAATCAAAACATAATATATGTTATAATGAATTTTACTTAAGCACTTCTTTGATCAAGAATGCAAGTCTATGTGTTATTGTTGAGTAGTATGAAGTGTGATGAGTTATACTATTGACTAATTTTATTTAATTATGTGCCAAAGTAGTAAGCAATAGATGTAAAATTACTTATGAGGCTCTTAATATATAATTAAATTTGATTTAAATGTAAGACCCTTGTTTTATGGCCAATAAGATGTAAAATAAAGATAAAACCATAAGAGAAGGCTCAAAGAAGGGTTATGACCCAAAATACATTGAAAAAGTGAAAATTAGAAACTAACAATGGGTTATGACCCAAAATACATTGAAAAAGTGACAATTATAAACTAACAATATAATTGGACAATAACACCCCATGTTAGTGTCCAAAACCATGCTAGTGTCTTAGGAACATAAAAATGAGTGCAAACTATGCCAAATAGGCTAGGGGCCCCATGGGATTGGGATGGGATGGCATAGGACCACTAGGGGTGAAAAAAATAGGATAACCAAGCTATAAGAAAGATAAAAATATCCAAGATAACCATGCTAACAAGACTCACATTCATCACTAAGACCTTTCCATGAAAGAAAAACAATATACATTGATTTTGGTTGCTTGAGCAAATTAAGGTGTGTATAGTTTTATATCATGCAATTTCTATTTTTTCTTGTGATCTAGTTTAACATACTAGTTAAAGTGCTAATTTTTTAGATTTTTAATGAATTTATGAAGATATAATAATTTTACTATTGAATTAATGATTTACATAAATATTATTTTTCTTATTTATGTGATTTTATTTGATAAGTAAAATAGATAAACTAGATCTAGTGTGAAAGTTTTAATTTTGAGTGTATGGGGGTATGTGTTTGTATAAAAATGATTTTCCTTGATATATATGTGTTTAATTAAAAATAAAAATATATATTTTTTAAATTTTATCTAATGATATTTTTTTATAATCTACCTTATATTTAATGCAAAACTACATTCTTTAAAGGTTTGAATGCTATTACAAACTAAAGAAATAAAATTACCTTTTTGTGTAAAAGAAGAGAGATAAAGATTATTTATTTTATTTTATGTATCTATCTATGAATAAAAATAATAATCTAATATATTCTAATAAATGAAACAAAGTTAACAAAAAAACTTCCAACCTAATCAATTATGAGATGAAGTGAAGGTGAATAAGTAATTATTGTGTGTTTTTTATTCTCATGTAGCTAGATAATTTGTTCAATATATACATTGAGAACTATCCAATAGAATCAATAAAGATAAAACTATGAAAAAGAGAGTTATAGTATGGCTGGACTGATTCATGAACACCAAATAATAGTTTGCTAATTCAATGAATTCTCTTTTCCATACTTGTGTAAAGTGCCACAAAGATGAATATAGATTCAAGTGAAGTGTATCAGAAAACAAAATAAATTTGAATATGGATTTTTAAAACTTAAAAGATTAAATCTCTAGTAAAACTTTTAGATCCTAAAACTAAGGGAAATGAGATACTTGTAAGGAAGGAGATGAGGTTGTGTGTGGGAGTTAACTAAACCTATAAGTGAGATAATTTTAGGAGTGATAAGAATTGATAAAAATAATAATAAGAGTGATTTGTGACATAGAGAGGGTGAAAATAAGATAAAAATGATAAAACACAACCAGAATCATGTAAAACATGTGAAAACTAAATTCTTGGATGCTAATTTTTAAAAAAAAAGGTAAACTATGATAGAACTTCCAATTTATGTAGATGGTGAAGATTAAATCATTTCATACCATAATTAAACTTTGACATAGGGTAACAAAATATTTTAACACTAATAAAACTACTACATTAGAACATTTTTGTTGTGGTAGTATATAAAATCATTGTGGCAGAAACACTTTGGCAATTATGGTTTGATCATGAAGAGTAGAGGATTTTTCATTGAAGGCAAGAACATAGAAATCCAAGGAAAAATAATTGAAAATTTGAGGTTTAGAAAAGACCAAATAGGAAATAAAATATAAATAAGGTAGATAAAACCAAGTCTATGCATATTTAGGTGGAGCTCCTTGCATCATCATCAAATATTTCTAGAAATGTTGCACTATGTAAAATTTGGGTGCAAATAGTAACCTTCAAATATATATTAAATCAAGGAGAAAAGGTGTGTGCATAAATCATAAAGGTGTATGTAATCCATAAGTTAAAATGGGTGAACAAAAACTATAATTTTAATAAGCATGTAATAAGATATGTAAATCAAAAATAATAAATCATAAAAATAACCATAAAACCCTATCTATGAAGGTATCAACATTTGAATAATCGAGGGGTTCACGAATAAGTTTAAGCTAAAAGTCTATTATGTTAAATCCATTGAATAATTAACTAAAATAAATGATTAATGTATAAGTATATAATAAATTACTTCAAAACATAACTCAACCTAACTTAATGTGCTAAAAAAAATAAAAATGCAAAGGAAACATTCTAAATTTAAATATAACTTGAAAAGAGGTTAAAAATGATGGAAACATCACACCTTGATGAATTATAAAACATTTAAATCAGATCTTAGTTTTTTAGGCATGTTATTAAGTATGTGTCAAATTTAGAGTCTTGAATAAACACAAACAATATCAATGTCTACATTATTTGTGGCCAAGGTTGGATCTAAATTAACATGTTTTGAAAATTATTCATATCCTCCTACACTATTCATGTCTATGCTCACTTTTAAAATGTGATTTATTTTCTATTTCACCTTGTAGCTAGATGTAATTTGTATCTATATTTGTGATTCTTTGAATAAATGGGTATATATTTAGAAGTGTGGTTTTGATACTTATCTTTGACCTAGCTTCTAATAAACTCACAAAAAAAATGATATGGTCAAGAAACACTTAGGGGATTTACACTATGTATTCCATATATTACAATTAGACCTCACATAATTATTTGTAGTGTGAATGGAAATATTGAGTAAGGTCTTGTACCTCCTCTTCCATAGATGTGAAAATACAACTACATGTAATTTTCCAAAGACCTTATTTTGTTACTAGAGGATGACGCACAATGGATGATTTTTTTACAAGTTTATAAATATATAAGGAAAGGGTTCACTTAAAAAACTATTATGAAGTAGATGACTAGAACTTGATGTTCTCTCTCTTGTTCCTCCCCTCTCTATTTTGTATATCTAATGACTTAGGATGAATGGATATAAATAGGATGTTCTATGACAAAATTAACACTTACTATAAATATAATGCTCTAGGGTAGAATATGTGGGTCAAATATTCCCACCTAAATAGGATTAATGAGATTTCCATTTAAATCCTAGATAAATTACAATGTAAGTTGCGATTAGTAACATATAAATTTATGAAATTAGGCTCAATACTGAGAACCAATAAAGAAGGAGTTAGATTAATTTTATGGATTAAGGACAAAATGAAGAGTAGTGTGAAATAGGATATGTCATTGAAACAAAATATTATATATTTTTTAAAAAATTATGACAACATATGGAAAAGCATGTTTTAATAAAATTTGATGTCTAAAACACTAAAATAAAGACAATTGATGCATATGTGCCATAGGTATATGTGTTGTACATAGAGCTCAAGAATGTATGCATGATGTGAGACTTATACATT
The DNA here is from genome assembly GCA_037957365.1 of Torreya grandis. NCBI lineage: Eukaryota > Viridiplantae > Streptophyta > Pinopsida > Cupressales > Taxaceae > Torreya > Torreya grandis. Next base: position 1,412,079 of record JARHVA010002677.1, read on the forward strand.
ACAAGGAGATTTTTTTTTCAACAACATGAGAAGATACTAAAAATTTATACATGTCATGAGATATTACACACATGGGAGACTAAAATTCCATATTATATGTGCATAGACTTTCATAGATATGTGTATAAATAATTCACCATTTCTTGAGGATAAATTTTCTTCACTATGTTCTTGGTCAAACTCAAAAATTAAACTTGAAGTTATTTATGGTTATACCAATTAACCTGATTAACACATTTCCTTGCCTTGACTACTTAGAAAAATTATTGTTTTCCTTCGTGGGTGTGTTTTTTTTTTTTTTTTAAATTTAATATTATAATCCTTTAATGTGGGTATAAGTGTTTACGAACTAAAAGTGAAGGATGTTACTTTATTATGGATTAAAATTTTTTGGGTAGTATGGATTAAATATTTCCACATTGAAGGATGGATACAAATCTAATTACTATGGCATACAAAGGATGCATGTTTTATCTCTATTTGCATGTAGGATGGTTTATGTACCATAAAATATATAATTGATATTTCAATGTGGAACCTTAAAGTATTAATTTTGAATATGATAATATATATTATCATACAAATAAAACTCATGAGGTGTGTGTTTTGGGATTATTTTTACTTCAATTGTTGGTGTTAACATACCACCTAAAATTCAAACCAATATTTTTTTTGAATTTTATGGTTATTGTTGTCAATTAGGAATGCAACCCTTGTGAGAATGTGTGACTCTTCCCACTCTTGATAAAACAATGGAATCTCTCTAAAGTGTGGGTGACTTCGAGTTAGAGAGAATCTCTAGATAAAGGGTTGTTCCCTTAATGCACTCACTTAATTTGATTATAATCTTATTTACCACTAATTTTTTGACCAAGGGAAAGGGTGAAGGGATAATGCTAGAACTGAAACTGACATGAAAAATTGAAATATAGGTGATGCAATTATATTTTTTTATCACTTATGCCTATAATTAACACTCTTAGAAAGTAAAGAAGCTTGCACACATTCACTTCAATTTAGGTATATGGACCCTACAATAGTGTTTCACATAAATTACTTAACAACACTAACTCTTAGCATGGAAGGAATGAAATTTTATTGAATTCACTTCTAAGTTTGGAATGAGATTTAACATAGAAATTTAGTATAACCTATAAGAAATCTTATATGTTGTAAAAGGTATAAAATCTAGACATTAACATAGGAAAGCTACTTATTCAATAATTTATATCAATGGAAAATAACATACACTTCACATTAGACCTAAAACAAGTCACTAGAAGCCATCAAACACCCCAAACTATTTAGTTTTACACTTACAGCTTGTATTTCTCCCAATTCCTTGTAGCCCTCAAAATAGGTAAATACCCTTATGTGGAAGAATGTATGAAGTATATTTGGGAAATAAAGACAATTTTGAGGACCTAATATCCCCTTATAGTTTCATGTCAAATTTCAAGACTTGAAAACAAATGGAAGTATACTTTTTCATCTGATCTATTTCCTTAATTAGGGCTCCATTAGGCCTCTTGGCCTAAAAAATTGAGTTTTTGATCCAATGTCCTCCTAAAGATGTGAAAATTATAATAAGTGTTTGATTATGTTTACCTGTGTCATGATCATGATCTATGTCAATTTTTAATTTGTATATCCTTGTATAGATATGTGAACCATGAAAAGGCTAAAACCCTAGCCTGGGATCTTGTGCATTAAGAGACATTTTAAGTGGTTTTTCAAGACATTTTTAGGATTTTATGATTGTAGTAAGTTTTTTGAGGTTTGAAACACATTATTAAAACTTAATATTTTGAGGATAGGTCTTTTGAAGTACTTTTTAGGCCTACATATAGGCCTTTTGGCTTGCAAAACATTGCATTCTTCTCCTCTTGACCAAGTTGCTAACTTGCAGAGCTCATATAAATTCTTAATAGACATAAATAAGTGATTATAAGGCTGTGTAACTTTTATTTAGTCTTGATAAACCTATTTACCTGATTTGGAAACTAATTCTTACCTTACTTCTTCACAAACACACCTATAACCATGCTTTTAGGACCATTTTGTACATATGTACTTGCAAATGTACCAACAAGTGTTATGTTAATATGTTAATGATACATATAGAGGTCACCAAGGTAATTTATAGGTTGAATCATTCAATTTAAATTCATTAGAATCACTCATTCTCTCATTAGGTCCTTTAGGAATGTTTAACAAGGGCTTTAGGACCTTACCATAGTCATGATGGTTCATAAAGCATAGGGGGATAACATGAGAACTAATGAAATAAATTGGGAGTAATAATACATAGAAAACATGACCTATGTTATTGAGCTCCCATTCAATATTTCATGAAATATCTAAGCATAAGTTGATGACCTTCGATTGGTAGACTATGCATTCTATGAGGTTGAGAGAGATATAAGCTTGAAAGTGCAATTTTGGAGTTTAATTATGAGTTATAAAATATCAAAGAGTTATAAAACATATTTATTGACCTTATCCAATTAACCTTATCATAATTTTTTACCTCAATATCCTCTACAACATCTTTGATTGAGATTTATGGTTTATGAACAAAACTATGCTCTTAACCCTAACTACTACATTTGGTCCTTTTCACTCTAATTGAGACCTTCATATAACTCTATTAACCCTTTGAGTATTTATATCACTCCATAAAATCCATTGACAACCTACATTATCTTTGATAAATCAATTTTACCACTTAGACACTATGCTTATTCAACCTTCATAATACACATTCTAACTATAGGTGTCTTTTTTGGTTTCTTAACCTTCAATGGAGAAAGTGAGTTGAATTTAGACCTTGAATAATTATGTGAAAACCTTATTTACCATTTTTTACAATTTTAAATTGTTCACTCCTCCACTTATCCCTCTTAAGCAAGCTTTCTTGATGAATTTATTCACAGTTTTAACTATATTGATTGTGTTTTTTTCTTGACTAAACCTTCAAGAGTCCTCCTTTTGTGTTTATTTTAATCCTAGTTAAAGGTATAAAATCTTTAAAATTGTTTTCATGATTTTTATTTCACCCTTTTATTCATCTAAAATACAAATCACACTTGTTCACTCATTCAGTTTTTCTACAGGCAAGTCTGGGCTCATGAATGAGGCCAAACCTCTTGAATAAACCTTATGACACTTTGATGGTTTTTGACAAGTAATAAAAGGTTTAATCAAAATATTATTTAAGTTATTATATATATGTATCACTCCCACTCCAAAAGAGGGAACTTCTTCCCCATTTGGCCTATCACTTAGCTATAGGTGGTCATTGGGAACATCTTGGCTACAACATAGAAGTAATCCCCATCTACTTGTCCTTATAGCATCTTGGTGGTCTAAGATAATGTTAGATGGTTATTATCATATCATTATTGACATATTAAACCTATATGTCCCCATATAATCTAAAAAATTTGTCTTTTCACTTTTAAGGCTTATAGCAAACCTGTAGGTCTCTATTAGGTCTATAACTATCATAATGGAACTACATCTTTTATAGTTGTCTTATCACTTTTATTATATTTTTAATCACTATAATGATAAAAAATGTTCCTTTTGGCTATAATATAAGTCCTCTTAGTAATTATTTTCACTAAAAGTATCCCTCTTTCTCCCATCTACCCAAAATATGCTTGTAGGTGACTATTTAGTTAATGCCTTCATCTTTAGGATGTTTCTGCCTCTCTGAACTTGTTTAATCCATTGGTTTCTTATTGGACCATATTTTAAATTTTTTAAAAATATTCTCATCCCTCTTAATGGGCTTAGATCACTTTGAATATCCATTTGACACCCTCTTAGTTTTTTTCTTAGGTACACATAATACATTTGAATTACACAATCTATTTGAAGGCAAAGTGAATTGAGGTGTGTGCCCTCTTAGATGTTCATAAGGATTGAAAAACCTTGGTAGTAGGAGAGAGGACACAAGATATTTAATAAAAAAACCATGTACATTATTAATGCTTGAAAAGCCTACATTCATGACAGCATATTCTTGTTCAAAGGCTTGTTCATTGTGTTATCTAATAAGGTTATTTTAGATGTGATAACAAGTTAAGAAGAGGCATCAAAAAGAAAATATGCATGGAGAAGACAATGTTGGAGCCCATCAACCAGTTCAAACAACCTACCCTTCCTCATAATGAAAAATAGGCTATATTATTATCTACAACATTCTATAATCTGTACTCTTGGCCAAAATCTAGTATCTCTTCAATTTTTTGGCCTATTTGGTGATCATAAAGATCTCACTTATAATTATTATGCTTACAAGTTTCCTACACTAGTTTTTTAACATCCCATTATAAATCATAAACATTCCTAACTATGTTGTTATAGGCTAAGTGACTATGAGTTTAAAATGAAATGTATCTTGAATGGAATTGAAATGAACTTGAAATGGAAATCCTCTAATTTTTTTCAAGACTCTCTTAGTATTAAAATATTATATACACTTTTCCATTCACCAACTCTAACCTCAAATGCACACATTGTATTTTATTCTCTCCCATGCTCTTCCATAAGCTTGTAGGTGTCAACGAACTATGTGGATGTATGTACTTGAGATGAATATGTTTTCACCATTATCTTTAAACTTATCTCTTTAGTTATTTATTGACTTATATTTATTATCTACACTTTTTTATCTATCTAAACCTATTTATTTATCTAAACCCCAAGATCCACTATATTGTATTTTCCATCTCTAAGCTTAAAATCAACTTAATTTGCTTAAGCAAACCTATATGTACTAATTAGAATTATTGGTTGCCTTTTGAGTCTAGAATCTCTAAGAAAATAACTGAGTAAATAATGAATTTTAATATAGTTTTGTGAACTTTATTAACCTATTTTTAATCTTCACCACCTTTTAAGACCTTCTCATCATGATGTGCAAGCTTGAGTATGGCATTTAGGCATATAAGGCCTAATATGACCTTTTTTTCTCATGATTAATACTAATAATTTTGAATATTATTATAGGGTTTTGATAAACCATTTTATACTCTTTAACAAACCACTCATTATATTCATAGCTCCTTTGTCACATTTCTTTTGTCATATTGAGTTTTACCTTATTCATTTGGAGATACCATAGGAGACCATTTTTATACCATAAGTACAATTTAAAAATTAGGTACCTTATGAATATAAAATATAATAGGTCATATTTTACCCTAAAATCACCCCACCATAACCATTTTCCTCCATCGAGTTGTGAAGAAATAGAGGCAAACTTGGACCTTGTCTAGATGAATAGGACATAGTGAACCCCTTACACTCTTAATGATTGTTCATAAATATGGTTAAAATTAATTTCATAAATTACACCAAAAAATTTAATATTATTAGGTTCCATATCATTTCACAAGATATTTTTACTTGACCTTCTCTCTCCTAGCTGTACCAAGCAAAAATTATTGACCTTCCTTGAGCTGCCAAAGAAACTAATAGGAGAGATAAATGGGTTTTATTCATTTTATCACATATAAATATATTAAAATCATTTAATTAAAATTTTTTAGGATGGATTAAGTCATTTATATCTTTTAAAGTCAAATTCACCTTGAAACCCTCTATAGATGGTCTAAAAGAGTCCTTTTAAACACTAAAACTGCCATAATCACTTAAGAAACCAAATGAAAATGATTAAATAAGTGTTAATAAGACCAAAAAATGTTTTAAAATATGTTATATAATGTTTTCAAACATAATTTTGATGCATTATTACCATTACCTTGCAATATATTCTTTGAAAGCCATAAAATGATCAAGAAAACATCACGAATGGGTTATGATGTTAGTAAAAACTTTTAACAACCAATATGAGAAATTTTAAATTATTAAAATATGTTGAAACATGATATTAGTACTATAAAGGCACCATATAATCCTTTCATCATTTGGAACAACTTGAAATAGGTCATGTAGTGATTAGACATACACATAGCTATGATGAACAAAACTATAAACCTATCAAATCTACCTTAAACTCTAATAATAAATATTTAAAGTGACAAATAAAATAAAATTAAAACACCAACATATATATAAACAATTTTTAAAATAATTACAAGAAAATTTTCAAATTATAGGGGTGTCAATTTGACCTAGGAGGTCAAAATTATTAACATTTTGATGACTCAATTGGGAAACATGCTTACTATGCTTATGAACTAGTAAGTTTGCATCTCTTTTTGGATCATGGATTATCTATAAAACTATAAAATAAAATTTATTATACCCTATCAATGACTAAAACTCTTGACATAAAACAAGACAACTTTTTTCCTTCCAAAAATAAAGAAAGAAAGCCACATAAAACTAGGGAAACTAACTAACAAGACACCTAATGTATCACAAGAACCTACTAAAAATAAAACATAAGAAACATAATGTGATATACATAAATTTTAATAAAATAAAAATTACTAATTATTTATAAAATAACTTATCTCTTAGTAACAATGCTTTAGATGTAACCTATCAACTTGGATTGGGATCTCTTCACCATCCATTTTGGAAAATTAGAAGGTGTTGTGGTACTTATAGCTAGAGATTTTATAAGGGAAACTCCAAATTGAGTCAAAATTAGTGTGCCTTATTTTTTTATATCTATCCTCATCCCACTTTATAACCAAGTCACCTTGCTTGAAACTCTTTGAAGATGCTGATCTATCAAAAATTCTCTTCACTTATGTTTGATACATTTCCATGGATAACATGGACTGATTTATAAATTATTCAAGATCCATAAGCTCAAAATTTCTCACCTCCATAGTTTCATTCTCCAAAAAATCTATTTGATGCATTAGTTACAAATTAGGGAGCTCAATTGATATTGGTAACCTTACTTCTCTTCCATAGACAAGCTTGTAGGGTGAATTGGCTATAGACCTTTGAAAGGTGATTTTATCAACCCATAAAGCTGAATTAAGCTTCAAATTCCATGTCTCGTGATTATTCTCAATGGTTCTCTTTATTATCTTTAATAGGTTCTTATTAGTATACTTAGAAATGTCATTGCCTTATGGGTAATAATTTGATGAAGTGATAAGGTATACATCATGTGGATAACCCATTAATTGATATTATCTCCCATAAATTCCATAATGTTTTTTGAAATGATAGTGGAGGGAATTCCAAACCTTTTAATCAAACCTTCATATAAGTCCAACACACTAGATTTTTTTATTCCTTCAAAGCCACTTCTTTGATCCATCTAGTGAAGTAATCCATGACAATAAGGATCCACTTATGGCCTAAGCTTTAAGGTGGATTGATGAGGCCAATGAAATCCAAACCCCATTTGACAAAGGGATGATCCACTGAAATAAGTTGAAGAGGTAAGGCAACACGTCTTTATTTTCTTGTAAACGTTGCACTCTTCTTGAATTTCCTTACCCAAGCATAGAAATATATAAAAATCTTTGGCCAATAATATACACCCCTCATAATATTTAGGGTTATTGTCCTTGATAATGAGTGTCATATACCTTATCCATCATGAAATTCTTCAAGTGATATTTTAACTTAGCTTGTCTCTATGCACTTCAAAAACATGCCATTGATATCCTTTTTGAAAATCACTCCATTAACAAGGAGAAAAGGAATGGATTGAAATATAAAATACCTTATCCTTGATGCAATTAGTTTTGGAGGATACATACCATCTTGAAGGTACCTTACCATGTTTTGAAAACATCTTGGTGATAATGTATGATCATTTATAATTTCTTCATCATTCAGGACTAGAACTATTTCCTTATTTTTTTGCAAGTCTTGGGCTAAGTTTTCACATAATCCTTCGCCTCTAATCAGCTTAGTCACATTTATCTCAACATCACAATCCATCACTCTTATTATCCAACCTCCCCTCTTTTCACTTATATCATTTTTCAATAAGAACTATAGTATGATAGGATAAGCCACTATTAGATAGATCTTATTGTTAGATAACAAGTGTCTAAATTTTTTGAGACATCTAATTATTAAAAGTACATGTTTCTCTACACAAGTTTACCTTATCTAATATTCTTCCAATCCTTGATTGAATAATGCTATGGGATATTCCAAGGATTTATAATTTTGTTGTACTAGTATCCCTGAAATTATGTCCATATTATCATATGCATACAAGAAAAAATCTGCTGAAAATTTAGGATTAATGAGAGTAAGATCAATAGATATTTCTTTTTTAATCTCTTTAAAAATATTCATGCCCTACTTGGTCCAAGTTAAGCTCTAATTTTTATTAATCATGGTTGAAAGTGTCTTTGAAAAAGTTTTAAAATCATATTTGTACCTCCTTATAAAGTTTTTTTTTCAAGAAAACTTTGTAATACCTTCTTATGGTTAGGCAAGGATAATAAAAGAATGAAATCTATCCTTTTAAGATAAATTCTCAAACCATATTTATAAATAACATGAACAAGTATCTTACCTTCATGTACTAAAAATACACACTTATTGGGGATACGTGACACCCCATATTGTATACATCTCTCAAACACCTCTTGAGATGAAACATGTGCTCACTTGCATTCTTTGAAAATATAGTAACACCATCAAAATATATAAGAACAAACCTATTGATTTAACCTTGAAATTCCATATCCATGGTTCTTTGGAAGGTTGATCCTACATTGGACAATTAGAATGACATTTTACTATAAGCAAAAGTGCCCCATTTGGTAGTGAAAGTTTTATTAAACTAATCTTATTCCTTCATAAGTATATGGTTATATCCACTATAACCATCCAACAATAAGAACCTTTTTGAACCAGCTACTAGCTACAATATTTACTCAATTGATGGTAATGGATAATGATGTTTGAGTGAGGCCTTGTTTAAAACATATAAATCCACTCAAATTCTAATCTCTCTTTTTTTATTCATCATGAGAACAAGGTTATCCAACAAATTATAATTCTTGATGAGGAAGATGATGACTGATTCAATCAATTTGTGAAGTTATGTTATCATCAAAGGCTCAAGATTAGGATTGATTGGTATTTACCTTTGTCTTACTAGTTTTGTATTAGCCTATTTCTCAATGATGTGTTGAGATAATCTAGGATCAAACCCATTAAAATCACTATATTCCCATGAAAATACATCAACAAATTCTTTACATAAATCAACAAATGACACTTTTTGAGATGGAGAGCATTCTTTACCAAGTTTGAGAGTCTTCCCATTATCTAGCATAATGTTCTTATTTGGTAGACAATGAATACTTCTCTGTCCTCACCTAATCATCTCTACTAAAGATGTTATCAAGTGTGAAAAGACCCTTGGGTATATTTTTGGACTTGAGTTGGATTATCTGATCACCATACTATTGAAAGAGCTTTGACTGATATTTAGAAGAGAATTCAGCCTCTTGAAAAACATGAACAATCTAATTATCATCTTCAAAAAAATTCTAGTTCTTATTATTGTTATGAATATAAGGCCTCACCACAATCTTGATATGTGACTTATTTTTACCAATCCTTACATTAGTTGGAATTTTGAACTAAGCACCTATTACAACTAATTTATCTACATGCTTATTTCTCTCTAGGCACTAATTGGATATCAAAATCATCAAAGTCCTCAAGGAGATCCCATATTATATGTTTATAAGGCCTTAGAAAATAATTGTTACATACTTTCTACCCTCTCACTTGGTGAACCAAAACTTCAATATCACCAAATGCTTGCAAGAAGTTGATTCCCATCTTTCTAGCCCATTGCAAACCATGGACTAGAGCTTCATACTCTGCTACATTATTAGAATAACCAAACTAAAACTTACAAAAAAAAATATACATTTTTTAGTGGGTGAGATGATCATCATACCAGCCCCTATACTCTATTTATCCTTTGAACCATCAAAGTAGATTTTTTATACACCATCCCTTGATTCATCTTCTTTGACTATAACTAAAATTTGTGCATCATTATCTTGTAGACAATAAACACCAAGTCCTTCTTCATATATTTTTTTATAAGGATAATGTTCAAGTATTTTAGAATCCCATTAATCAAAAAAAAAATCATGAACTCTTTCAAGATGTTAGTTGGCTTGTACTTCACTAGTTTATTCCACCTCATTTGAGATGACACAATTAACATTCATAATACTAGGCATATATGGTTCTAAATGAAAACATGCAATAGGTTCAAAGTGAATTTTAACCTTGATTAGATGACTTATTATGAAAATGAGATAAGTCCAATAAATTTAAATATAACCACCTATCTTTGATGTGAAGTCTTGTGATAAACACATGGTAAAATATGAAGGAACATCTACTACCACTACATATTGTTGAATGGTCACATTTGGGCATGTATGTAGTATTAATTTTAGGATTTTGATCACGCCTAGTATATTTTATGGGGAGACATAAATATTCAAGACACCCTTGGTATTTGGATCATATACCAAACCCAACTTATCTATAATATACCTGGGCATCACTATACTACTAGTTCCATTGTCAACCATACAATTATGAACTAAAGTGTTGCCAAAAATTAAGGAGAGATAGAAATGAGGTGTTTTACCTAGTTTTAACTCATCTTTTTCCACTTTTAACTCCTTATTTAATTTTTTTAATTGTTATTTTATTTGGTGATCTAAATTTTCCAAAACCACATGTTCCATCTCTACTAGTTTTATGGACAAACTAAGGGTTGAAATATCTTGAATAAGGATGTCATTTTGTATGGGGATTTCAAAAGAATCCCACATATTCATGCTGATGTTTTACTTCTTTATGTGGTCAAATATACTAAAATAATATCCACCCATATATGGTTTCACCCTTGGAGCAACTGGATGATCTTGTACTTTAGGTACTTGGTGAGTTTTGTTTGCTTCTACATTCTAATTTTTCTAAAGTGAAGGGACAAAAAGATGAGAATTAACACTTTTAGGAATAATAGTAGGAATATTTGGAACATGACCCACCTTTTAAGTCTCATCAATATCCCTTTTATTATATCTTGTGATGGATGCAACCCCATTATTTGAGGTATTATATTTACCAACTTGATTCAAAGACACGTGAACATCAACCTACCTATTTACAAAGGTTGTGAACTTTACCTTGTTGTACTATTCCTCACTATGTTGAATTTATTGAAGAAAAGCTTCTTCTTGGGTCATTTGAGGAACTACCATAGTTTGATCTACTAAATATTTATTCTACATATGATTGTGTTAGGAATATAGAACATCAAGTAATATTATTGAATTAAAGATGGAAATAAAATGCCAAAAACACAACACAATAGAGATATAGATTTAACGTGGTTCACCTAATATGGGATAATCCCACATAGAAATAACTAGTCCTTATTATTCAGTCCAACAAATGAAGGGTATAACCTATAATACAACCACTATAATATCTTTTTCAATCACATAAAATGTGCCACTATAATTTCAATGCCCTCATATCAAAGGAGGGTTACATACAGGGCAAAAATGCTCAAACATAATTTTTACCATTAGATCTACAACCTAATAGTGAACAATCCATATTTAATATGAAATTATAATATTTTATGGTGACCCTAGTGGGGGGAGTTTCTCCTCATACCCCCTTATTAGGAACTACGTATTAAATTAAGATCAGACTTCACCATCCAACAATCTCCCACTTGGAGATTGATTTTTGGAACTCCACTACTACAACTCTTCCTTGGAATTTTCTTGGAAATTTGACCATGGTTTATTTCTCATCTTTTTTGTTATCCCTAAAGACCTATTAAAGATAAACAACTCTCTAGCTTACATTTGTGACTAATTTTGTTATCATATCTGTAGGATTATGATTTGTATGGATCTTTTCTAATTTCAGTTTACCATCCTCCAAAACTAAACAAATGAAGTGATACCTGAGTTATATATGTTTGGTTCTTGAGTGGAATGCAGATTTCTTTACTAAATGAAACACACTCTGGCTATCACTATACAACTTGTAATATTCCATCTTATGCCTCAACTCTTTCATAAACTATCACATCCATATCATGTCCTTGCTAGATTCTATAGCTATAATATACTCTACCTCTATAGTTGACAAAGCAATTATCTTCTACAATTTTGAAATCCAACTAACCATTATGTCACAAATAATGAATACATAACTTGTGGTGCTCCTCCTGCCATCTAAATCTACAGCCATGTCTACATCAAAATTTCCTTGTAAAGTAACATCTAAACCTTCATAGCATAATTTTCTATTAATGTTCCCTCTCAAGTACCTAAGAATCCACTTGACTTCATCCTAGTGATCCTTTCCTAGATTATTCATAAACCTAACTCCCACTACATGAGAAATATCTTATCTCGTGCACACTATAGCATACGTTAAACTTCCAACTACTAAATCATATGGAAATTTAGACATGTAATTTATTTATTCCTATGTTTTAGGACACTATTCCTTACTTAATTTGAATTTCCCTCCAAAAGGTTTTCTTATAGGTTTTGCATCTTGCATATTGAACCTGAATAACACCTTCTTGATGTACTCTTCTTGAGACAATGTCAATTTTCTATTTTTCCTATCTCTTATTATTTTCATACCAAGGATTTGATTTGTATCACCCAAATATTTCATTGTAAATGAATTTTCTAACTTTATTTTGAGATCATTTATTTCCTACATGTTAGACCTTGTAACAAGCATTCCATATACATATACTAACAAGATAATATATTTTAAATCCAAAATAAATTACATTAACTAAATTGAGAAATACACTACAAGAGATGATTATTTATACAACACTAAGTGAGATTAGATCTCCTAATCTTTATGAGATTATGAATCATAACATAACTAATCACACTTAGGAAATACCCCAAATAACTAACCTATGTCAATTAAAGGTTAATAACACCTTGAGACATTTATTACAATATAGCTAGGATTAATTAATTATTATAACATTCCCCCCTTAATTGATCATAGCCTAAAGAGAAGAAGAGAGAATTATTGAATGCCTCAAACGTATCATGTGTAAGTGACTTCATGAATATATCTAAACACTGATCCTAAGTGGGGAAATACTAGATTTATATGTTGTGCTAATAAACATGTTCATGTATGAAATGAATATGAACCTCTATGTGATTAGTTCTTTCATGAAACACTAGATTATGAATAAGATGTAGAACACCCTGATTGTCACAATTCAAAACTATAGGCTGAGTTTGTGGAACTCAAAGTCTTAAAATAATACAACATATCCATATCACTTCATAGATATCTCATACTATAGAAAAATATTATACCTCTATGGAATATCTAGAAACACAATTCTACTTCTTAATTCCCCATGAAATCAAACTAGATCCTAGAAAGAACACAAATCTAAAAGTGGATTTCCTATCATCAATAGAAGCTACATGATTTGCATTCATGTATCATGTAAAGAAGAACCTATCATTCTTCTTGTACTATATGCCATACTTAATTTTACCTCTAATGTATCTCAATACCCACTTTGTTACTTTCCAATGTGCCACCTTTAATTCTTGCATGAACCAAGAAAGATAATTGACAACACAGATAATATCTAGCCTAGTATATGTCAAGTAAATGAGACTCCTAATAAACTAAAAATAGAGAGTTTTATTTAATTATAATGATGGATCTATATAATACAACTAAAGTTTTGTATCCATAGGTATTGTAATAGGCTTGTAGTCCATCGTCTTGAATTTTTTGAGCAATGTCTTGGTATACTTCATCTATGAAACAAAAATGTAATGTTATTTATACCATACCTCCAAACCAAGATAATAATGAAGTATTATAAGATATATCACGTCAAATTATCACTTGAGATCATTCTTAGTTGCATCAATCATCTTCACTATGTTTCTAGTGATGACTAGATCGTTGACATAAATAATCACTATAACAACCTCCCCCCCATGCTCTTTGAGGTAGAGGTTAGGATCATATGGAATCTTTCTGAATCCATGTTTTATGAGATACTCATCAATCTTGATTTACCATGCTTGGGAAGCATATTTTAGCCCATAGAGAGACTTGATAAGCCTACAGACTTTTTGTTCCTGATTAGGTGCCACAAATCCTTCAGGTTGAGTCGTGTAGACTTCCTCTTTCAAATATCCATTAAGAAAGGAAATTTTTACATCCATTTGATGGAATTTCCATACAAAGTTTGTATCCATATAAAAACCATTCTGATAGTTTTTATCTTAGCTATGGGAGTAAAAGTCTCCTCATAGTTAATTACTTCTTTCTAAACATACGATTTTACAACAAGCCTTGCCTTATACTTGTTAGTACTACCATTTTATTTATAATTAGTCTTAAGGACCCATTTTTAACTAATATGATTCTTCTTTGGTGGAATATCCCCAAAATAACAAGTGTTATTCTTCATCAATGACTGATATTCTACATCCATGGTATCTTTCCAAAGTTTAGACTGTAGGGCTTCTATTATTGTAGAGGGATCATATGTTTATTACACAATACTCATAAATGCCATATTAACCTCTTCTTGAGTCATGATTTTATTAATTGATCTTAAAGTGGATTTATCTAGTACTCCATTCAAGTTATCATCTTGTATAGTACTTATATACCACTTGGGCATATATTAAACTATAAGTGGTGGTGTTAGAGTTCATATTTAACCATCTTCCTTTTCACTTCACCATCACTATCTAAAAATATTATACGAATTTTGGATATATAATTTTCCTATGTAAAAGGTTAATTGATTCCACTCTTTTCATCAAACACTACATCTCTACTGATTAGTACCTTCTTCATTTCTGGATCAAGGAGCCTGTATGCCTTTGATTATGCACTGTATCCCATAAAATACATTCCTTTGTTTTCTTATCCAACTTCTTTATTTTATTATTAGGAATATGCATAAATTCCTTTTAACCAAAAAATTGAATGCAAATTACCTTTGGTTTATTTCCTATCTAAGCTTCATGTGGTTTTATTCTATCAAGAGCTTTGGTGGGTGACCTATTCAACAAGTAGACTATAGTGTGACAAGATTCTTCCCAATATGTATTAGGAAATTTTTAATCTTGAACCATGCTATGAAAAATTTCAAAAATTACTTTGTTATTCCATTTTCAACTCCATTCTACTGAGGTAAATATTGAGCTATCAATTGATAATTGATTCCATTCACACTCAGATAGGCTGAGAATTCTTTACTAGTGTATTCCCCCCCATGATCTGAGTAGAGGATCTTGATTTTACTACCAGCTTCATTTTCAAACATGGCCTTGAATTATTTGAATACTTGAAAAGATTGATCCTTATTATTTAATAAGTATACTCATATTTTCTATGATCAATCATCAACAAAAAGTTGAAAGTATTTGTATCCCTTGAGACTGGGAGCAAAATGTCCACAAAGATCAATGTGCACCAAGTCCAACTTACCAAGTGATCGATACTCAATATTTCTAAAGGGATCTCTTTGTTATTTTCCTACTAATAAATTGGTGCTTATATCAAAATATTTATTGAGTTTGGTAAGACCATGAACCATAGCCTACTTGCTCAATTGAACCAAATATCCATAACTCAAGTGACCATATCTTCTATGCCATAAATTACCTAGTTCTATATCTTTGAAAAAAAGTGTTTGATGATCATTTTAAATAAAATCAACCTAAAACATTTTGCCAATGTTGGAAGCCTTGAAAATCACTTTGAAACTCCTATATTTGTCTTTGATGTGGAAAAACTTTTGACCATTTTAGTGATCAAATTCAACAATGAGGTAATGGTTAAGTAACTGATTAATTTTTTTTTTCTAAGCCCTAGAACATATAGAACATTTGAAATGTTTTAATTTTTATTTCCAAGTTAAAATTTGATGTCACCACTACCCTATACTATATATGAGGTATCATCTCCAAGTGATACATTTCCCTTTGATTCTGATTTTGTCAAAGTAGAAAATTAGATGTGTCTTTTTTGCTTGTAATGTGTCTAGTTTCTCCTGAATCAACATACCAAACTACACTTGGATGATTGGTAGACTCATGTGATTGAGTAGCTAAGCCATATTCCTCATTTGAAGAATCATTGTTTTCAACAACATTGCCATGTTGTTTAGGCTTGTAATTTTTTTCCACCTATTTTGTTGTTGTGTTTAATCCTTGTCTATTTATGGTGAATCAATGAAAGAGGACTTATTGCTTGATGAGCCATATTTAAATGTATTTTACCAATAATATTTCAAGTCATGTCCTTATTTTCCATAAATTCGACATGATTTAAGAGAACATGAATTGTTCCCTTGTTGGTTTTGTTGTTTATGATACTTTGAAGATTGTTTTTGACCCTTCATGAGTTTCTTCCCTTTCTAATTTGATTTGAGTACATGCTCATCATCTGCTTCCTCTAAATTATGAATAGATTCCTCTTGTTGCAACAAATTTACCAATGCCTCAAAGGTTGATTTTTGTCTTGTGACATTTAATGTCATCACAAAGATCCTATATGTAGGGGGTAGTGCTCTAAGGACTATAGGGACCAAAGAGTCATCTATCACCGATTTTCCCAAATATTGAAGTGAATCTCTCAAAGATACAACTCTTATAAGGAATGCTTATACTTTTTCATCTAATTTGAGCTTAAGAGTGTGTAATTGGATTTGAAGATGTAGGATTTGATTTTGATTCTTATCTTTATATACTATTTTAATCATATCCCATGCATGTTTTTTAATTGTAGTACCATGGATATGAGGTTGTACGTCATCCAAAACACCAAACATGATTATTAAATTAGCCTTTTTATTAGCCTTGTCATATTTATGTTTTTTTATCAACATCTATTGCATGTCTAACCCATGTGCCTTCAACTATCAACTAGATATATTCAAAATTTAGATGTGTTTTTACTTTTATTTTTCATGCTACATAATTATTACTGCAAAGCAATTGTGTGTCAGGGAGCATAAAATGTGGTCCTAAACCAAACATTTTGCATGTTGTAAATGACAAAGAAATATAAGTGTGTTTAAGTGTGGAAATGAAATGTGTGTTTACAAAAGTAAATAAAATATAAGAACACATACAAAAGTATGACAAATCATGCACAATAACACAATTGATGTTAGAATTTGTCAAGAATGTGTCCAAAAAAGCAATGGAAAAATGGACGTCAGTTTCAACCAAAAATGCGTCTGAGGAATAAATGAGGTTACAATATTTTCATTTGAATTTTAAAAATTTTAATAACTAAAATATATATAATCTAAAAATATACACTTTTTTAAAATATTGCATGAAAATTAGAGTTACCAATCAAAAGTTATGGGCTCTTAAAGGTCCAAAATACATGAACTAGTCTGCTAAACTAACAAGAAACTAAAAATTATGAAGATATAGATGATTAAAATTTAAAAATAACCTTACCAATACATATATATCAAACAAATATCCAAGTTGAAAAAAAAATAACCTTCCCATGCTTGATGGATCAAAAATTATAAACCTTGAAAGAAAGATCTTCAAATATGGCTCATAGTGGTGAAGGCCAAGCCCTTAGGGACTAAAAAAATGCCCAATAGGTGGTGATCATATGACATGAATACAGGATAATTTTTTTTTTGGTGTGATGGTGGTGTTAATGCTAGAAGTGGCAGATCTAGGTGGTGTTCCACCCAAAAATTTGACCTTGCACCAAATGAAAACTTCCAAATTGTACTCTACCTTCAAACTTTCACTATAGGTGCGTCGGTGCTCCATTTTCAAAAAACAAATACTTTTAAAAAATATCTCGATGAGAGGAATCTAGTGATATAATATTTTATCCATGATTATGTAAAAAAATTTATAAAAACTACCAATTTTTTTATTATTCCTCACTTGTTATACAAAATAGAAACTTGAAAAAATTGTAAAAAATCACCAAAAGCTCTAAAAATTCTATTTTTTTAAATGAGTATTTTTTTGAGTAGAATTGAAAAAAATTAAAATATCATTTCTATAGATTCTATATTTTCTATATCTAATAAATAATAAAAATTTTCATCACAATGACATATACAATCATCTTAAAAACTTAGATCTATTCCTCCACCAACTCAGAAGTGGATATTGACCATAAATAATAATAAAAAATTCAAATCTCTCAAATATGATCTTAGATCTGAAATTTATCCCAAAATTTAATATAAATATGGCTAAAATTTATCAAAACAAAAAAAATAAAAATAAATAAATAAATAAATAAATTTCCTATTTTAATAACTTTACTCCTGTAAATTGGCTAGAATTCTAGCAGTGTTTCAACTTGAGATGGCTGAAATTGGAGCAGTGTGATGCATCCAAGGATTGCACAAATCTTTATCTTAATCTCCATTGAATCTATAATTCTTTAAAAATACTCCTTAGGAATTTATTGCTCTGGTACCAAATGAAATAAATAATAAATGGGATTAATTGAATTGAAAAAAGTACTACAATAGGTGCTTATTTATACAACACTAAGTGAGATTAGATCTCCTAATTTGTAGGAGATTATGACTCAAAACACAATTAATCAAACCTAGGAAATACCCCAAATAACTAACCTATATGAATCAAAGGTGTAAATTACCTATAGACATTTATTACAATATAGTTAGGATTAATTAATTATTCTAACTAAACATGTTAGGATTCTTAAACTTGCTAACAACTCCCACTACATGAGCACCATAACATAAATTACACTTACAACTACTGAATCATATGGAACTTTATACATGTAATTTATTTCTTCCTACATTTTAGGACATTGTTCCTTAACTTAAATTTCCCTCCCAAAGGTGTACTTAATGGTTTTGTATCTTACATATTGAACCTGGCTAACACCTTCTTGATGTACTCTTCTTGAGATAATGTCAATTTTCTATTTTTCCTATCTTTTGTTGTTCTCATACCAAGGATTTGGTTTGCATCACCCAAATCTTTCATTTCAAATTAATTTTCTAATTTTCTTTTGAGATCATTTATATCCTACATGTTAGACCCTACAACAATCATGTCATATATATACAATAAAAAGATAATATAGATTCCATTATCTAATATATTCAGATATACACAATGGTTAAAATTACATCTACGATAACCTTATTATATCACAAACATGTTAAATTTCAAATGCCACTACCCTAGAGCTTACTTTAGACTATACAAACTCTTTTTCAATCTTCACACCATTTTCTCCTTACCTTTTACTTCATATCCTTGTGGATGCTCCATATATATTTCTTCCTCCAAATCACCGTGAAGGAAAGTAGTCTTCACATTTAACTATTCAAGGTGAAAATCTTATACTGCTACAAAACTTAAAATATTTATTTTGGAAGTCATTTTTAAAACTGAAGAAAATATTTCATCAAAATCAATACCTTTCTTTTGTGCAAACCCCTCTATAACAAGTCTAGACTTTTTGCCTCCATCTTCTTACTTCAACCTATAAACCCATTTATTCTCCAATACTCTTTTACCTATAGGAAACTAAACCAAATCACGAGTTTGGTTATGTACCAAGGATTCCATCTCCTCCTTCATACCTTGCTCCCACTTCTTTCTGATTTCTACCTGCATTACTTATTCATAGCTTTTTGGCTCACGGCCATCTATCAATAATAAATAATAAAGTGAAGGAGAGTATTATTGAAGGAGTATACTTAATCTATTAGATATTATAACTACACTTTCAATATTTTGAGGTAATTTTTGTTATATTTGTTACACATTATGATTTTCTAGCACTTTTGGAATTTTATTTCCTGTGATTCTATCGAGTACTGCATATTCTATATTTGGCTTTTCTTGTTTATTTTCCTGTAATTGAGCTCTATACATGACCTTCTCATTAAAGATCACATCTCTACTCCTAATTATTTTTTGATTTTTAAAATCCCATAAATGATAACCAAAATCATTAATTCATTATCCCATAAAAGTACATTTCTTGGATTTTTCTTCAAGCTTGGTTTTATTTTCTTTATCAATATGGATAAATGCTTCACAACTAAAAGTCTATAAGAAGGAATAAACTACATTTTTACTTGTCTATGATTATTATATAATACCACCATCCAAAGGGCTTGAAGGCCCTTTATTTATTAAGTAAATATCAGTATCCACAACATCTACCTAGAACTATAAGGGTAACCTTCCATATAATCACATGCTCGTTGCATGCTCCATAATTATCTTGTTCATCCTATTTGACACACCATTTTGTTGAGGTCTTATTGGAACCATATTTTCTCTATGAATCACATGTGATGAAAATAAATTATCAAATTCCTTGTTGCAATATTCACCTCCATTGTCTGATCTGACACACTTTAACTTATTTCCTATCTCATTCTCAACCAAAGCTTTCTATTTCTTAAAAGTATCAAAAACATCAATTTTTTTTGTATGAAATAAACCCAAGTTTTTGTAGTTGCATCATCAATAAAAGTAACTATTGGAATCAAATTTTGTACCCTAGGACCTTCTATTCAACTCCTACAATTTGTGGGGAACTTGTAAGAGATATTAATCTCTAGTTTATAAGGGTTAACTCCCTAGATTCTTCTTTGAATGCCTATCACCTAATCTAATGCTTGTTCATGGGAAAGAGTTAGAAGTTTTGAATAAATTGGAATAAAACTAAACTAGATAGGTGATTCACTAAGATATATACCATATACTATCAAACTTATACTAAGCATAAAGTTTTCCAAGACCAATTCTAGGGATTGAAGGATTCTAACATAATTGCTTCAATGTGAAGGTAGCATACATGGGAAAATCAATAAGATAACTGACCTAGGGGTATATTTCACACCATAGAGATAATTTATTAGGTAAATAATGGCTTATTACAATAAACACACTTCACATAACCTATTAAAATCAGAAATCTTAATTAAACATGAAAGATAAAGGGAAGAAGGATGAGATTATCACTTAGCTCCAGTATTCATCACTCACACACTTAGACAAAATGTTCAAAACTTAGAATTAAACTTTTATTAAATTCTTAGAGACAAATTATGATGTCATTTTAGTAGGGTTTTTCCATACCAACTATTCTTAGATTCATATAATAGTTGAAAGGCTCAATTTATAGAACTTGGAAGAGAGACAGAAGAGGAGTCAAAGAGTCATAGAGACACTTGTCACCACTATAAAGATAAATTATTTGTGCATGTTTGAGAGATACGGGGTTATACATACAATGTTATGAGTTGAAAATGTCATCTCCAATCATCCAAAACCTACAAAGTGGTCAAAAAACTCTTTTTCTTGCATAGAAAATTGCCCCTCATGATTAGCCTTCCAAAACTACCTTATCACTACAACTTATCAAGTATAATGATGTTTATTAGTGATATGGGTTCCTAATAACCCATAACATGCATTGTATAGGTTATTTATTAGCCTTATCATTTTGGCCATGCATAATCATTCTTGGTAGTCTTAAAAATAATTCCTTTCCATGCACCTCTCACACTTGACACCTAAAAAATATTAAATTATAAAATATTATCCATAAAAAAAGAGTAAATACATGTTTACATATAATTATTTTCAAGAAACAATGCTTAAAAGGCCTTCTAATTTAAGATTCACCATTTTCTCCTAAGTGTCCACTATATGCCTACTAGACTGGCTGAAAGGAAAGAGATAGTAGGTAGAGTTAGGATATTATACACCTAATAAAATGATCATGAGGACTTATAAAATGTCCTAATATTCCTCCCAAAGTTTATTATGTCTCTTGAAAGTCTTCTCACACTTGAAAAATACACAAATTTTTTAAAAGAGCCCTATTTTGCCCTATTTTGTATAGTTACGTACAACAACCTAGCATTGAAGGGTGACTGAGAGAGTCTTCTACATGTTCTCAAGGTTTCATGTCATTTCCATCTCATCTTCATGATTAATTTATTCATCTTTCCAATTAGGTCCTTATGTAGGGTTTTCAAGGGTTTTGAGTGAATTCTTATCTTAACCTTTGTTTATAAAGGTTTGAAATTGGAATCCTCTAAAATTTTCAATAAGGTATTCTTAAGGACCATATCTAATATATATAATCACCTCCAAGTCCTATGCAAAGGCTTATGAAAGATATGAGCATTCCAAGATGGCCATTCAAGTCATTTTCATGTATTTTGTGAGGGTTTATGTGTCTCAAGCCCAAAAATGGTCCATTTTTGGTTATTTTTGACATATAAAATCTCATACACCTATTATTTACCCCCAATAACCTATTCAAATAATTATAATGGCTCTCCAAGATCTAAAAATGAAAATGACTACCTCTTTGAAACTAGGTCCATACCTTGCCAATGGGTCTGCCTACACCTTTGAGCCAAATGAATATTATTTACAATTAAAATTCACTAGTATATATTTAACACATCATATTTATCCCAATTTAGGTGATCCAAAATATTACAAGGCTTGTCAAAGGCTAGAACTTGAAATGATCCCTCATTTGGAATTATGACTATTCCTTGCCTTACCCTAATGACTGTAAACCTTTTTGGTTAGATCACATTACTTATTCTAAAAACTTATAGGTTTATTTAACATGTTTATCTAGGTTTTTCAAAAATATACAAACCCTCTTTCAATATTTTTTTTTACCTCTGGTCTATGTCTCTAACTCCTTCAACAAGAAAATAGGGTTTATGTAAAGGGAAAAGTGCCCCCTATCTGAAACAAAAAATGGGGAAATTTCATTATTATCCTTGAAAATTTTATTAATGTATAATATTCCTTAACTCTCAAAGGTACTATGTACCAATTTTTGTCCTCTAACTCCAAGCATAAGACATCCATCTCTACACATTTTCTAGGCAAATTTTAAACAAGGCAAACGTGATGAAGGTAGGCAAGGTATGAGACTAATTTTTGCCTTTGAAAAGGTTATATTTATACATATACTTAAAATAATGAGGATTATTTTCATTTTGGATCATTATATATCATCTTATTCTTTATTTAGGTCCTTACTCTTTGTATACTCTTTCTTTCATATGCATATGGTCACACTTGTCATGATTGTGACTGTGTCTACCCTGCCTATAGGTGGTTTTGGATTTGTTCATGGTGTAAAATAAGGTCATTATTGTAACCTTGGGGTTAAAAAACGTCTTATAATATTTTTTAACACTTTTAATACTAAAAATATCCATAAGAAACCCAAACCTACCCACTATCTACCTCATCTTACATGTCTGACTTGTAGGTGTATATTAAGCTATTCAAGGGTTTGTGTAGGCTCATTATCCTTTAAAAGAGTCCTATGAAAACATAATATCCTTATTTAGATTAATAAACACAATTTAATAAATGTTTATATCTTATTATCTTTCCAAAATACCTTTTCCCCTCAAGGTTAAGCTCACTGTCAAGACTGAGACACTTGCCATGACTGTGACTATCTTCTTATGGAGGACCACTGTTTGGTATCCTTGTATGAGCCTAATTGTATAAAAGGTTTTTTATAGTATTTATAAATATATTATTTTCATTTATTTCTCATTCTCCCTTTTCATGACCTTCTCACCCTTCCTAACAAACTCATGTCTCTTCCTACCCTCATATGATTGTACCCTACTTTTAGGGATCCTATAGGTGTATATGGCAAGAGTTAGGCCTTGTCAATGTTGAATAGGAATTAATAATGATTTATAATATAATTATTATGTGTTTGAGATCCATTTTTTTAATTTTTAAGATCTTATATCTCCACCTAATCCCCTTTATCATATCATTATTTGTCTCAACTATAGGTGGCACTTCTCAGGCTTATAGGTGCATGTGTGGAGTCCCTAACCTTTAATTTTGATGTGAAAGAACCATTAAATTAAATTTAAGGTCACAAAACCTGATTTAAATCATCATTACTCCCTTAAAAAATTCAAAACACCATGTAAGTAATAAATTTGGGTCACTGTCTAGTGTTTAGGCTATAGGTACCATTTCGTGTCTATGTACAGAGAAACAGTAAGCTTGGGGATGTCTAAACATCAAATTACATATTATCTTTGTCATCTTGGCTCATGAGTATCACTTGTATTATTTATAATTATTTAACTTTTGTGACATAGTCTAATACCATCACTATGAAGGGCAAGACTTCTTTTGATCAACATCTTGTAGACTTTACTAAAAGGTTTCAATGTTTTTGAAGCCATCTTTAGACCTTGAAAAATCCCATCTCCACTCATCTTAAATATCTCATCCTTATCATAGGCCATGTAATATATAGGTAATATCAATTTTTCCAAGTTGTATGTTTATATAAACTTGCAATTACATCTAGTGAAGTCTTCAAAAACTTCATAGGCCTCTATTTTCCACTTTTAGAGACTAAGGGCCTGAATAGTCCATTACCTTCCTAAGTTGGTTTTAGACTTCTTATGATATCTTGAAACCTTAAAAAATATTATCATGTTAATTTTATCATGATAGGGTTTTAAACACTTGTTCAATCTCTCTCTTCAATGGTTGAAATGGTGCTCAAATCTTTGTCATGCTGCCAGTAGGTGGTGACTAATACATTACAGTGAACAAGATGAAACTTTTACATAAATGTGAACTTGTGTACTTTCATTGGGTAATATCACTACAATTTTTACAATTTTAATCCATTTTATCACAATTATATGTCTCCAAACATCATGATGACATCAACATGATCTTATAGATGCAAAACGTTGAGCTATAAAGTAGAGAGGATGGAATTAGACCAAAATAATCCTAGGAAGAGGCCCTTGTAAACTATTTATACCTATAAAAGCAATAGATCAATGTAAAACTAGTGGATAAGAATTGATAAACACATCAAACTATCAACACCATCAAACCAAAGAAAGGAAATCTGAGACAAGTACAAATAGTGACCCCTTCATGGTTGTAAATGCATAAAAAGCTACTTGGAGTGTTAAAAATTTTTCATAAAGGAGGAGCCACAAATATGAGAATTTTTAATATTAAATTTAAGTGCACTTAGATAACTTTCACTCACCAATACCATTCTTCCCAACTCCACCTGTATGGTCTACGCCAAGCACTTGAAAGTGGCTTTTCTTGGATTGCAAAGAGAAAATGGAGAAATAGAAGTTGCATTTGGTATTTTAAAATTATATATTGAAACCAAGCATTTAAAATAGTGTGGGAGGTGAATAGGCACTCTAACCACTTTTTTGGTTGATGGTCAAATCATTCATTCCATACAAGTGCCCAAAAGGGCCTAAAAACAAGGAGAAACTCCCCATATCTACATGTAACTGACTCTTGGATGGAATATAACTACTAATAACATGATCCTAACCTATTAATCATTTAAAATCACCTTGGTGACAAATTTTATTGCATGAAAGTTTGTACAAGTCATTAAATGGGCTAAAATGTGACCAAAAGGCTCATTTTTACACATGAGACCTAGCATATGATAAATTCATGACTTGAAAACACTTTAAAACATGTCAAAGACCATATTATGACCTATTAAACATAATTTGGCACTTTAAACATGTTTGACCATATTTGACTTTGGTTGACTAGGCTATTTTAAGGAGGTTAGACTTCAAGAAGGACTAGGGGAAGGATAAGTGAGACATATAGGAAAATAAGAGACCCAATAGGACACATGAAACCTTATTAAGAAGTTAAAAATATTAGGTGTTGACCCAATTTTAATTGAGGTCAAATTTGGTCAACATTCTTAGTGATTCTTAGGGGTGGTATGCCAACTATGCTTAAGATCAGTTGCCTAGTCCTTCCATTGGGCATGGAGTCACATATATGGGCACTAAAATTGACTTGAAATACTTTTGAGTCAAGGAAAACAAGCTGGTTTACCCACACATACAAAATCAAATACACACACCAAATAAAAGGAAGGAAACACACTTTTGCTATGAAGCACTTAGGAAACATAAGACAAACTCAAAGGAAACACATGTGTTCAATTAAAATACTTAGGGAACATAACCAAAGCATGAAAATCACACACCTATGATACTTATTTACAACATGGACTTCATAGGGACTAATATCATATATTTATATGTATCCCATTCATAGGGATAGGGAACTCCTCTCTGTTCATCTTTGTCAACTAAAAAGAATTACTTTACTTGCACTTGCTAATGATGTAAGGGATGTTCCACAAGGCATCAAAATTTGTATGTCTACCTTGTTTTGCTCTATCCTCATCCCATTTTATAAATAAGTAACCTTATTTTAACACTCTCATACTCTCTCTCTTATCAAAATACTTCTTCATGAGTACATGGTGGTGTTCCATAGTTTTATGTGCATTGTCCCTTACTTCTTGTATCTACATTAGTTCTATCAATCTAACTTCCATTAGAGTATTCTCAAGTAATTCCAACTAATGTGAAAGTTATAGAGTAGGTATTTCTTAAGATATGGACAATCTAAATTCTCTTCCATAAATAAGAACAAAAAAAATTGCCAATTGACCTCTTCGGAGTAATTCTATCAGCTCATAGGGCTATCTTTAACATGATATGTCATGCCCTTTGATTGTTCTCCAATGTCATTTTGATAATCTTGATGAGATTCTTATTGGTATAATCAACTAATCCATTACTTTGAGGGTAATAGTTTGATGAAGTGCTCAACTAAAATCCATTCCTATTTTCCCAATCAAAGGTTTTAGTACTCATGAAAATAAGTGCATTATTAGAAATGATAGTATAGGGAACCCAAAACCTTATTATGATGATCTCATAGAATTCTAAAATAGCATTTTCACTTGCCTCTTTGAATGCAATAGCCCTTATCCACCTTGTGAAGTAGTTAGTTATAGTCAATATCCACTTGTGTCCAACACTTGATGGAGGGTTGATCATACCAATGAAATCAAGGCCCCATTGCATGAAGGGCTGGTCTACTTAGATAAGATTCAATGGAAGGGCTTAAATCTTTTGTTTTCTTACAAAGAAGGCACATTGAGGACATATCTTAGCCCAATTTTAGAAATCCTTGAAAAATCTAGGCCAATAATAGCTATCCCTCATTATCTTTGTAGTTGTTATTTTAGGGGAGAAATGACCTCCATCTACACCATTGTGAAATTTTCCAAAAACATACCAAAATGATCATTGTTGACACACCTCAATATCACACAACTCACATATTTCCAGAAGATAATACCATATACAAGACAATAAGGAATGGTTTTCAATCTAAAATACCTTCTTTGAGACTTGTTTAACCATTGGGGGGCACTCACTATTTTAGAGGAAGCCAATAATGTCTTGTGTCCAACATTGAATTTTTATGTGGTCAGCTAATTAGGGATGAACTTGATTAACCAATAATTCTTCTTTTGGCCCTTAAATATCTGAAACTAAATGCTCACATAATCCCTTTCCTCTCAACAATTTTGTTGCCTTTATATCCACATCATACTCCATTACCTTTGTAATCCACCCAGCTCTCTTTTGTTTGAGATCTTTGCTTAGAATAAACTCCTTGCTATTAGGATGAGAGATCATGACATGTATCTTGTTAATTTAAACCATGTGCCTAAATTTTTTCAATCTTCTTATCATATCTAGAAATTTTTTCTCAACAAATGTATACTTGACCTCATAGTCTTCCAATCCTTGGCTAAAAAATGCAATTGGTTGCTCTATTTCTTCATCATTATTTTGTATAAGCATAGCTGATATTGTATCAAGGTTAGAAAAGGTATATAGAGTATGAAATATTTAGAAAAATTTGGGTTTAAGAGAGTAGGAGATTGTGTAATTTCTTGTTTGATTGCCTCAAAACTATTCTTACCTTCCTTTGTCCAAGCAAAATCTTATTTCTTTTTTAGCATGGTTTTGATAGGTTTCACCAAAGTTGTAAACTCAGAATAAACATTCTTACAAATTTTATTTTATCCAAGAATATTTTTAGTCCTTTCTTGTTTAGAGGCAAAGATAAGCCTAAAATGACCTCAATCCTTTTAGGATCAATAGATAAACCTTGTTTTGAAATAATATGACCCAATACCTTACCTTCATGGACAACAAAGATGCACTTATTTGGATTAAGATATAATCCATACTCATTAAACTTCTCAAAAACTTGCCTTAGATGTTTCATATGATCATTATCATATTTTGAAAAAATGATTATATCATCAAGGTACACAAGCAATATCTCATTGATCAACTCTTTAAAAGACATGTCCATTTCCCTTTAAAAGGTAGCTCCAGCATTAGAAAAACCAAAGGGAATATTCCTATAGAGAAAGGTTCCCCATTTTTTAGTAAAGGTTATCTTAAATTGATCCTCTTCATTCACCAATATTTGGTTATAACCTGAATAGCCATCAAGAAGTGAAAAACATTGAGAACCTAAAATAACTTCCAAAATTTGTTCCATGAAAGGTAGTGGATAATGATCCTTGAGAGACACCCTATTAAGGTCTCTAAAATCCACATAAAGTCTTATCTCTACACTCTTATTTTATAAAAGTACATGATTGGCTACTCATGTTTAGTGTTTGATAGGAAAGATAATCCTAGACTCAATCAATTTGGTAAGCTCTTTCTTTATGAGTTCCTCTATGTTGGGATTGATAGGCCTTTATTTTTGCCTAACTAGTTTAGCTCTAGGTTCTAACTCAATGGTGTGATAAGATAGAATTGGATAAAACCCTTTCAAATCTTTGTATTCCCAAACAAATATATCATGAAACTCTTTACATAATTCAATAAAGGCTTGCCTTTCGAATGGAGAACATATCTTACCAATTTTAAAAAGTTTATCCTTAAATATCATGACTCTTTCATAGTTCTCTTCCTTTGTATACATGCTCACTCTTTACTTCCTCCTTTGGTCATATTTATTTAAAATAATCTCTAAGGTAACCAAACCTTTAGGTATCTTGTTTGTCTTTAGCTGAATGACTTGTTCCTCATATTGACTATGGAACTTCTTTTGGTTCTTTGAAGAAAATTCTACCTCATTTTTTAAGAAATATACAATGTGTTTATCATTTTCAAAAACTTGCCATGACACCTCATTATATATAATATAATGTCTAAAAATTACCTTCATATGATATTTATCCTTCCCTTTACTTATATCATCAACTATGTCAAAGTGTGCTCATATGATAGCCAACCTATCAGCATGTTTATTTGAATCTCTTAGTATAGGTTATATGTTTTAAGCATAAAAATATTCAAGTAGATCCCATACCCTATGCTTGTAGGATTTAAGAAAAGTATTCTTGGCTATATCTTGGTTTCTGACTTTGTGTATGACCAATTCACTATTGCCATAAACCTTCAAATTATTGATTCCATTTTTCTTTTCCCATTAGAGGCCATGAACTAAGCCTTCATATTCTGCCAAATTACAAGTAAAACTAAAATGGAATATATATGAAGAGTAGTATTGGTTATTTTATGGAGAGACTAACATGACACCAGCCCATACACCTACTTTTCTTCTTGAGCCATCAAAAAACATTTACCATATCCCTTAAAGTTCATGATCTTCATTAGTGAGTGAGGGTATAAAAGTATTTTCTTCATGTATGCAATAAACTCCAAAATCAGTCTCTTCTATGAATGCATAGGGATCATTATCATATGTTTTAGTACCATACACATCAAATAAAATGTTATAAATAACTTCAAGGGGAGAGGATGCTTCACCACCCATGACACCTTCTTCTTCACTAATCACACAATTCTGATTTGAATTTATCTCCACATATGGATCAATATGAAACCTCACCAAGGTTTATATTCTTATGGTTAACTTATCTCCATATATTATTATAAAATATATAAAATACCAATCAAAATAAAGGTATCCTCATATTTTATCCATGAATTCCCTTGACAAGCAAATAACAAAGTGAGCTGGAAGGTCTACTACCACAATGTCTTGCATAATGGGAAAACTTGTACGATCATGTAGAAATAATTTCAATCCTCTAACTAACACAAATATCTTGGTTAGAGTTACATCAATATAAAACACCCATTCTATATGTGGTTCATACTTTAATCCCAATTTATTTGCAACCACCTTAGGCATAAATATGGTACTAGCTCCACTATCCATAATGCAATTATGAACCAATTTGTCTCCCATAATGAGTGCAAGGTAGAAAGGTGGAGGCATTTCAGATTTGGTGGAGGGTTATAGAACATAATATGGGGTATTGGTAAGGGCTACACCATTATGTCTTAGAGCTTGAGGGGCTACATGGATGTTTGAAATTTGCTCTTGTAGGAGTTCTTTTTGACCAGGCATTTGTAAGATTTCCCAAAGAGATATACTTATCTTGGCATTATTCAAGGAATCAATAATTTTTAGAGGGGAATTATTCACCTTTTATTGCACCCTTTAAGGTAGTGAGGAATCTTGAAATTGATGTATTTTAGGCTTCACAACCTTGCTCATATTTTAACTTTGATGAGGAGTGTGACTAGTAGGAGGTATTACACTAGGATTCACACTTTGTGGCCTTGAAGAGGCATTACTTGGAGTCACATGTGAATTTAAAACATCTCCCAAATATCTATTTTTGGCTCTTGTGTTGGCTTCAACTAATTTACTTTGGTTTAACACATAGTTATCCTCCTTTTGAAAGTTCATAAAACTGGTACTTTGGTTGCTACCCTCTCCATGAGTATCCCTTTGCATGAGATTTGCTTCTTCTGATGTGAGACAAGGAATAGCTCCTTATTGTGCCACTAATTATTAACAACCTTCTCCACCATCATACACAAATTGACCTTGATATTTTCCCCATTGATTTAAATGTTCCTCTTGTTAAACTAGTTTAGTATGGATTGGAACAATAGCCCTTGTGAATGGGATAGAGTTAGCATTATGGACATTGGGATGCCTATTGAAACCTTTTAGACCTTGTTATCTTCCTTGGTAATTATATTTGGGTGGAGGTATATAAGTTTATGAAGGATAATAATGGGGATTGGGTGGAGAACTTGCATATAATTGAGCTTGTTTGAGCTGAGATTATAATGAGAAAATCATTTCATCTTTATCTATAGCATTATCCACCTTCTTGGGAGTTATTTTAGGATTGGCATTGGCATTGGGGACTTGTGCTATACTTGGATCTTCAAATAGAATATGAGACAAAAAAGGCATGGAAAATCTTGGGGGTAATCTCCTAGCTTGTATCAAACTATTATTAGCTTCAATAGTTATCTCATATGCCTTTAGTAAAGTAAATCCTCCCATTGACTACAATATTACTTCTACATCACTACCAATAGTTTTGAGATAAGTGGGAAATACAAAGCTTGGGGGAAGCCTCATGATAGCTGGTAATATATACCATGTCCTTTGAAAAATTTCATTGAAATCCCCCATCGATTCATTATGACCTCTTTTTCTCACATTTAGCTAGTGAATTAGTGAAGTATGGTCACTCTTATTCTCAAACCTATTCACCAAGAACTCTCCAAATTCATCCCAATTATTAATTCAACCACCCTCCAATGTCCTATACCAATCAAGTGCCTTACCTTTTAGATACATGGCAAGTAGTATAATAGCTATGTTATCTTGAGTGATATTGTGAAATTTACAAAAGTTTTAAATGTCCCTAATGTTTTTAGATGGGGTAATAGGGCCCTCTCCATTAAAGCTAGGGAGACTTTTGGTAGTGTTGGGTGGAATAGGATCATATGTAGGAAGGTTAATTGGATTTTGGGTGTTTCTAGGAAAGAATGTTGCCTAGCCATCTCTTCCTCCTCCTCTTGATATCCTATCTCCTCAACTTCTTCAAAAAATTATTATTCAGGATCTCTAAATGTTAATAATGGTTTAGGATGTTATTCCTCAAGAGGAGCTTCAAATAGAGGGACTTGATTGAATTCTCTATTAGAAGATAATCTAGTGAATACCATGAAGTATAATGTGAATAAATTGATATAAAACCATAGATTATAACCATTTAGAATCACCAAATTTTGGATTAAAAACACCTTTGTAACCTTAAGTTTGTCAAGACTAGCATTCACCTTGACATGGAAATAATTAGGACCAATTATCCCATCGAGCATGCCAAAACTATTAGCATCAAATTATGTAGCCTAGGACATTCTATTTAGATTCTAAATTTTTATTAAACATTTAATAATCTCTCAAATTGTGTGGAACTTGTAAGAGAGATGAATCTCTAGTTTATAAGGACTAGCTCCCTAGATTCTTGTTTGAATGCCTATCACCTAATATAATGCTTGTTCATGGGAAAGAGTTAGAAGATTTATATAAATTGGAAAAAAAATACACTAAATAGGTGATACACAAAGATATATACCATATAATATCAAACTTATACTAAGCACAAAGCTTTCCAAGACCAATTCTATGGATTGAAGGATTCTAACATAATTGCTTCAATGTGAAGGTATCATACATGGGACAATCAACAAGATAACTGACCTAGGGGTAGATTTCAAACCATATAGATAATTAATTTATTGAATATGGTCCTATTATAATAAAAAAACTTCACATGACCTATTAAAATTATAACTCTTGCTTAAACATGAAGAATAACAGGAGTAAGGATGATATTATCACTTAGCTACACTATTCATCACTCACACACTTAGACAAAATGTTAAAAACTTAGAATTAGAAATATATTAAATGTTACAAGACAAAGTGTGATGTAATTTTAGTATTTTTTTTCCATACCAATTATGATTACATCCTACAATATCTGAAAGGCTCAATTTATAGAACTTGGAAGAGAGAGAAAAGGGGAGTCTAAGAGTCATAAAGACACTTGTCACCACTATAAAGATAAATTATTTATTTATATGAGAGAGATATGGGGTTATAAATTTAGTATTAGGATTTAAAAATTTCATCTCAAATCATCCATGACCTGCAAAGTGCTCAAGAAACTCCTTTCCTTGCACAAAAAACTGCCCCTCATGATTAGCCTTCCAAAACTACCTTATCACTACAATTGATTAGGTTTGATGATGGTTTTAAGTGATAGGGGTTACTAAGAATCCCTCACATGTATTGGATATATTTTTTATTATCCCTATCATTCTGCCCATGTATAATCATCCTTGGCAGTCTCAAAATAGCTCTTTTCTGTACACCTCACACACTTGTCACCTAAAAACTCTTCAATTTTGTAATCTGATCCATAAAAGAAGATGAATGACATGTATCCAAAGTTTACATATCATTATTTTCAAGAAAAAAATACTTAAAATGGATTCCAATTTAAGATTCACCATTTTCTCCTAAGTGTCCACTATCTGCCTACTAGACTAGCTAAAAGGAAAGAGATAACATATAGACTTAGGAGATTAACAACCTAATAAAATGAACATGAGGACTTATAAAAAGTCATAAAATTCCTACCAAAGGTTATTATGTCTCTTTAAAGTATTATCACACCTAAAAAACACACAAAAATGTCAAAAGAACCTTATTTTGCCCTATTTCATATAGTTTTGTACAACAACCTAACATTAAAGGGTGCTTGAGAGAGTCCTCTACAGGTTCCCAAGGTTTCATGGAATTTACATCTCATATTCATGTTAATAAATTTTTGATGTTAGAATCCTCTCAAAATGTCACTGAATGATTCTTAAAGTCCTTCTCTAACATCTCTAATCACCTCCAAGTCCCATGCAAATGTGCATGAAAGATATGAGTATTCCAAGATGACCATTCAAGTCATATTCATGTATTTTGTGAGGGTTTGTGTGTCTCAAGACCAAAAATTATCCTTTTTTGGTTACTTTTTCCATATAAAATCTCATACACCTATGTTGTATCCCCATTGACCTATTCAAATCATTATAATGGTTCTCCAAGATCTAAAAATTAAAATGACTACCTCTTTGAAACTAGGTTCATACCTTGCAAATTGGTCTACCTACACATTTGAGACAAATGACTATTTTTAACACTTACCATACACTACTATAGTCTTAACACATCATATTTATCCCCATGGAGGTGATCCAAAACATTACACGGCTTGGCAAAGGCTAGAACTTAAAATGACCCCTCATTTAGAATTATGCCTATTCCTTGCCTTACCCTGATGAATGTAAACATTTTTTGGTTAGAGAATACTGCTTAGTCTTAGAACTTATAGGTTTATTTATAATTTTTATCTATGTTTTTTCAAACTATACAAACCCTCTTTCAATATTTTTTTGACCTCTGATCCATGTCTTTACCTCCTTCAACAAGAAAATAGGGTTTGTACAAAGGGAAAAGTGCCCCTTATCTGAGACAAAATAGGCAAAATTCCCCTATTAGAATTGAAAAATTTATTATTTTATTATATTATTTAACCCCAAAGGGTACTCTATACCATTTTTTATCATTTAACTCCAAGCATGAGAGCTCCATCTCTACACATTTCCTAGGCAGACTTTAAACAAGGTAGCCTGATGAAGGTAGGTAGGGTATGAGGCTGGGTTTTACCTTTGAAAGGGTTAATTTTATGCATATCCATAGATTATTTATTTATATTTTCATGGTGTATCATGATATATCATCATATTTTTTATTTAGGTCCTTACTCTTCATATTCTCTTTCTTTCATATGCATATGGTCACACTTGTCATGATTGTGATTATGTCTACCCTACCTATAGGTGGTTTTGGATTTTTTCAATGTGTAAAAATGGTACTTATTTTAACCTTTGGGTTATATAACATCCTATAATATTTTTTAACACTTTTACTACCAAAAATATCCATCCAAAACCCAAACCTACCCATTGTCTACCTCATCTTACATGTCTGACCTTTAGGTGTATATTAGGCTATTTAGGGGTTTATGTAGGATCATTATACTTTGAAAGAGTCTTATGAAACCATAAAATCATTATTTATATTAATAAACACCATTTAATCAAGTTTTATCTCCTATTATCTTTCCAAAATACCTTTTCCCCTTAAGTTTAAGCTCACTATCAAGACTGAGAAACTTACCATAATTGTGACTATCTTCTTATGGAGGACCCCTATTTGGTATACTTGTATGAGACTAAGTATATAAAAGGTGTTATATATTATTTATAAATATATTATTTATATTTATTTCTCATTCTCCCTTTTCATGACCTTCACACCTTTCCTAACAAACTCATGTCTCTTCCTACCCTCATATGACTGTAACCTACTATTTAGGGTTATTATAGGTGTATATGGAAAGATTTAGGCCTTGTATATGTTTCATAAAAATTAATAAATCTTTTAAATATCATGATTATGTGTTTGAGATCCATTTTTTTGATTTTTAAGACCTTATATCTCCACTAAGCCCCTTTTTCATCTCACTATTTGTCTCAGCTATAGGATGTACTTCTTAGGCTTATAGGTGCATGTTTGGAGTCCCTAACCTTTTATTTTGATGTGAAAACATGTTTAATTCCATTTAAGGTCACATAAGCTGATTTAAATTATCATTCCTCCCTTAAAACATTCAAAACACCGTGTAAGTAACAAGTTTGGGTCACTGTCTAGTGTTTTGGCTGGAGGTACCATTTCATGTCTATGTATGAAGGAGTAATCTTGGGGATGTCTAAACATAAAATTACATGTTATATTTTTCATATTATATCATGAGCATCACTTTGATCATTTATCATCATTTCAATTTGGTGACATAGTCTAAGACCATCACTATGAAGGGCAAATCTTCTTTTGATCAACATCCTGTAGACTTTACTAAAAGGTCTTTGTATTTTTAAAGCCATCTTTAGACCTTGAAATCTCCCATATCCACTCATCTTCAAGATATCTTCCTTGTCATAGGACTTTTCCTATATAATAGATATAAATTTATCCAAGTTATATGTTTAGATCACCTTGTAAGTACATCTAGTGAAGTTTTCAAAAACCTCGTAGTCCTCTATTTTCCACTTTTAGAGACTGAGGTCTTAAACAATCCATTACCTTACCAAGTTGGTTTTATAATTATTATGCTATATTGACACCTTAAATAGTATTATAATGTTAATTTTCTCATGCTAGGATTTCAAACACCAGTTATATCTCTCTCTTCAATGCTTGAAATGGTGCTTAGAGCTCTGTCATGCTACTTGTAGGTGGTGACTAATAGATTATAGTGAAAAAGATGAAACTTTTACACAAATGTGAACTTGTGTGATTTTATTGGGTAAAACCATTGTAATTTTGACAAATTTAAGACATTGGAGCATAATTCTACTTCTCCAAACATCACCATGATATCAACATGATCTTGTAGATGCAAAACTCTAAGCTAAAAAGAAGAGGGGATGGAATTAGATCAAAACAATCATAGGAAGAGGCCCTTTTCAACTAATTAGACCTATAAAAGCAATATAGAAATGGAAACTAGTGGATAAGACTTGAGAAACACATGAAAATATTAACACCATCAAACTAAAGTAAGGAAATTTAAGAGAAGTATAAATAGTGACACCTTCATGGTTGCAAATGCATAAAAAGATATATAGAGTGTTAACAATTGTTCATGAAGGAGGATCCACAAATATAAGACTTATTACTATGAAAGTGAATTGAACTAAAATACCTTTCACCCACCAATACCATTATTCCCAACTCCACTTGTATGATCCACACCAAGTACTTGAAAATGGCCTTTCTTGGCTTACAAAGAGAAAATGGAAGAAGAGAAGTTGTATATGGAATTTTTACATGATCATTTAAAACCAAGAATTAAAAAGAGTTTGGGGAGGTGAAGAGTCACTTCATCCATTTTTGTGGCTGATGGCTAGATCATCCATTCCATACAAGTACCCAAAATGGTCTAAAATAAGTAAAAACTCCCTATCTCTACATATAAATGACTCTTGACTAACATATTATTTTTATTGACATTATCCTAACCTCTTCCACATTTAAAATCACCTTTTTGACAAATTTTATTGCATGAAAGTTTGTACAAGTCATTAAATGGGCTAAAATGTGACCAAAAGGCTCCCTTTTACACATGAGACCTAGCATATGATAGATTAATGACTTGAAAACACTTTAAAACATGTAAAAGACCATATTAGGACATATTAAACATAATTTGACACTTTTACCATGTTTGACCATGTTTGACTTTGGTTGACTAGGCCATTTCAAGGAGGTTGGACTTCAACAAGGACTAGGGGAAGGATAAATGAGACATATAGGATAATAAGAGACCCAATAGGACACATGAAACCTTATTAAAAAGTTTAAAATATTATGGTTTAATCCAATTTGACTTGGGGTCTAATTTGGTTAATAGTAACATAATAATAAGAGCCACCAAGGGATGATACTTGAGCTAGTCCCCATAAATTTGTATGCACAATATCTAACTTTTCATCCTTCTTCATCTTCCCATCTTTGATAAATTTTACTCTCTTATGTTTTCCATACACACAATGCTCACTTAATTCCAAATCCACCTTTTTAAAATTTATCAACATTTTTTTTGAGTGGAGAGCTTGCACCCCCTTCTCACTCATGTGCCCAAGTATGTGGTGCCATAATTTTGTATTCACTTCTATAGAATCTAAAGCAATAAAAGATTCAACATTACCATTAGATAAATATAATATACCTACCTTTTCTCCTTTTTATATTACTAGTGATCCTTTAGTGACCTTCCATGAATTTTCTATAAATGTAACTTTGCAGCCCACACTTCCTAACTACCCTTTTGAAATTAGATTTTTTCTCAACTCAGGAACATTCCTTACCTCTTTTAGTAACCATTTGTTTCCATTATATAATTTTATCTATATCTTATGCTTTCCTATAATTTTATAGTGTTCACCATCACTTAAATAAACCTATCCAAAATCACCTTGAACATAGTCTTGAAAATATTTCTTATGGGGTGTAGCATGAAATGAAGCTCCTAAATCTAACACCCAAGAATCACTAATATTATCTCAAAAAAGGATTAAATCATCTTGTAACACATCACCTACTAAATTTTCTTGTT
The DNA here is from genome assembly GCA_037957365.1 of Torreya grandis. NCBI lineage: Eukaryota > Viridiplantae > Streptophyta > Pinopsida > Cupressales > Taxaceae > Torreya > Torreya grandis. The sequence goes on from JARHVA010002677.1 coordinate 1,450,158, forward strand.
TATTGTTATATTTTTGTCCATCTTCTTATTTTCCTTTTTGAAACTAATAATCTTTCTTGAGGTGTCATTTCTTCCCACAAATCTAGCACACCAACTTCCTCTAGATTTGGATCTACCCTTCTTAGACTTACCATGATTCCTTGGGCCCTTTTATATATCCTTTTATCTTCCCATATTATCCTTAGTCAAATCATTACCTGATGTCTCACCTATGCTTTTTCATCGCATTTCCTTGTTAAGAATAACACACATAACATTATCAAACTTTAAGGTGTTTGAAATAGAGATAGAATTACTCACAGCCATGACCAAACCATTCCACCTTTCTGGAAATGAGCATAAAATCAAAATATTCCTTACCTTTCCATCAAAATTTACTCTTACAAAGATTAACTGATTTATGACCATGTTAAATTCATTTAAATGATCATAAATAGACCCACCTTCTAACATTTATATATTGAATAAACACTTCATAAGAAATACCTTGTTAGAGGTGAAGGGTTTCTTGTACACTCTATCTAATGCCTTCATCACATCCAATATGTCTATTATTTTAAAATATTGAAGGCCACTGACACTACTAGGTACAACCATATTATTCCTAATGCCTTTCTATCAAGAACCTCCCAATCTTCATCCTTCATAGTTTCCAACTTCTTTTCTATTTCACCTAATGGTAGGAAAAAATACTTCTAATATAGATAGTCCTCCATTTGAATCTTCCATAGCTAGTATTTTTAGCTTTTAAACTTTTTAACCTTAAACTTGACTTCTACCATTTCTACCATTCAAACTAGGAACCCTCTTTTCCTACGAGTTTATCTACCAAATAAACCTTTGGCTCTAATACCACTTGTTAGGAATATAGAACATAGATAAATATTAATGAATTAAAAATGGAAATAAAATGCAAAAAACACAACACAATAAAAACACAAATTTAATGTGGTTCACCCAATATGGGTTATGTCCACACAAAAATAGCTATCCCTTCTTATTATTCAATCCAAAAAATGAAGGGAAAAACCTACAATACAACCACTACAATATCCTCTTCACTCACATACAATGTGCCACCATAATTTCAATGCCCTCATATCAAAGGAGGGTTACATATAGGGAAAAAATACAAAAACATAATTTATACTATTAGATCTACAACCTAATAGTGAATGGTCCAGATTTACTGAAGGATGCCAAATTGACTCTTGCATCAAGTTTTTTTATGTTGGTATAGGTACAATGTCCTTAGATGAAGAAGGAGCATTATGATCAACTAAAACATAAGGATTGGCTTGTGTGATAGCTCCTTGAGCTTGGTATGAAGGTATATTATCTATAAATCCATAATAAGGAGGTATTTTATTTTTGAATAGCTGATAGGTGGGTTGATTAGGTGTTTGATATGGACTATTGTCTTGATACTATTGCCTTTTCAACTAGACTATTTCATTACAAAAGGATTACAACATATCATTTAGTTCACCAAAATCACTATATTGACTTAGAGGGGATGTAATTTTAGATTGAGGGTCTAGAATTGGAGTTATTGATGGATTTTGAGGGGTTGGACAAGGCTAAATTTATAGAAAACTAGGCATTCGAGGCCTAGGTGCAAGCTTTCTAACCTAAATTAAGCTATTTTATGCTCTAATGGAAACTTCATATGCATATGGATGTGTATTACCACTCATATACTAAATCATGATAGAGATATAAGAACTTAAATCTCTTAGGAAATAAAATAAGGCATACTTAGGAGATGGCTTTATCATGAGAGTAATCCTAGTCCATGTCTTCTAAAACCTAAGGTTGAAATCAACCATGAAATCATGGGGTACCCTTTTGATGGTTGTGAACTACTCAAATAGGGATAAATTATCTGATTTATCCTCAAAATACCTAATTTTTTTTACCTAAGTCATATCAAGAAGTAATAGAGTTCAAAGGAAGGATTTTGTACCACTTCAATGCCTTTCCTTTGAAGGATGTAGTAAGTAAAGGATAGTAAAATTCTCTTGGACAACATTATGAAAAGAACATAGGTTGGCTACATATTTAACATGTTAAATATATGTGGTTTGGTCCTATCATAATAAATAGGTATTATTTTAAGAGATAAAGTTGGGATATCATCATACTAAGCTATATTTAAAGGTATTCCTTAATTAAAAGAGACAAACACCTGATTCTTAAGGGTAGCCATGTTGATAATGGGGATTGAATTTTTTTCATAATGGGATGACTTGGGAATTGAAAAAATATCTTAGGATAAGTATTTTTTCTTATTAACCTTATAATTTTATTAGAATGTGAATATAACTCAATAAATTCAAAAGGAATACCTTTGATTCAATACCTTATAGTGATATTTGACATGAAACTAGTGTTGGTCTATAGATATGAAGTATAAAAATCAAATAATATCTTATTTAAATAATTATGAATGTTATCTCATTCTAAAAAATTTATTTATCCAACTCCAACTTTAGCTATGCCAAGGAATATAGGTCTTACTAGGCATGCTAAAAAATATTGTCAATTAGGAGTGCAATCCTTGTGAGAATGTGTGCCTCTTCCCACTCCTACTAAAATAATGAAAAATCTCCAAAGTCTGGGTGAATTTTAGTTGGGGATAATCTTAATATAAAGTGTTTTTCCCTTGATGCACTCAATTTTATTCTAATCTTACTAACTATTGATTTATTAACTAAGGAAAAGGAGGAAAAGGGTCAAGGGATAAAGCTAGAACTGAAAGTGACACAAAAACTTGAAAGAGAGGTGATGAAACAATATTTGTTATCACTTATACCTATAATTAACACTCTTAAAAAAATATCCTACACACATTCACCTCACTTCATGTCTATGGATCCTACAATAATTTTTCACACAAGGCCTTAATAACACTCAATCTTAACATGGAAGGAATGAAATTTTATTGAATTCACTTCTAATTTTGGACTAAGATTGAACCTATAAACTTATTATAACCTATAGGAACTCTTATATGTTTTAAAAGGTATAAAATCTAGCCATTAACATAAGAAATCTACTTATTCACTAGGTTATATCAATGAACAATACACATACACTTCACACAACAACCTAAAAATGAAGGAAACCAACTTTTTATTGCTTCAAAAGGTGTAGTAAATAATTTTATAAGCCTTTTAGCATGGAAAAATCATAACGTGATATGTTACTTATAGAAAAGAAGATACAAATAAAATAAAGAGTAGGAGAGGGAGACAAAATAGACCTAGAATAGGGGTGACTCACTTGTCTTAACACCCTTCAAATCCTATGTAGTAGTCCTTAAATTTTATCCTCCTTTCCTTCTAAAAAATGGCATAGAATTTAGACTTAGAATTATAATTGTTTGGATGACTTGAATAATTCATGTGCATTTATTGTTGGAGTTTGACCCCTTGAGGTGTTTGTATATTTGCTTGCATGTCCTCCTTGATGAAGAATTATTCTCCATGAGCATGTATTTAATTCATAATTAATTATTCAATTGAATCTTTCTCCTCACTCATATATGATGTATTTCCATTTTTATAGGGATATTAGAAGACTCTTTAATCTTATTTGATTTTGTCTTCATAAATTAGTGTAGGAGAAAGGAAAGGTCTCCTTAAGGTTGTTGAAGACTCCTTAAACCATTTAAATAGTTATTAAAACTAACTCCTAACTTTTTCAAATTGAATTGGTGTAGGAGACAAGGATTAACCTTGATAAATCTTGTTGAAGAGCTTTTATTAATTGATTTGGTTATTTGAGCACTTGAAATCCTCATTCTCCAACTTGGCATAAAATATCAAAACTTGATTTTCCATTTAATAAAGTAATATATCTCCATTTATGTACTATATAAATCATATCAGACCTAAAAAAAGTCACTTGAAGCCATCAAACACAAAAAAATATCTAGTTTTGCACTTATATCATGTATTTCTCCTAATTCTTTGTAGCCCTCAAAAAATGTAAAGATACTTGTGTGGAAAAATGTATAGAGGATATTAGGGAACCAAATATATTTTCTATGACCTAGTATCCCCTTACATATCCATCTCAAATTTAAATACTTGATACCAAGTGGAAGTACACTTTTTTATCTGATCTCTTGCCTTAATCAAGCCTCCATTAGGCCTCTAGGCCTAAAAAATTGAATTTTTGAAAAAATGGACTCATAAACCTATGAAACTTATAAGAATTATTTTATTTAGTTTAACCATGCTCCATGTAAATTTTTAAGGTTTGGATCCTTGTATAGATATGTGAGAGATGAAAAGGCTAAACCCCTAGCCTAGGAGCTTGTGCATGCTTAAGAGACATTCAAAGTGGTTTTTAAATACATTTTTAGGTTATGATGATTTTAATAGGTTTTTTGAGGTATAAAAAACCTTAATGAAACTTAATATTTTTAGGATAGTTTTTTCTTAAGTACTTTATAGGTTTGCATATAGGCCTTTTGCCTTGCAAAATAGTGCATTCTTATCCTCTTGACTAAGTTGATAACTTATAGAGATCATATAACTTATTATGAGGCCTAAATATGTGATTATAATGTTTTTTAACTTTTTTTAGTCTTCATATACCTATTTACTTGATTTGTGAACCAATTCTTACCTTGTTTCTTCACAAACACACATACAACCATACTTTTAGGCCCATTCCATACACTTGTACCTAAAAAAGTACAATCAAGTGATATATTTAGGTGTTAATGGTAATTTTAGAGGTCACCATGGTCATTTTTAGGTTTAATCATTTGATTTTAATTAATTATAATAACCCATTCTCTCATCATGCCCTTTAGGAGGGTTTAACAGGGACTTTAGGAGCTTACCATCTTAATTATGGTTCATAAAGCTTATGGAAATAACCCAATAACTAATGAAAAAAATTTGGAGTAGGGAGACCCATCAAAAATAATCTATCATCCTAATCTCCCAATCATGTTTTCATGAAATATCTAAACATAAGTTGATGTCCTTCGATTGGTAGACTATACATTTTGTGAGGTTGAGAGAGATATAAGATTTAAAGTGTAGTTTTGGAGTTTTATTATGATCTTTAACACCTCAAGGATGTATAAAACATATTTATTGACCTTATTAAATGATCCTTATCATCATTTATACCATAAATATCCTCTAAAATATCTTTGACTAAGATTGAGTGTTTGTAAGTAAAACTATACTCTTGACCCTAACTAATACATTTAGTCCTTTTCACTCTAATTGAGACCTTATCAAAACTCTATAAACCTTGTAATTATGTATCTCACTCCATCAGACCCTTGAAAACTTACATTGGCTCTGGTAAATCCATTTGACCCCTTACACACTATGCTTAATCAACCCTCATGGTACACATATGATATGTAGGTGTCTTTCTTGGTTTCTTGACCAGTTGTAAGTGTTTAATAAAAATATGTTTGATGTTTTTAGATATATTTATAACTCTAACTCTGCCAAAATATGTAAATTATTCCCCATTATACCTATCACTTAGCTATAGGTGTTCATTGGGAACATCTTGGTTGCAACTTCGAAGTGAACCTTATCTACTTGTCCTTATATCACCATGGTGGTATAAGATAGTGTTAGATGGTGATACTCATATCCTTATTGACTTAAAAAACCTATTAAGTCCCCATATAATCTATAAAATTTGTCTTTTCACTGCTAAGGCTCTAAGTAGATGTGTAGATCTCTATTAGGTCTATGATTTTCATAGTGAAATTATATCTTTTATAGTTCTTTTATTACTTTTATGATCTTTGGAAGCACTAGAATGATCACCCATGTTACTCTTAACTATCTTATAAGTCCTCTTAGTACTTATATTCACTACAAGTATCCCTCTTTCTCCCATTTTCACACAATATGCATGTAGGTGACTATTTAGTAAATACATTCATCTTTATGATATTTATACCTTTTTGAACTTGTTTAATCCATTGGTGAAATCTTGGACCATGTGTTCAAGTGTTATAAATATTCTCATCCCTCCAAATGGGCTTAGATAACCTTTAATATCCATTTGACACCTTCATAGTTATTTTCTTAGTTGCACATAGTACATTTGAATTTATAAAGTCATTTGAAGGTAAAATGAATTGAGGTGTGTACCCTTTTAGATGTTCAGAATTCTTTTAGAACCTTGGTAATAGGAGTGAGGACACAATATCATGATTAAAACAACCATGTACATTATTAATGATTGAAAATATTGCATTCATGACTTCATATTCTCATTCAAATGCTTTCTCATTATGTTAGCCAAGAAGGCTATTTTAGAGGTGATAAAAAGTTAAGAAGAGATAGGAAAAAGAAAAGATGCATGGAGAAGACAATTTTGGATATCATAAACTCATTCAAACCACCTAACCTACGTCATAATGAAAAATAGGTTATATTATTATTTACAACCTACTATAATCTACACTTGTGTCCCATGTTTAGTAGCTCTTCACTTTCTTGGCCTATTCAGTGATCATAGAGAGCTCACTCATCATGATTATGCTTTCAAGTTGCTTTCAAAAGTTTCTCAATATCACATTCTACATCATAAACATTTCCCTTTCTTCAAAAATAGGCTTGACTATGTTGTTATAGGCTAAGTGACTGAGTTTAAAATGAAATGTATCTTGAATGGACTTGAAATGACACTACTATGATGTTTTCAAGACTCTCTTAGTATTCAAATCTTGTATACACTTTTTCCATTCACCTAAATTATAGCTTCAAATTCACACACTGCATTTTAGTCTCTCCCATGCTCTTACATAATCCTATAGGTGTTAATGGAATTTATCACTATAAGTGCTTGAGATGAATATGTTTTGACCATTCTCTTTTATCTTCTCTTTAGTTATTTATTGACTTATAGTTATTATCTACAGTATTTTATCTATCTAAACCCCAAACTTCACTATATACATTGTATTTTCCATCTCATAGCTTGAAATTAACTTGATTTGCTTAAGCAAACATGTTGGTACTAATTGGGATTCTTGTTACATTTTGAGTCTAGAGTCTCTAAGTAAATCAATGAGAAAATAATGAATTTTGATATAGTATTGTGAACTTTAATAACTTATTTTGAATCTCTAACCCCTTTCAAGACCTTCTCAGCATGATGTACAGGCATGAGCATGGAATTTAGGCATATAAGGCCTAATTTGACCTTTTGTTCTCATGAGTAATACTAGTCATTTTTAATATTTTTAGAGGGTGTTGATATTACACTATATAATCTTTAAAAAACCACTCATTATCTTCATATATCCTCTACCACAACTCTTTTGTCATATTGAATTTTACCTTATTCATTTGGATCTACCATAGGATACTATTTTTATACTATAAGTACCTTTTTATAATGATTTAACTAATTAATCCAACATATAAGAGGTCATATTTTACCCTAAAACTACCCCACCATAACTATTTTCCTCCATTGAGTTCTGAAATGAAGAAACAGAGGCAAACCTAGACCTTGTTTGGATGAATATGACATAGTGACCCCTTTACACTCTTAAAAATTGTTCATAAATATAGGTAAATTAATATGACAAAAAATTACACAAACATGAAGGTAATTAGGGTCCCTATCATTTTCCAAGGTATTTTGACTTGACCTTCTCTCTATTGGTCGTACCAAGAAAAAATTATTGACCTTCCTTAAACTGCCAAAGAAGTTGATAAGAGAGATAAATGGGTTTTCTTAATTTTAACACCTTTAACTCCCTCAAAATCATGGATTTGACATTTGGGAAGATTTATGAATTCTTGGAGATGTTTGAAAGTCAATTTTACCTTGTAAACCTATATGGATGGTCCAAAATTGTCCCTTTAATCACTAAAACTACCATAATCAATTAAGAAAACTAATGAAACCACTATAATAAGTGTTAATAATACCTCAATTTTTTTTATAGATGTGATACGATGTGTCTCAACACTCTTCTGATGCTTTCCTAACATTACCTTGTAGTATCTTCTTTGAAAGGCATAAAATGATAAAAAAAGCATCATAAATGGGTTATGATGTTAGAAAAAAGTTTCACCAACCAATCTAAGTACTTTTAGAGTATGACATGATTTTAACACATGACATGAGGGATATTAAGACACCATAAACTCATTTCATCATTTTAAACAACTTGAAATAGGTCATGCAATGACTAGACATGTAAATAGCTATGACAAACAAAACCTTAAAACCTATCAAATATACCTTAAACTCTTATAATCAATATTTTAAGTGACCATTCCAAGGAAATTACAAGACCAAAATAGCTATTAATGAGGTAAACAATAATGATAATGAAAGTTTTAAATTATAGGGGTGATAGTTTAACCTGAGAGGTCAAACTTGTCAATAGTTTTGAACTCTAATTCCAACAAAAATGTCAACCACTAAGAACATTATTTAGAAACAATTTAATATTACATAAAAAAAGAGGTAAAATTTAATAAAAGTATGAGTTTTGGTACACACATTACAATAAGGGTTATAAAATAATACTATACATTGATGGGCTTTCCTTTTATGATAGGACATACTTCCAAAAAGTTTATAAATCACTTAAATAATAATTTCTATTAGATACCTTGTTGTGCCAAGGAACATGATGACCATACCTATTAATCCCAAATCAACTTATTTGATTTTGACTATTAATTTTGAAAAAAATAACATTTCATTAATTTTAAGAGGGTGATTGCATTACAAAAAAAAACATCATCCCCACATATATTTACTATAATACTATATGGATATTTACTTTATAAGCTAAACACCAAATGATTATGACTACACATTAACAATCATGCTTTCTAGCATCTATATCCAAATCTAATTATGGTTATAAAAATAATTAAAGAATAATCACATAAACATAATTTAAACATTTTGAACTCTATTTTAGTGTAATTACAAATGGAAAACACTTTTAACTTCACACAAAGATGACTAGTTAGGATTGCCACATCTTATTTTCGACACCAAGAGACCTGGGTAGTCTTAACCTTCACCATATTTTATTATTAAATTAAACATTAACATGCATCACCATACATGAGCATATTTTGAAACTTGAGTCTAATGGTAGTTCAATATGTATAGTAAAAAAACTAATATATTCTTCATATCTTCACATATTACATGAAACCATAATAATCAAATAATTCACACATAAATACCATACCACTAAAATAGTTTTGCAATACAATTCTATTAGACCACTATTTTATTCATGCAGATAACCTTAGTATGTCTTTGACTAGTCAATGCATGGATAACCAAACATTCATACAAACATTTAATATTTATTATTCATGTTAAGTTTGCTTAATTATATTAATGGAGTTGGTAGTATAATAAAATAATTATTAGTTCAACATTATTTAAGATTAAATAGAAAATTATTATTATAAAGACCACATAGTAAAATTAGGCTAACTTGCATCATCCAATACAAATGCTTTGTGTTGAATTTTGACTAGATATCTAATATTCATCGAATACGCCATAATAATAAAGTTATCATCATGTAAAAATAATATTAATTCTAATGGTATTAACCAAAAGAGACATAACTTTTAACTTCTATGACATAAACCAACATGGTAGTTGGAAACATATCATGAAACAAAGTTATCTCTAAAACTAAAATATTCACCAAGTGTTTTTCTACCCTGAGATATAATCAAAGGTTATTTGACCTCAAAATAGGGGCCAAATTAAAATAGTATATTTATTTCCCATTTTTCTCTTATATTCTCAATATAATTAATCCAAACAAATTTATTGTAATTTGAATTACCTATTTAAAAACTATGCATCCATTTGTACTACTTATCAATGGTAAGTAACTTATATAAACTATCCACAACCATATTCAAATGAACTCCCAAATTAATTTTATCATCTATTTGAAATATAAACCAATATGACACTACTGTATCTTAAAGATAAATTTAATTCTACATAATAACCTAGAATGAAGATTATAACCTTAAGAAGATTAAGATACAACTAAAGTAATATTTTTCTTCACTAAGTATGAACAACTAAGATTTAATAAATACCAAATAACCAACATAATTTATATCCATATTTATCTAAACAAATTCATAAGTCAAATTTGATATTTTATCCTAAATGGAATAAATGAAAGTGCAATGACCTCAAATATAAAGAAATGATCCCATTTGATGGATTGATAAAACTATAATACAATATCAAAGACTACATACTTCAATGATACAAACTCATCAAGTAGGCTACAATTAATACTATGTTTCAAGATATGGTACAACCATGTATATACATGATATCAAGATACAACCATGTATATGCATGAACTATACCAAACAAACTCCAATTCTAAGTGTGATTATACTAAGATAGAAATAAAATGTGCAAAAATTACATTATAAATATATTCATTTCATTTAAGAATGGTCTCAGTTTATATTTTTCAAATGAATTGAATATTTAAGGACAAATAATTTACACACACACACACAAGAATGCAGAGAAACTATTCACACTTGAATAACCAAACTTGAATTTATCTCACATAAGATCTTTATGTACATAGCTAAGTAATTTTTCATGCACAAATAATAATAATAATAATAATAATAATAATAATAATAATAATAATAATAATAATAATAATAATAATAATAATAATAATAATAAAAGCAATAGGGCTCAGTCCAAAATTCCCACCCAACATAACTTCCAAATTATATAAATCATTTTAACTGAACCAAATAAATCATATTAAGCATTTAATCTTATATAATAATAAAGTAAATATGCATTTCTAAATTGTAAACAAATGATCAAATGCCACATGGTTATCATATTAATGAATCTTAAATAGAATGTTATACAAATAACTCAACCATTGAAGAAAACAACAATCATGTGCCAAGGAAAGTTAAACACAACACAATCCACATTTTAATCACTAAACAAAGTAAATAGTTTTCATTCACTACAATAAGCTAAAATGACACAATGGTATACCATCCTTTTAATAAATACATTCTGCATATAAAAAAAGAATGGCCTCAAGGTTTAATAGTGAATCATTATCTAAATTTACAATAATGTACATTTATAAAATCATTTAAGCTTGAAGAATGTTCATCCACCAACTTGAACCAATATCCAAAAGAGTCTAAAATGAACACACATTCTAAAAGCATCCAAAAAAGTCTTTTAAGCATCCAAATGAGCCCAATGATACAGTGGTACATACCCACCCTAACCATTAGTTGGGAAGTTGAGTAGATTACCCTATACTAAACCCATCACATATAAGTAAAAGAGTAAGGTGAAATTATGAATTATATCTAGGGTTAAATGATTGGATTGTTTATAGGTAAAGAACCAAACAAACTATAACAAAACTAAATCATGTCAACATGTAGCTTAATACAATAGAATGGGTTCCACAACACTAGAAAAAAAACATTGTAAAACACAAACCCAATCAATTAAAACCATGAGAAACCATACATAAAAATTAAAAAAAAACATTACATCTCCCAAATCATAGGGCGGTGCACCCATACATAGTTTAAGGTAATTATGATCACAAAAAATTCTTCCATCCTATCTATACACCATCTAAGGGTGAGATAGAGCCACCATGACCTCACCTAGTACAAGGTTTTCTTAACCACATATTTATAGTCCAATAGACAATTTTACAAGTAGATAAAAATTAAAAAGGATGTATTATTCATTCCAACCTTAATTAAAGGTTAAATTCCACATTTAACTTTACATACAACCCTACAAAAACCAAATCACAACTTACTTGTTCAATAAGTTCCCATGGTGTGTGTTCATAACCGTTCATTCTCCTCAAACCTTCCCTTATTATTTTTCCATGCCTCTTTTCCTTTTCCTTTGTTCTTCTTTTTACATTTTACATCTATTTATTTTGATTATGTTTAACTCTTCCAAAAAACCCCAAGTTTTAGTTCCATTATTTCCAAGTAAATATTGTCCATACAATGTTCAAATTCTTGAAGAACCAAAGCCCTCAACACTATGAGTGATAGTCCTAAGACCATGTTTGGCCCACATACCAAATTGTGCCTACTTATAGATTTCCTAACTAATCCATCAATTCAAATTGTCTAGACAAGATCTAGATGGTGTGGGTATAGATAAAATGTCATGGAACTCACAAAAACTATAGAAAACCTTATGAAATACTCTATACAAATTTGGGAGCACGTGGAAATTTTTTACTTCGCTCACTCTATCCATATTTTATCCACACATTTGGTCCTAGTAGTAGGAAAAGCTCACATGATGAGGATTGATTAGGCCAACCAACTTGTGCATCTAATATCTCCATTTAGGAAGCCTTCTAGGCCAATGGATCAAATGGGTTTGTTCCTTATAGCATTAGTAATGTCTCCTCAAAGTTTGGCACTTTTGTAAGTCCTGTACTTCAAGTTTAAGTCTATAAAGCTGGCCAAAAAATGAAGGATGTCCATGCAAGTGTCAACATTATACTTGGGAAAAATCCATATGAGTTTAAATTTTATGGTTTATGGGATGTCAAAAAATGTTCTCTTAGATATCAAATGACATTTGCATGAACATTAAATTTAAATATCATGAACTAGCCAATGGGGTTCAAAAACCTTGGCAAAGACCGAAGGAAAATTACATAGCCAATAAGTGGGAAATCCATGGGAACTTGGATCAAGTCAAATGGTTAGTATATCCTAAAAGATAATAATAAGTGGAGCTCAAGGTGATGGGTCCCAGATATTCATGGCCCATGATTAACCAAGTCTTAGGATTTAATGGTATGTGATGGTTAGGGTGTCAAAGGAATGAGCTAATATATTTATGCAAGGGATGATCAAGCAAGATGAACCCAAATCAATAAGATGACTAACCCAAAGTCAAGCTTGACCCAAGTTTGTAGAAGGAGAAATTTGTCTATAGATTAAGATTGGACTAGTTATCAGGCAAAGTGTTATAACCTATAGGAAAACCAATATCCTTAGATTGGTTTTTATCTATAGATAATTTGGTCTAGAATCCAAGACAAAATAGGATACATTGCCAAAGGTCATTTCAAGCCATGCCTCAAAAAGCCACCAATTCAGAGTAGACATGACATTTCCATGGCATTTAAAGACCCAAAAATATTTCCCTTATGATAAGATCTACTGGAAGATCAATAGATCAAAGCTTGGGGATTCAAGAAGTCATTGGAGAATTCACTTCCAACTTGCCACCTTTGGTAAGGTCTTGTATTCTAATACAAATTTCCAAAATTAGAATGATCCGTAGGCTATTTGAAAAAATGATGAAGATCCCATTCATAATGACTTTATTAGACAAAAGCATGGTTTAAAATCTTACAGCTCATTGGTTATCAAAAGTAGTGGGATTTTCTAAACTTATTCCCTCTCTCTCTCTATTATAAATCAAGCCCTTAGGGATAAAAATAGATATCTATTACTTATTTTGATAGATCATTATATCTCTCTCTATATTTCTCTTGGTTACCTCCCTTGATTAGACTAGACTATACCAAGGAGGGATTTGTAACCTATTGAAATAAATAGAAGGTTGTGATTTGATTTCATCATATTGGTCTAGTGTGTACTTATCTCACATAGTTACTAGTTCATCCACTCATAAATGTTATGTTTTATGTTTCTTGGTCTAATCCCATATGTGGATACTATAGCTAGTTAGTGTCTTATTTTAATCATCTCCTTTCATTTCCCTCAACCTAGATCATTTAGTAAGCCTCTACATGGATGTATAGTAGATAGTTAGATTATGAACTCAATTTCTACCCATTTCATTAGTGTTTTTTGGGTCAAACAAGAAGGATCAACCTATACTTTTGGTGCATCACCTATTAGAATTTTTAGGATCCCTTATACCCTTGTAACCCTTTTCTCATGAAGTGTTAGGATTAGTTTTATTTTAGGTGAGCATAAAGGAGGAATCAGCCTACTCCAAAGGTTTATCCTCATCACATCATACCCATAGCCTAGGGTTATTCCCATTTTATAGCCCGACTGGGGGAATCCTTAAAACCACTCCCCCCCAAGGGTGAGAGTTGAGGATATAGTTTCTATCATGCTTAGTGGGACTCAAGTCTAAAAGAGTAGAAGATTTTTTGGTGTTGTCCTTCCACATATCAGCCTTTAAAGTCATTCAACAAACATCAATGTCAACTCCAAGCATCTATCATCTAGTTTAAGTAGTTCAAGTGTATAACCCCCATTATTAGGTATGTAAAATCAACCATATTTTGGTTATTATGTATAATCTATGTATTAGTATCCTTCTTATCAGATGGATAATATTAATCTATTCTCCTATATGTCCCTTAGAAAGCCTACTAGTCCTATCATGACCTTCATCCTCCTCTGACCCCTCACCAAGACTAGGCTTACCCTATTACATCCTTACCAGGGGTTAAATAGGCATTATCAGTCTATATAGGGTTAATAAGAGAGATTGGCATAGGTTTAGAGTTTCCTCCAATCATCCCTACCCATGTCCCATAGAAAGCAAGGAGTGATTTCTAGTTGGTCAAATATGGGTGGTTTGTTCTTTAAGGTTAACAATGGTTAACTGGTGAAAATAATGACATAATAGTAATTAGGATTTTGATTCAATATGTGGGTAGTATATTAGTATCATTTAAAGACCAGTAAGTCCACGTAAATATTTCCTAAATAGAGCCTCAAACCCAACTCCTAAAGATCCTAAAATAGCCCAATAGTCTGCCTGGTCAAGTCCCATCTTCAACAAGAATTGAGTTAGTTCTGATAGAAGAAAATTTAATCACATGATGAATAAATCAAGAAAATATAACTTATCTTAGTGAGCTTGGTGTTCAAGATTTTATAGACTCTCTATCCTTCCCTCAAGGGTCATTGAATAGATCCTTTAGAACCTCAAGATGGAAGGATACTCTCATAAGTTGTGAGCAAGGATAACTTATTCACCCTCCCACCATTTCCCTTTTGGATTGGAAGCCTATTATATAAAATATGAAGGAGGATCAAGTTTAGACCAAACCTCTTATCATAGTTTTGACACTGATGAGATGCATCTTGGTGAAGGTAATCCTCAGGTTGAAAATCTAAGTGAGGTTGATGACAAAGATAGCTTAGGCACTCAAGAGATGAAACTTGAGGGACCATCACCTTACATGATAAAGAGGGATCTTGAAGATGGATATAGATTTCAATAGGAGCATGAGTATCAAGAACAAGGGATAGGATACTTATTCAAGATCTAGGAAATAGGTATATTATTTGTCCATGGATATTATGATTTGATTATGCTTGAGGAGCATGATGATGAAGTAACAAAGCACAAAGGTGAGGTAAAATATGATTTCCAGATGTTTATGTTGACAAGAGGATTCCATATCAGGTAACTAACTCAGTTGGAAGATGCCATGGAGGATCCATCATAGGTTATGATTAGTTCAGAGCACAAATTCAAGATTTAAGAAGAATAATATCAACTTTCTCAGTCACTCCATGAAGCTTTCACAACCAAGAAATTAGACTGGAAGGGTGAGTTCATTTTGTTCTTATTATAGGATAAGCATAACATTAATTTATTAAAAATCTAATAATACTCCATATTTTTTTGATATCCCTCAAGCATTTAAAATATCATTTATTATTTAGAAAAGGTAGCTATTTTTTACAACCAATTAATGGCTTTGTATAGCTATCTTCTATTTGATTAGTTTAGGATAGGTTAGATTTCATGGTTTTCTCCAAGTGCCTTAGTACACATTTGTTTATTACATTAGTTGTCTTGTTTTATTCCTTTTGTCCTTATGTTTCAAGAGAGTTTCCAGATCAGTGCAGTTATAGAGAGGTGACTCCATGATGAATGGATTAGATTGGAAAATGGATTATGGGTTCTTAATCATAGTAGGAATGATTCCCTATGAGTCAAAAAAAATGTTGAATATGTTTGGCCGATATACCAAACTATGCCTACTTGTAGAGTTCTTAACTAAGTGATCAATTCAAATTGTCTAGATAAGCTCTCGATGGTGTGGGTGGAGTGAATAGGTCATGGAGCCTGAAAAAACTATATAAAACCTTATATAATTATTGGGAAAAATTAGGGCGCTCTTGGAAGTCATTTTCTCCACTTACTCCATTTAGATTTTATCGACACATTTGGTCCTAGTAGTAGGAAAAGATCACATGATGAGGATTGAGTAGGACAACCAACTTATGCATCTAATATCTCCATTTAGGAAGGATTCCAAACCATTGGATCAAATGGGTTTTCTCCTTGTAGCATTAAGAACATCTCTTAAAAGTTTGGAAATTTTGTGAGTCCTTCACTTCAAGTTACAAGTCTACAAAGTTGGCCAAAAAATAAAGGACATCTACACAAGTGTTAACCTTATACCTAGGTAAAATACATATAAGTTTAAAATTTACATTATATGGGTCATCAAAAAATGTTCTCATATATATCAAATTATATTCATGCAAACATAAAATTTAAGCTCCAAAAACTAGTTGATGGGGTTCAAAAACCTTGGTGGAGACTTAAGGAAAAGCACATAGCCAATAAGTGGCAAATCCATAAGAGCTTGGATCAAGTGAAATGGTCAACAGATCTCAAAATCCAATAAGAAGTGGAGCTTGAGGTGATGGATCACAAATATTCATAACCCATGATTAATCAAGTCTCATGATCCAATGGTATGTGATGGTTGAGGTGTCAAAGGAATGAGCCAGGACATTTATATAAGGGATGATTAAGCATGAAAACCCCAATTCAAGAAGATGAGGAACTCAAACTCAAGCCTGACTTGAGTTGGTATAAAGAGAAATATCTCTATGGATTTAGATTGGACTAGCTATTAGGAAAATCACTATAATCTATAGGAAAACTAATATCCTTAGATTGGTGTTTCTCTATAGATAATTTGGTCCAGAATCCAAGATAAAAAGGGATACATAGCCAAAGATCATTTCAAGCCATGCCTCAACAAGCTACCAATTCAGAGTTGATATGACATGTCTTTGGCATTAAAATACCCAAAAAGCTTTCCTTCATGATAATATCTAGTGGAATATTAAAGGATTAGAGCTTGGGGATTTAGGAAGTAGTTGGAGAATTCACTTCTGGCTTTCCACCTTTGGCAAGCTCTTGTCTTCTAGTATAGCTTGCAAAAATTAGAATGATTCATAGGCTATCTAAGAAAATGATGAATATCCCATTAATAATGACTTTATTAGACAAAATCAAGGTTTGAAAGATTACAACTCATTGGTTATCAAAAGTAGCAAGATTTTTCTAAACTTCTTCCCTCTCTCTTTCTCTACAATAAATAGAGGCTTTAGGGCCAAAAATAGATATCTCTCACTTTTTTTGATAGATCATTAAAACTCTCTTTGTATTCTCTTTGTTCCCTCCCTTGGTTAGACTAGACTCTACCAAGGATGAATTTGTAACCTCTTGAAGTAAATAAAAGGTTATGCTTTGATTTCATCATCTTGGTATAGTGTGTACTTATCTCACCTAGTTAATAGCTCATCAGCTCATATATGTTATGTTATGTGTCTCTTGGTCAAAGATTGCATGTACATATTTTGGCTAGTTAGTGTCTTATTTTAGGCCCCTCCTTTCATTTCCCTCAGTCTAGATCATTTGATAAGCCTCTACATAGATGTATAGTAAATAGTTGGATTTTGAACTTAGCTTCTACCTAGTTCATTAGTGTTTTTTGGGTCAATCAAGGAGGATCAACCTATACTTTTTGTGCATCATCTATTATCTTTCTTAGGATCCCTTATCCCCTGCTAACCCTTTTATCATAAAGTTTTAGGCTTAGTTTTATTTTAGGTGAGCATCAAGGAGGAACCGACCTACTCTGGAGGTTTAGCCCCATCATGGGATACCCATAGCCCAAAGTTTTTCCCATTTTATATCTTGATTTGGGGAAGCCTTAAAACTACTCCCCCCAAGGATATAAGTTGAAGTTATAACAAGTCTAAAATTCCATCAATTTCCCAAGACAAAAACATGCAATGAATGTTTTACATGTATTATATAATCCCTAACATCAATTAAGGTTAGATTGAGTCAACTATGCTTGATATTTCCAATAATCACTTAATCATCACCAAGACTATGTCCCAATGAACTTTGATTATTACCATGGCCTAGGTCCAACAGAGAATAAAATTATTTGCCAAGATTGAATTCCATTGATCTCAAGAATTGTACCTTGGTCCAAGTCCTTATATTTTTAACAATGTATAATACCAATGATGATATCAAAACATAATCAACAAGGTCCTTACAACCTTTAACATCTATGTTTATAATATTTCCATAAGATTATTCTCTTTTTCTGTGGATATAATATTCAAGAATGTGAGGCCTATTCTAACTTAGAACATTCAATTTTATTTTTATCAACTATTTTTAATTTATTTATGAATAAACCTTCACTTAAAAAACTTGCATAAAAAACACACACAAACAATAAACATAATACAATCAACTTAACAATGCACAAAAAGGTTCACAACACATGATACTTGAGACATATAAATTAGAAAATGGAGATAAGGTATGGATTTTAGGATCTCATTTTTAACTTAACCATAATATTATACCTATATATAATGCATACAATGATGGAAAATATTTCACTTCCCAACCTATCTCATATTGAGGAAACACCTATAACCATGAAAAATGACATCAACCATTCCCACATCATAGATACCATATCAAATACAATATAATGACTAAATTATTGAATAAAATAATATGTCTAAAATATCATAATGTAAGTGTAAAATTGATTCAAATTTCCCATGTCATCAATGCATCAAAATAGTACTCAAATAGTGATAGATAGTCTGGTGGTCATGATAGGTGTGAGATAATTTAGTGAACTTATTGATGAGTTTTGTAAATGTGTTATATAAATGTATATGCCTTGTCCACTTATATTTATCAAGTTCATAATTTTATTCATATATATTTCACCCTTGAGGTAGAGGTGTTTTATACCTACCTCATCCATCTAACAAAATGGGATCACCTTTAAGTATGGGTAGCCTATTGAGTGAGATGAACATCTAGTTTTAGGGCTAGTTCACCTGATGCATCATTTATGGATCAATTCCTAAAATTACTAATTTTTTTTGAAAAGGGATATAAGTATGCATAAAATAAACCTAAGATATGGGAAGTGATACCCCAACATGTTGTGTCTTCTCTATTTTAACCTTCAACAACACTTGTGAACAAGACAAGGACTAATGACTAGACCAATCTCTCCAAGAGACTCCTAAGCATCAATGATTCACATGGAGGCTATTATATATGATTAAAACTTGAGGGTGATAAATGGGAGGTTTATTTTAATGAAATGTCCACTCAGATTATACTCCAAGCATAATCACCAATAATTTCACACACCATATGACCTATTTAGAATAATATCCTAGTAACTAGGTGAGAACAATGACTTACAGAGGAAGATAAGACTCAATCACTTATTTGAATAAAAAATTATAGAACACACTAAACTATCATAGATACTATGAACCATTCCTTATATTAATATAAAGGTTACAAGGTATAATTTGGTTAGTGTTTCTTCATACCTAGATAAGGGATCCATATAATGGCTTTTGAGCCTCAATTTATAGAACAAGAGAAGGGGAGAGAAGGAGAATGTGGCATATAAGTGTAGAGGAGAGGTCATAGTGATCCTCGTTAACTCAACCATCAGTTATAATCATGAATAAGGACTAGTAATAACTCCATGATCTCTCATATGTATTTCCTTAGATGGTTAATTGTATTTCAATGAGCCTTTGGGCATATAGGTGTTGTGGATGGACTATTTTGGTCATAGTTAACCCCATGGACATTTTATTCACCTTGTAATTGATCCTTCACTCCTTTTCATTTAATGGGAGGTCTTTATGATATGAAGTTACTTACTTGAATGTGTCCATTACTCACTTAGATACCACCCACCATGTAATTTTCATCATATTCAATACATTATCATCTGAGTGGGTGAGATACCTAGGACTTATAGGATTTTATGTGAGTAATTATTCTTATAATGACTTTAATTTATTGTTACAATAGTGTTCCTACCTTTGAGAGTCTCCTCACCATGTAGATAGGCCTTACAAAATTTCTTCCTTGATGCAGATAAAGCTCATCTCTTCAACTAGGTTAGAGTCTACTCATTAGGCCTATTTACACTATTGTGTGAATTGAAGAGTGATTGTTTGAATATAATAATACCTATGTAAAGGCCCAAGAGTCATTTTTACTCAATCAAAAATCTAAACATGACTAGAATTATGAAAATAAACATAAAACTAGGATTTAAAAGCCATTTTCATACATATTTAGTCTCACACATTCCAAATTTCTGATGTATAGAGAGAATACAATACTTTTAGGTGATTTAATGATGTTTTAATGGTGTCTTGTGATCATTTGAGTCATTAAGAAGATTCTCTTATTGATTAGGTCCTTCACTAGGGATATGAAGGGTTTAGGGTGGCCTACCATCTTAATTATGGTTCATAGAGTACATGCCTTATATTGAAAACTTAATGCCATGAATGTTGAGAAAATATACCCCTTAAAATCTCCCTAAAAATTCCTGGTCCCATGCACCTTGTATGGTGATCTCTAAGCAAAATTTGGCAGCCTTCGAGTCTTGACTAGGCATTTTGGGTATGATAACAATGTTAAGGATCATTCATATATTTTCCCTCCTAAAATTAACTCTCTCTACCTTAGATAGTAATTAAATGTGGGTAACCAAATTAACATAATATAACTAGACCCCATGGATATTTCCATGTAAGATACACACATTTGAACTAGTAGTTCCAAATGTCAGATTATGGTGATGGAGTTTGAGGGGGGTAGTTAGGCCAAATTGATAATTCACCTATCTTCATATATATAAAACACCTTAATAAATACTTTTAATATCATCATATATATTTCAATGGCCTTATATATTCATAGGGAGATTTAGTATGTCAGAAGTATGAAGTTGGGATTTTGGAGGCTTAAGGAGGATTTTAGGCCTTATAAGCCTAAATTGAGCCTCAAGACCTTAGACCATATATAGGTACACTAGTGTCTTCATGGTCTTCTTAACACAATTTTATATCTAATTTCAACCTTTTTCACATAAATTAGTTTCTCATACTCCTATCTTTACCCTTCTTCTTTCTTAGGTCTTCCATGACCATCTTTGGCCCAATTTCTGTATTTGGACTAGTTGATACCAAAGACTTGAGTAGTCTTATTTCATTACTTAATTACTAATAAATTAGTTATGTAACCCATGGAATTTAATATCCATATTTTTCAACACTTATTTATGTTTCATTCATTTTCTTCCTGTAATAACATGCTCTCCCAATCATCCACACATAGGCCTAGGAGTTATGAACCCTAAGTTAGGCCTTTTTAACTTTATTAACCTAACTATATGTTAAAGAATGTTTAAGGCTGTATATATTTAATTCCAATACTATATGACCTCTATCATAGAGTTTACCACCTTCCTCATTCAAACCAACATAGGTATCTCATCTTGATAGGCAAACTTGTATGCATTGAGCTAACTATATATGCCTAAGTTAGCTTGTTTAGTTATCCCTTAATGTTTCCTTTATCCTTAAATAAAATAAACTCTATATTATGATCCTTTTCTTTATATCCCTCATTCATATGTATATGTAATCACATTACTAATGTTGGATAGAACTTGCTTATAGTCTAGTAAGTGATGGTTTGAGGAATTTGACTACAATTAGTGTCCTACATGTTCATGATCAAGATAAGGGTTTCTATAGCATGATGGGAACCTATTTGACCTTAAACTTCAATAAAATTTTCAATTCATTCATATTCAAAAATATATGTCCTTTTCTTGCAATTTTATCCTTTGCTTGAGTTGTATTACACATAATATTTTTAACTTTTATCGATTATTGATGCTTTACATCTTGTAAGAACTCATCAAGACTCAATATCTCTAAGTAAATTCCCTAAGGGGTGCACTAATAAAGGGGTAGGTAGACCTTTGTTTCTTCAAAATATTATTGTCCCTTATTTCCACATTATTAGCAATCCAACTAGATCCAAAAACCTTTCCCTAAGCTACTTCTCCTCCCTTGAGTATCCCTCCAATATTTTCCTCTTTATAATCTTCCTTTTCTTGTCTTAAAATTGTTTTGGTCAATAAATTCTACTAGGTTGACTTGGTTGACCCAATATTATTTAGGGGTATTATTTAATTTCTTATCTTATTAGCCTTTGGCCAACCTGGCTCAAACCTAGTAAATTGTTCCCAAAAACACATTGGGATGGATGGGTCAACTCTGTACAATTGACATTATCAGAAGGATTTGGGAAAATATCTACCTATATATAAAAGATCATTTTTTTCATTATTCATATGTGTAATAAAGAGTTATTATTTTCTCACACTTCTTCACAATCTACTCTTCCACCATTCTACTTGAGGAGACTTAGCTTAGGTTTCTTATTTAGAGAATCTATTCTTGTGGATAAGTCTTAGATGTTTTAGTATTTACTAGTGATTCTTAAAAACCACAATAACCTATTTTAAATCCCCTTTATCCAAGGGAGGGATTGAGTCTCGATGGTTTCACATTCAGCTAAGTATATTATAACTTTGTTCTACTCTCTTTTAGTAGATAGAAGTAGCATAAGTATTGGTTAAAATAATAATATCTTTCATATTTTATGTAGGGTGTTACTCATACTTAATTTAATTGAAGCTCCCTATACATGTTCATTTTTTTGTTTTAACCCCCACTTTGTGCCATAAGGTTTGGTGTGCACTAGATTAGATTTTACTTTCTTATTAATAGATTAAGTGAATGTTTTAAACCTTAAAACTCCATTAGGGTTGTTGTGTGATTGTTTTAGACTGTAGACTTTATAACCTTTCCTAGAATGATATGTTGTGATAAGTGATCCCCTAATCAGGTCTATTATATCCCCATATTGGTCATGCTCCTACTTAATAAGTGTATCCCCAATCAAAAGTGTAGGTATGTTTTATCTTCTTTGAGACATGATTGATCTATAGACATAATGCATTTTTGATCACATACATTCTAGTGAACCTAATGTGAGCTAACATTTTTAGGATTTGTCCACTTTTACTTCATTTATTTCATTCTTTTGATCATATATTTTTGACATACTAGATCGATTATATTGACCCAACTATTTTTCTTTGTGCACAAGTTTTTAGGAATAGGTAACTAGATCAACCTAGTCAACCCAATACAGGTTTCAAACCTTTCAAACACCTAGTTCAGTCTACTAGGTTGACCTAATTGACCCCTTATATTTTCAACACTTTTCAACAGGTTCTTGTATAACTTGATCAATTTTGTTGACCTAATTTGCATGCTTGTCAAGTATACTTCAAGGTTATTCATCAACAATACTCCATTACATCTCTAATCCACCAAGGTTCCTTTTTAAATCTATATTTCTCTCTTTTTCTATCTTTCCTTTCATAGTTTTCTATCTTTAAAACTACCCTTGTATAGTCAACTAGATCAACACTATTGACCTAGTTCTAGATTTTGTGTGCTATCTAAAATAACTAAATTGATACAACTGACCTAGTTCATTTTTAAACGTTGCTTCTCTAGTACATGTTTAACCCTATTGACCCTATCTTATATTTTGTATATATAGTGTCAATAGTATAACTTATTTCAAAGTTAGAATTAACCTCATATCTGTTATTAATTAATTCACACTTTTTTTTCCTATTTCTTGAATGCTTAGAATAGTTCACATAGTCTAATTAGGGGATTTTTAATTAATCACTTATTTTCACTATTTATATTCCATGCAACACATGACCAAATCACAAAAAAATAAAACAAGCATTTTAACATTTTATCTACCCCAGGCCAACCTACTTGGATTTCATCACCAAGGGGGAAGGTGACTTGATGATTTGGTTAAGTATAAAACATGGTTAATGGTATATTATAGCTAAGCACCTATTACTTTTATTTTTTTGGTGTTTGAAGTGAGGGGGTAGGTCCCAATACTAATATTTTATCATTACCACTATAGCCCCTTTCAGCCCAAACTACCTGAAACTATCTTTAGATTAATATCTAATAACTTTCTTTACAACTAACTTACAATAGCATTAAAAGTCATTCTTAATAATCTAATTAACAATTAGGTTGACCAATTAGTTATCACTTTAATTTTCAAGTTGATTTCTTTCTCTTTGCTCAATTGTGTGTGCAAAAAATTACATTAGCCATCACTAGTATAAAATTTTGTTTTATGTTCCTCAATTAGATTGACCAGTGTCGATCTAATTGACTATTTGTTTCCTTTCATCTCTTTCTTTCTTAGATTATATACAAAAATTGTCTTATTTTATCTCATAACTTGTTATCATCTTTCTTTTTCTCCTTGTCTTCTATATTAGATCGACCCAGTCAACCTTGTACCTTTTTTATCCCCTATTAATTATATTGGATTGATCTAGTAAACCTTATACAGTCTACAACTCCTTTTCCATCTTTTTCTTACATCTATTCACTATACTAGATTGACCCAGTTGACTCTATACAATTTATAGGTCATGTTTTCTATATTGGATTAACCCAGTCGACCATGTACTATTTTTTGATTTCCCTATTTGTAAATCTAATTCCTTATCTTTCCAATTTTACATTATGTTCATCTCTCTTGAGTCAAAATGAAATATCCTATCAGAATCTTCTTGGATAACTTGAATCCATTTAGATACTATATGGGATGTTCATTTCTTCCTCTATTTTCCTCTCAAGAGAACCATTACTCCTTGGGTACCTCTTATCTTCCTTCATCTATGAACTATAACATGGTGAAAATAATACCTCAAGATGAATTTGATGGATCTGATCCTTTCTCTACTTACCAAGAAGCTTCTCAAAATATTCAAACTAATGTGAGAGTAATTGATATAAGTTTACTAAAAAATCCCATTATTAATCCTTCTTCTAGCAATCCTCTCCCTATTACCAATTTGGGGAATGATCCTACAAACACCAACCCACTTCCTATTATAACAAAAAATTTAGCCCAAGTTATTCAAAAAATGATCATTATGCAAAATTCTAACACCAACCAAATGATGCAAATTAAACAACACTTAATCAATGTCGCTAATCAACCTCAAACTTTTCATCCTTAAGCTAATCCTAATTATGTTCCTCCACCTTTTAGAGATGTCTTAGGTAATTTTATTCCTCAACCCATAATGAATAACAAGATGCTTTAAAATATTCTAAATGAGCCTTTAGCTCCCTTCATTATTTCCATTGATATTGGTAACATATCTCCAACTATCAAATATGATGGGACTAAAGACCCTATTTCATTTATTAAAGCTTTTGGCAACCTTTACAAAGAGTGGATCCAAACTAATACCTTCACCACTACTAAAATCTTAGTCAAAATTTTCATTGGTGATTTATTATAATGGTATAATCAACTTTCCCAACATTCTATTTAGAAACTTGAAGATTTGGTTAATCCTTTAGTTAAAGAGTTTCAACACAATGATCTTCCTAAAAATTATCTTCGCCACTTCATCAATGCTAAGCAATCTCCCATGGAATTAGCTCATGACTTTATAAAAATATGGAAATCTTTAGCTCATAAAGCTAATCATAACATGAATGATGAAAATCTACTCAAACTCTTTATCACAGCTTTAACTCCTCTCCAATATAAGGTTCAAACATTTTCTCCTCAAATACTTAATTAAGATCTTGATCAATCTAAGCATCAAGACTTTATTATGAATAAATTTGAATCTAATCCTAAAATTCTTAAAGGATATTTCCAAAAATCTAATGCTCTCACTATTAACTCTCTACCAACTAAACAAGGAGTTTCCAAAATTAATCTTCCTTCACCCTCATATACACCTCTTTTAGTTAAGAAAATGAAATGTTTTTTATCACCCTCAAAAACTTTCATCTATCCCAATGCTCCTCCTAAGTGGTATGACCCTAATATATTTTATTAGTTCTATGCTAACATTGGGAATTATCATGAATATTGTAGAGGGATCAATACATTTGTTCTCTTATATTCTTGGTGATTCATTCAATCATGAATCTATGATCAATCTTAATCATTAATAATACACCACTACTTCCCAAAAATGACAAACTTTCAAAGCTTCTACTTCTAATAACAAAAAATATTCTTTAAATAATCAAGAAAATATCAAGTGTGTTTGTTCCATCATTACCAATTATGACCAATACTATAACAACTCTTAATATTTCAACATTGCTAAGGTCAATTATCATCATAAACTAGCTCACAAAGATCCTGTTACCAAACCTAAAAAACCATCTCTAAAATAATAACTTCTTAAAAACACTACCACCTCTAATGTTGATTCAAAATCACCTAAGGAACAACTTCTTCCTTTCAATCCTCTAACCACAGATATACCTTCTAAAACTAATTTACCTTCTAAAACTCATACTGGTTCTTCTAAATCTTAGTAGAATGTTATTGAAAAACTCAAATCTATGACTTACAAGATTCCTCTTATGGATTTGGTTTGCACTTCATCCTATCATCATAAATTCTTTGTGAAACAACTTCAAGAAATTGAAAAAAATCCTCCATAGATGAATAACCACCTTTTATTTATTCTCAAATTACTAATGTCAACACCATTGAAACCTCATGTCCTTATTCTAATCCTTCTATTAAGTTTCTTAAAGAGGACATGATTAACGATGATTTTTTTTCATGTCGATGATCCACCATTCTTTATTAAAATAGCCATTAATACCACTCTTATATAAAAAGTCATAGTTGATGAAGGCTCTGGTATTAATGTGACATCCCTGTGGACTATACAATAACTTGGTTATAACAAGGATCATCTCTAGTAAACTCATCTTACTTTCAATGGGTTTGACAAGACTAATGAAAAACCACTTGGTTGTATCTAGCTTACATTAACCATAGGACTTAAGACCTTTCAAACCAAGCTTATGGTCCTTAATCTCCTTTCATCTTATAATATTCTTCTTGGTTATCCATGGAATCATTGAATGAGGCCATTACTTTTTTTGGTAGTCAATATATTAAATTCTTATATAATGGGTAACAATATAAGCATGACATCGATCCCAATCCATGGAGCATTCAACTTCTTAATCCTAAACCTTAATATCATTTTCCTAAAAATACTAAAATTAAGAATGATCCTTTACCCAAGTTCATTAACATGAGTCATAATTTACATGTTACTCTTTTGGATTTTGATGATGATGAGCCCAATGAGTTATAACATACTTGTAATACTACCAAGTTACCTCTATATTTTTCACAATGGCTTCCTCCTTTATTACCAAGAGACCATACCATTCCTCTTATTGATGAGATTACTGACTTTCCCCCTCCATGAAATGCTCAATATCTTTATTTATCATAAGATACCTTCACTTGCAATGATCTTGGAGTGGATAAATTATTTCAAGATCCTCTCATCATGTCTCCTCATATATTTAACAATATTGGGATTTCACCTTCTAAAACTCCCCCTGATTCTTAAGATTGTATGATTTCTCCAACATATTATGATAAATATATCATATCCCAAGCTTAATCTAGAGACTTGGATGTTTATCATTACCAAAAAACTTTATCCCAAATCCATGCTTTTAATCAAGATGTGCATAGTATTTCTGTGGATCATACCTTAGATTTTGAGGGTCATGTGCCTCCCATCAATCCTCCTATTATTGATACTCCTTGGGTGGTAGATAAAATTATGACTTCCAAATCTTTGGAACTTCTTACACCTTTGGATCCAATAATTTCATCCAATCCTTCTCCCATAATTGAATCCACCAACACTCTGATCTCTTCTATTCCATCTACTTCTTTTACTCCCAAAATTACACTTGATGCCAAGACAACCAATATTTGTTAGATTCATTTTGAATATGATAGCCATGGAAATCAAATTCTTGATGTTGAAGTAGATGTAAAATATTATGGTTCTCTTCCTACCTTGCCTAGTGAGGAAGATATTATTGATTTACTTCATGCCCAGGAACCTCAACTTCTTTGGTAACATCATAAACTTGGAAACTTCAAAAATAAAATTCCTTTGTTCAAAAACTTCATTTCTAGAATTGATCCTAAAACAAATCCAATTTTTTCCTTACCTAATGCACCATACCACTTTCAAGATGGTAATTCCATACTTATAAAAAAAACCATTCACATCAAATATGTTACCCCATCTTTTCCTTGACTAGTTATAGTCTTTCAAGATCTTTCACCTACTAAACATGATAATTTTAGCTTATTATTTGATAAATATTATGAAGATTTCACTTGGTCCTATGAAGACATGCCTAGCATTGACCCTAGTATTATGGTGCATAATATCATTACTTATCCCAATGCCAAGCCTGTGCATCAAAAGCAACAAAAAATTTTACTTGAAGTTTTAACCTTACGCCATAATAAAATCATCAAATTACTCAATGATAAATTTATCAAACCAATGGATTATTCTAAATGGGTTTTCAACATTATTCCCATTAAAAAAAAGTCACTATGGTTATTTGCATTTATATTGATTTCCATAATCTTAATCTTATTTGTCCCAAGGACAACTTCCCCTTACCTTCAATAGATGCCATCATTGATTCCAAAAATGGTTATGAAATGTTATCTCTTATGGATGGTTTCTCAGGATACAATCAAATTAATATCACTCTTGAAGACCAACATAAGACTACTTTCACCACAAAATGGGGAACCTATTGCTATGTTGAAATGCCCTTCAACCTCAAAAATGTTGGAGCCACTTATTAATGTGTGATGATTCATATCTTTCATGATCTCATTCACAAAATTATTGAAACCTATGTGAATGATCTCATTTCCAAATTTAAACATCATAAAAATCATCTTTCTGGTCTCACTATCATATTTGACCATCTCCTTAAATATAAAGTTAGACTTAATCCTTAAAAATGTGTCTTTGGAGTCACATCTAGAAAATTATAAGTATTTGTATTCTCTCTCTATATCATTTATGTTGATCTATCCAAAATTATCACTATTATCAACATGCCCATTCCTCATTCTATTCTTAACATTCATACTTATTTAGGCAAGCTTGGGGTAATTAGATGATTCATCCCTAAAATGGCATATTAAATTCACTTCATAAAATTCCTTAAGAAAGGTACTATCTTAGAATGGATGAATCCATGTAATAAATCCTTTCATAACATGAAAGAGTGTTTACTTCATCCACCTACACTTTATCCTCCTTCTAATTATAAACCTTTGATTCTATATAGTTCTTCTATACTTATTTTAGTTGGGGAAATTCTTTCCCAACAAGATGATATGTGAAGATAGTATGCTATCTACTACATTAGCTTAGGTTTTATCAACTATGAAATAGGTTATATAAAAATTGAGTGTTATTACCTCACCATGTATATTGTAGCTGAAAAGCTTCATCACTATATACTTTACCAAAATACTTATGTCATTTTTCATTCTAACCCCCTTCATCATTTCTTCACCAAAGCCTTTCTTCATCAAGATAGAATTGGCAAATGGATGGTACTCTTTATGTAATCTGATCTTTACATCGTCACTCAAAAATCTATTAAAGGTCAAGTCATAAATGACCAACTTGTTATAGCTCCCATTCTAACCATTTATTCCCTTCAAGATGATCCTCTAGATGATAATATCATTTACATTGAAGGTCTTAATCAATATATCTCTCTCAAAGATTATTTTCATATCTTTACCACTGATCTTGAAGCCAATCAACTTGAAGAATCTTCTACTCCCTTTGATACTACTAAACCAAAGGTATTTATTGAGGATCTCTCTGAAATTAATGTTGAATTTCATGAGGATACTTGGAACCTTCACTTTGATGGTGTTAAATTCCTTAATGGAGCTAGGGAAGGTTTTATTCTCACAAGTCCTTTTGGTAAAATCATTCCTTTAGCTTTCCATTTCACCTTTTACGTCATCAATAATATGGCCAAATACAAAGCTCTTATCTTAAGCATGAGATCTACTCTTTATTTAGACATTCAATACCTTCATGATTTAGTTTGTTCTTAACTTATTTACCATCAATTTAGTGATGATTATCAATATAAAAGTAAGATCCTCATCACCTATCATCAAATTGCAACCACTCTTGCTAAATATTTTATCTCTTTTACTATTGAGGCTATTTTTAGAGATCAAAATTCCATTATTGATTCTCTTGCCTCTTCAAGTCCTCTATTTCATCAACTTAAATTTCTTTTTGATCCTTCTTTTCTTATATAAATAATAAAATATCAATCTTCAACTCAACCACCAGATTTGCTGATCTATAATATTGAGGTTGTTACCATTCAACAAAGCCTATGTTACCAAGACATCATTTAATTCTTAGAAGATCAAAACTTATCCTCCTAATTTATATTCTCATGAAAAGACATGTATTCACAAATAATATTTCAAGTATGTATTTCAACACAACATCCTTAATTATTGCAACACTAAAGGTACCTTGCTCCATTATGTTATGCAAGATGAGCTTCATCCTCTTCTTGAATAAGAACATGGGGGAATTTATGGTGGTTAATTTAGAGGACATGATATAACATGCAAATGCCTATGTATGGATTAATTTTGGCCTACTCTTAAAAGTGATGAATTCAAATATGCTAAAAAGTGTTCTTCTTGTCAGCTTCATGATGATCTTATCCATTTACCTCCTACCAAAATTCAAAATATTAAATCTCCTTAGTCATTTTACACATGGGGATTTGATCTCATTGGTAAAATTCCTCTCTCCCAAGATGGGTATGTCTTTATCATCACTGCTATCAAATATTTTACAAAATTGATAAAATCCATGCCCCTCATTAACATCAGTCCTACAATTTCCAAATTTATTCTTAACCAAATTATTTGTCACTTTAGAATTACCCATACCATCATTTCCAATAATGGTGGTAATTTCAAAAATAAATATGTTAAGAAAATTTTCAACAAATTTAAGATCAATCATAAATTTTCCAGTCCTTATCATCTACAATGCAATGGTCAAGTTGAGGCCACTAATAAAATTATCAACAAAATCTTCCAAAAGATAATTCATGAAACCTGCATAGATTAACATATTCATATTTACCCTACACTTTGGGCCTATCAGACTATCATACATACTACTAATGGGGCAACTCCATTTTCTCTAGTTTATGGTTCTAAGTTGGTTCATCCTTTAGAATTTAAGCTTCCCTCTCTTCATAAATATCTTCATTGCATTATTCCTAATTAATAATTGTGTGAATCTTGGCTTCGTGCCCTTGATCTTCTTGATGAATGTCATATTTTTTATTGAAACATAACCACCAATACAAGGCTCGCATCTCTAGATAACATAGCAAACATGTTAAATTGTTCACTTTTAATGTTGGTGATCTTCTCCTTAAATTAGACTACACCCATGACAAAGAACGTAAATATTCCAAAAAATGGTGGGGCCCATATTTATTTAAAGTTATTCTTGGTCTAAGCACTTACCATCTTCAACCAATCAAGGCCATGTTTTCAAAGATCCCACCAATTCTTAATTCCTTAAAAATTACTTTGCCTAAAAATTTACTTCTTTTCATGTTTTCTATCTATATTTATCTAATAGTTTTTCCAAGTTACCTAAGCACAAGTCTCTCCCTCTATTGTAGTTTCCTTCCTTTCACAAACCTTTAGTCCTCCCTTTTGGTCTTTTGGTTTCTTGATGTACCATAGTCTTCTTTATATTTTTATATTTTCTCTTGTTTTTCACACCCCTTGGGTTTTTATTTTGTGAGTTTCTTTTTAAGACCATGGATAGGACCTGACATTCCTCACAAAACCACCATATTTTATCTATTTTTCTCTTTCATTTTTTCTACTTGCTAATGATTTTTTGGCATCCTTTGGGGATTTCTTTTGTTATTTTCTTTGTAATACTATAGATAGGACCCAACATTCCTTACAAAATACTACTATTTATTTGCTTACCTTGTTAGGTTGTGGAGCTAAAAGCTTCACTGATGCAAGCAGGGAAGGAGGTTGCAAAGGGTTGCAGAGTGTCACAGACACCGGCGTCGGTCAGGCCAACCGACGTCGATAGGATCAGACAAGAATGTAATCGATGTCAGTCAGAAGTCAGCCGGCGTTGGCACCCCCTAGGTAGACAGGGACTGACGTCGGTCACCTGTGTGGTTTGAGCTACGTGTATTATGGGTAGGTAGCTAATGAACCAAGTGTTTGCATGTCAAGAGCCAAATTTAGACTAGAAGCTATGGATCTAATTATTGTAATTAGGTGTCTAATTATTGTTTGCATGAGATATATTTAAGAGACTCATTGGTTGTATTTTAAACTTGTGCTAGAGAGTAAGAGAGAAAATAAGCTCCTTCAGAGAGAAGAGAGCAATGGTGTGTTCCTCCTAGTGCCACAGTACCAAGTGTGGGTGCTGGTTTGGAGAATCAACAGGGTTCTTCATGTATGTATGATCTTGGTCATCAAGTGAGCATGGCTATGATAGGAGATCTACATGGTAAGTAAGATCATTGATTTATAGGTGTATGTGTCTACAAGGTCAAGGTTCATAGGTGTGGAGAACCAGATTGATTTATAGGTGTGCAAGATCAGATAGGACAGCAACACAATAGGGAGTAGAATCAAGTAGGATCTACTTGAAGTATGTTTGTGTACTTGTGGAGTGTATGGAGCACTTGTGGAGTGCATGGAGCATAGGTATAAGGTGAACACCAACTCTGTGTTTGAGTTGGGTGTTGGGACCTAAGAGAGAGAGCTTTGAGGGAAGATTTACTGTTTATACCCTAGAGGTATGGGAGCCCTAGAGGTGTGTAAGGAAGAAGAACTGTGGCATCCTTCTTTGTTGTATTTCCTTCTGAAAGAGTTTTAATACAAGTTGTGTATTGTCTCTCATATCATGTGTTATTTCTGAATTCTAGTTACTTGTGTATTCTGGTTAATTTTTGCATATTAAGTTGGTTGGTAATCAATTGTGTGCTTCTGGTTATTTATCCCAACACATGGTATCAGAGTTAAGGTTGCAGGGAGCAAGTTTTGTGTTTGGTTATAGGTCACTCTCAAGGGTTTTCCAGATCGAGTGGGAGTAGAGCAATGGTAGATGAAAGTAAGATAAAAATGGAGGAGTTGAAAAGCACAGATGGTCACTTATGGTCCTATGAAAAGAAAGAGCAGGTAAAAGAATATTATTGGTTGGTAGCAGATCATCATGAAGGAATTGAAGATGCAAATGTTGCAGGGGTTATTACACAAGATGCTCTAGGAGGTTTCTTGGATAAAGTTGAATCTTGGATAATAGATTTTGTTGCCTCTTTCCATGCAGCCCCAGGGAGAGGAGCTGGTGAGCCTTTTTAGGTTATTGGCAAAGGGGAAGTGAAGTTGAAATTGTAGGTAGCCAACACATGGGTGTTGAAGGAGGTCATGCAGGTCCCAAGTTTGGAGATGTGGCTAATTTCTTTAGAAAAATTGGGTGATGAGAGATGCACAAGAACTCTCATAGTGGATGCACTTGAATTAGCTGGTGGTAAGAAAATAGGTACTCTTTATCTACTTGTTTATATTACTAATTCTTCTTCTATTACAGAGACATGGCTTCATAGGCTTGGTCACATGAGCAGGAAGGTGATGCATGTTCTTAAGCAGAAGACAAATATATTTGACAGGGTTAAGAACTAGAAAGCCTTGGTGTTTATGGAGGAGATGGCAGACAGAGACCAGTGGATGGGGTTGGATACTTCTGAGCAGGGTAGTTTGGATATGGGTTTTGATTTAAAGGAGCTCATAGGGAAAAAGTCATCACTCACAGGCAAACATAGGTACCATCATTGGCAAGAAAACCAACATCGGCAGTAGGTAAGATCAACGTCGACAGAAGGGGACACCAACATCGGTAGGGTTGGTAGTTAGGACAGGTGCATGGAACTGACATTGGTTAGATGCAGACTATGTGGTGACTGAGGTCGGTCACTGTAATGGATTTTGGGTGGATAGCAAGCTGTCAAGGAGTCTCAAATGCCCATATGGAGGACTGAAGGTGGTAAGTAAGCCTTAATTCATTGTTCCTCTTCTTTATACTAGTTTTTGACTGTAGAGCAGGAAGGATCCAGGAAACAGTGGGAGCATGGCATGGAGAGATTGCAGAACCAAGCAGAGATTTGGTAGGGTTGCTAGTAGGTATGAAAGCATAGAGATGAATGGATACCTTAGTTGAAGAATAGAGAGAACAGACACGTGAGACAAAAGACCATGGCATATGGTCTTGAGGAAGCTGTAGGATAGTGGTACAGGTTTTGATAGGGGGATGACAAAGCATGACTTTATTCAATGTTAGGGTAACTACTGTGGTTTGTCTTACCAAGGGGATGATGGTCATGACATTATCTTATTACTGTATGTGGATGGTATGTTTGCTAGTAGGTTTGTACATACAAGGTTTTGCTGAGCTAAGGGTAAGATTAGTTCAGTGGTTTGCTATGAAGAATTTGGAGCAACAAAATTCTTTGGCATGGGGGACATGAGAGATCACAGGTTGATTTTGTCTCTAGTGGGAGCTGATGTGAATCAGGTGTTGGTGAGGTTTAGGATGTAGAATCGGAGCACACCAAGGGCTGGACAGTTCAGTGTCTAAAATCACATGAGGTCTGGTATAGGCCTGAGTTTGCCCAAGTAGTGGGTGTTGTCAGAGAGTTAGGAGCCAATTTGAGGAAGTGGGTTCTCAGGTATTTGAGAGGGACCAGTAGCAGGTATACATGCAGGGTTAGGACTTCACTACATGGGATTGTAGGTTCAGATGTGGCAGGGTACTCGGATGACAGGAGGTACACCACAGGTTGTGTGGTGGGTTGTCTTTAGGATTAATCTTGAAGAGGGATACAAGCTAAGAAATAGATTAGATGGGGTATAGGTATAGGTATAGTGCATCTATTTATATCCAAGTGGGAGATTGTTAGGTTGTGGAGCTAAAAGCTTCACTGATGCAAGCAGGGAAGGAGGTTTTGAAGGGTTGCAGAGTGTCACAGACACCGGTGTTGGTCAGGCCAACTAACGTCAGTAGGATTAGACAAGAATACAACTAACGTCAGTCAAAAGTTAGCCGGCATCGGCACCCCCCAGGCAGATAGGGATTGACGTCAGTCACCTGTGTGGTTTGAGCTACGTGTATTACAGGCAGTTAGCTAACAAACCAAGTGTTTGCATGTCAAGAGCCAAATTTATACTAGAAGCTACAGATCTAATTATTGTAATTAGGTGTCTAATTATTGTTTGCATGAGATATATTTAAGAGACTCATTAGTTGTATTGTAAACTTGTGCTAGAGAGTAAGAGAGCAAATAAGCTCTTTTAGAGAGAAGAGAGCAATGGTGTGTTCCTCCTAGTGCCACAGTACCAAGTGTGGGTGCTGGTTTGGAGAATCAGCAGGGTTCTTCATGTATGTATGATCTTGGTCATCAGGTGAGCATGGCTACGATAGGAGATCTACATGGTAAGTAAGATCATTGATTTACAGGTGTATGTGTGTAAAAGGTCAAGGTTCACAGGTGTGCAGAACTAGATTGATTTGCAGGTGTGCAAGATTAGATAGGACAGCAACACAACAGGGAGTAGAATCAGGTAGGATCTACTTGAAGTATGTTTGTGTACTTGTGGAGTGCATGGAGCACTTTTGGAGTGTGTGGAGCACAGGTATAAGGTGAACACCAACTTTGTGTTTGAGTTGGGTGTTGGGACCTAACAGAGAGAGCTTTGAGGGAAGATTTACTGTTTATGCCCTAGAGGTGTGGGAGCCCTAGAGGTGTGTAAGGAAGAAGAACTGTGGCATCCTTCTTTGTTGTATTTCCTTCTGAAAGAGTTTTAATACAAGTTGTGTATTGTCTCTCATATCATGTGTTATTTCTGAATTCTAGTTACTTGTGTATTCTGGTTAATTTCCACATATTAAGTTGCTTGGTAATTAATTGTGTGCTTCCAATTATTTATCCCAACATACCTCACTTACTTTTCTCTTGCTTGTCGACAACCTCATGGGTTTCTCTTTTATGAGTTGCTTTTTAAGACCACCGATAAGACCTGACTCTCCTCATAAAATTACCACCTTTTCATATTCTCGATCCTTGTTCTCACACTTTAGTTTTGCTTCTTTTACTATATTAAATTTTTACAAACAATCTATGTTATCATGTTTTCTTCCATTTCCCTCTTTCTTATGATAAGGAATCACTCTTTACTATAACTATATCTCTCTTTTCCCTTTGTCACATATTTTTTTTAATTTGAAAAAATTCAAATTGTTCCATATGTCACTCCTCTTGATTTCCCCTTTCTTTCACTTCTCATTGGATAAAACAAGGTTGAAGTCAAGATGACATTTTTATTTCACCTATATTTATGAGACTCTTAGACAACATGCTCTTTGAAGTTTATTTATCTTAGAAACCTTGTCCCAAGTATTCAAATAAAAGTCATATTTAGCACCCATGTTTGGTTTTCAAAATATGTATGGAGGAGGAATAGAAAAATCCATAAAAAAATTTAAAATCCAAATCATTTGAAATAAAAGGCAATGATATCTAAAAAGCAACATACAAATCTCAAAAGTAAAATTCATACCAAAATACATGATTACAAACACATCTCATATCTCTTATCAAAGCTCAAACTCCACAGTTGGCCTCACATAGATTCAAGGTCCTTTGGGGTATAGTAAGCCAATAGATTAGAATAGGGGATTTCAAAAAACTCTACGGTGCTACCTAATTTCTCATGCAAGTACCCAATCTTTTTAATAGATCAATGACTCTATAAGGTGTCCTAAAGAATAATGAATATGTCATAGGGAGGTAGGTCCATTTTACTTTTCATGAATATAACCTTCATGGGATGATCTATATACTCCATTTGTTGACCTAAGACTTGTGTGTCTAAGATAATTTATTCATAGTCATTAAGGTCAAAAGTCCTCTTATTTTGAAAAACCTAATGTGAGTGTCTTGTCTTCGATAAAGAGTTCCTATACCTTGGTTTTTCTTTCATTCTTCCCTCCACCCATTTCATTTTCCCCCTTAATAGATAAATTGTGATTCCAAATATGTTTTCCATTCTTATTTATTATTTCTTATTCATCTCTTAAAAACATGCTATCACTACTTTGTTTTTAGTTTTATCTATCCTTAGAGTAAAACATGTTTGAGAAACTATGGATTATTTATTATCTCTTTACACCTACAATTTACATTTCCTAGACTTACTTTACTTTCATTTTACCATTTATCATTTTCTTGATGTTTTTTTATTATGGACACCTAAGTTTTTACCCTTTTTCCATTGTTGAGTGTGGTTATCTTGGTACTTCTCACTCATCAATGTTGTTTTCCCTTTTATGCACCTTTTTCCATTGTTGAGTGAGATATGGATTGTCACTACTAACTCATCAATATTTTTTTACCATTTTGTTTAATCTTTTACCCATTGATTTATTTTTCTTTAATTTTACCATCTTGTTTGACATGTATCCTTGGTTTGAATTAGTGAGTTTGCCTTTCTTACTTAAGGATAGATTATTTGAATTCTTCAATATTTAGTAGCCTTGGATTTTTTATTACCTAATTTACTCTTGTTTTTGACTTGGTCATTTGGTCTAACATAACACCTATTACCCCAGCTTGCCAAATTTCCCAAGTACATCCCATCCTCATAGCACTAGCTATCTTGGCTTCTTTTGCATTTATTTATTTTTACTCTTTAGTTTTGTATTCTTAGGTTTCTTAAAAGCAGTCTTTATGCCCCACATAATCAAAACTAAAAACACAAAAGAAAACCATCCCATGATCAAGGTAAGTTAAGGTATGCATTCAATTTAATTTTTAGTTATTTACCTTTTTATATTAGTTTTCATTTTAATGATTTACTTTTAGTTATTTTTGTTTTAAAATACTATAATTTTTGTAGCATTAGCATTGTGTGTGTCCTTATGTTCTTTCTCAAAGAATCATACCCTATTACACCTTAGTGACATGTGATGACCTTTGAGTGGGGAATATGTATACACATAATATTTTTTACTTTTATCGATTAATAACATTTTACATCTTGCAAAAACCCATTGAGACTCAATCTCTCTAAGTACATGCCCTAAGGGGTGCATCAAGAAAAGGGCAGATAGACCTTTGGTGCTTCAAAAGATTATTTTCCCTTATTTCCACATTATTACCAATCCAAAAAAATCCCAAAACCTTTCCCTAAGCTACTTCTCCTCCCTTGAGTATCCCTCTAATATTTTCCTCTTTCTATTTCTCCTTTTCTTGTCTTAAACATCTTTTGGTCAGTCAATTATACTAGGTCAACTAGGTCAACCTAGTATAGTTGAAGGGTATTATTTAATTTCTTAGCTTAT
Organism: Torreya grandis; assembly: GCA_037957365.1. Classification (NCBI taxonomy): domain Eukaryota; kingdom Viridiplantae; phylum Streptophyta; class Pinopsida; order Cupressales; family Taxaceae; genus Torreya; species Torreya grandis. Next base: position 1,488,832 of record JARHVA010002677.1, read on the forward strand.
TAGAATTTCCACTAAACCAATTTAGACCTAGTAAATTATCCCCAAAAACACACTAGATCAACTAGGTCAACCCTGTATAGCCGATGTTCTTGGAAGGATTTAGGACAAGATCCACCTATATATAAAATATCATTTCAGTCATTATTCATATGTGAAATAAAGATTTATTATTAAGTTGTGCTTCTTCACAATCTAATCTTCCACCATTCTACTTGAATATACTTAGCTTAGGTTTCTTATTTGGAGAATCTAGTCTTGTAGATAAGTATTGGATGCTTTGGACTTTCTTAGTGATACTTATAAACCAAAACAACCTTTTGTGAAGCCCATTTAGCCAAGGGAGAGATTGAGTCTCGATAGGTTCACATTTAGGTAAGTCTATTCTAACTTTTTTCTCCTATATTTTAGTAGATATAAGTAGCATAAGTGTTATCTTGAATAATAGTATCTTTCATATTTTATGCATTAGGGTGTTACTCATACTTTAATTGAAGTTCCTTTCACATGTTCATTTTATTATTTATAACCCCCACTATGTGCCACAAGCTTTGTTGTGCACTATATTATATTTTATTTTGTTGTTATAAAAATAAGTGAATGTTTTAAACCTTAGGACTACATTAGGGTTGTGTTATTGTGTTAGATTATAGGCTTTATAACCTTTCCTATCATGATATGTTGTGACAAGTGATCCCCTAATCGGGTCTAACTTATCCACATATTGGACATGATCCCACTTAATAAGTATATCCCCAATCAATAGTGTAGGTATGCTCTATCTTCTCTAATCCATGATTGACTTATAGATATAATACATTTTTGATTGTATAAAGTGGTGATTAGGGGAAGATTTAAAAACTTAGGCCTAGACCTAGTCTTCTAAATTGTGTTACTATCTTCTTAATAGTGTGTACACTTGAATGGGACTCTTCTCTCATAGTTCCAATAAACTTTCATGGTATTATAAAGAATTTACATCTAAATCCAACCCTTATTCTTGTGCATGAGTACTTAGACCTATAGGTTTATCACATAGTCTTCTAAAGTTCTAAGTCTAAAAACCAAATCATATTATGAGCTGATAAATATTTTTTAGGGACCTCAGTGCACTATCAATCCTCATTAAAGACCATGTATTAAGACCATAAACATTCATTTTTATATAATCAAAAAATTAATGCATTTTATCTTATGAATCAGGCATCTTGAGGGAGAAATTGAAACCTAGAAGCTCACAAAAATCTTAAACAATGTTAATAAACCTTAAACCCTACTCAAAGGCTTATGAGTGAATTTGGAGCTAGTTCAAGCATTTTAGCCTTGAGAGCCACAATGATTTTTGTTCCTTCTAAGAGATGGGATCCTTTACATTCCTACAACACCTCTAAAATTGAAGAAGATACCATTCGCATATTAATAGCTTGAATATGGACTACCATGAGAATGACTAAGTCATGTTTGGACCCTTATTTCCATCCTTTACATTGTTTGTGTTGAAAAACTTGAAATGGATCTATTCTGATCAAATGGTGACTAGATGAGCTATGTGATTGACTTGGAAGAAGACATGTAGACTTACATTCATAATTTTCATGCTTTACTCCATGAAAATAAAATAAATGTTGCACATGACCTATAATATTCCAACCAAGGGATATTATGTTTTGATCTATCCTTACAAGTACTATGAGAACATTATTATAGGGGTCTAAAACACTCAAGAGGTCTTTGTATACCTTTTTGTATGCTCAGGATATCACAATGAGCTCAAACTTTTCATAAAATTTCTTGTAACTAAGATTATGGGGTTTGTAAAGGAATTAAGGCCAACTATAGGTCTTAATGATTGTTCATAAAGCTCAGGGCCCTAATTTGAAAACCAATGCCACTAACTATGATCCTAATAGGGATCCTTCTTTTGGATAAGATATTTATATCTAAATCCCTCTGTACAAACTATACCATATAACTCAAACTTGACCTTGTGATCTTTCCAAGGGCTCAATAGGGATATTGCTTCCATTTATATCTTTATATGCACATTTGAGACATGAATCCTTATTTGAGGTGTCTTTAGAGGCCCCTCATGAAGTGTCTAAACTTATTATAACCTTGATCATACTATATGGGTCCATACAAGTCTAAAAACACATGCAAAACATAATTTTCATACATTTTCTCATGTCTAAGATATTTAAAGGAAATTAGTGGGAAAGATGAGGAAATAAATATTCAAAAATGATTTAAAAAAAGGGAGTGTAGATGGAGGGAAGGTGAGAAGTCATTTTTCCACATGTGTGGGCCCCTTTGTGGTGGTTGAAATGTGTTTGATTCCTAAAAAGTTTCCTTTTACATATAAACCTACCTTAGAAAGATGTTATGATGATAATAAGGCCATTTTGGAGGATTTTGACTCTTGATAATTTCTAAATGAGGTCTCAGGGGTCATAAAAATGTAATTTTCATGGTTTAGATACCCCTTAGAAGGTAGAATATGAATAAATTTAAATGAAGCATTAATTGAGGAGAATAAATATATTAACATATGTTAAATAACCTTAAAGTATGTTAAGTATTTAGACAAGATTCATCATCCTTATTCAAATTATCCCCTAATCTCATAAAATCTACCCCATTTATATAGGTCTTGGCATGTTCAAATTATCATATGACTAGTTATGGATTATAATGTGTTAGATCACCTTCCATGAGTCTATTTAAAACATAAGGGTCATATTAAGTCTTGAAACATGATCTTATACATATTTAACACAAAATTAATCCTTGGCATAACCTCAAGAAATGTGATAAGGGGACCACCATGACACTTTTGACATGACTCATTACTTGAACATGTTTCTTCACTTATTAAGGATAATTGACTTCGTTTTTGGCTATCAAGACACTTCAAAGATATAATAAGGTGACAAAGGTTAATCTCAAGTGTTCATTGGGAATAGGTTGACCCTTTATAAATCCCAATGGTAGAAAGAATTAAACATTATTGGTGACTTTGAAGGGTTGATCTACCTATTAGTCAATAGGACCCATGATTTCTTACATAGCAACCATGACTCAATTGAGGGACCTCTTTGACTAGGTTAAAACTTAATGATTAACACCTTTCAAACCTTAAGGATTGAAAAAATATCACAAGACACACAAAAAATACACAAAGGAACACAACACTCAAACAACTAAGAAAGCAACAAGACAACAATATAGAAGATGATAAAACACTTATACCACAACACTTGGAAGAAAAAAGACCTAAATACTATGTACAAGGATAACATGTGTTTGTCAATAATATTAATTAAATAATACCTAATTGATATGGATAGGTATTTCCTCACCATTCAACATTGAAAATTGGAATGCATTTCACTCCTCATATCTAGTGATAGTATAAGTTCCACTCTATAAGCCATCAAACTTTGATTACTTACCTAGTTTAGCCCAATCATCATCCCACTTGAGCACAATATCACCTTATTAGAAGGTATTTGAATAAGATATCTTGTCAAATGACCTCTTAACATGTCTTGATGGGACCACATGACATTCATAGCATCATATATTATATCTCTCATCTCCCTCAATTCATTCATCCTCACTTCCATAACATCATTCTACATTAGCTCAAGTTGATGTGTGAGTTCCAAGGTTGGTAGTTCAAGTGATATGGGAAACCTTTCATATTTTCCATAGATAAAAAGGTATGGAGAATGAATAGTAGATATTTTGGGAGTGATAATATATACCCATAAGGCTATTCTCAATTTGGTATGCCACTCCCTCTAATTATCCTCCATATTTTTTTTTAATGATTCTAATTAGGTTCTTATTGGTGGACTCTGTAAGTTCGTTTCCATGTAGATAGTAGTTTAAAGAATTTATGAGGTATATGCCATAGTTAAGAGTCCATTTACTCACCTTTTCACTATTGAAATCTAGTGCATTATCTGATATGATGGTGGAAGGGATCCCAAATCTTGTTAATAGGTTGTCATAAAAATCCAAAACTACATTTTTATTTGCCCTTGTAAGGGCTACTACCTCCAACCACCTATTGAAGTAGTATATAGTATTTAATATCATCTTATGTCTTATAATAGATAGAGGGTATATCATGCCTACAAAATTTAGGCCCCACTACATGAAAGGTTGCTTCACTTGGATGGGATTAAGAAACAAGGCAACTAGTCTTTCTTTCCTAATGAACATGGTACCATTTTGGAATTTATTAATCCAATCATGGGAGTCTATGAATAATTTTGGACAAAATTAGTTTTCTCTCATTATCTCTATTAATGTAGTCATGGATATAGATTATCCTCCTATAGGCCCATCATGAAACTGATCTAGAAGCTTATCAACCTCATTAGTCTCTACACACATTAAGATAATTCCATCAAGATCCTTTTTAAATATAAATCCATCAAATAAGACATAATATATTTATTTCATCCTATAATACCTTCTTATTATCCTATTTGGCCTATAAGATATTCCCTTGTTTGAAGTAATGTTACCATGTTTTGAGTCTAGCTGGAATAGGTTGTAGGTGTAACTAATTGGTGACCATTTTTAATTTCCAAAACCACGTCTTTTTCCTTCGTCACATCTACTACCAAGTGTTCACATAATCATCTACCCCTTACTAACTTGGTGACCTTCACTTCTATGTCATATTTTATGCATCTAGTCACCCAACCTACTTTATTTTCACTTAAATATAGGTTAAGAAGTAAGTCCTTGATGCTAAGGTGAGCCATCATGACATAGATTTTATTTTTGGACACCATGTGTTTAAATTTTTTGTGACCTCTTATGACTAGAAGTACATGTTTCTATACATAGGTGTACATCTCTTTGTATCCCTCCAATGCTTTACTAAAGAAGGCTATGGGCTACTCAAGGCCCTCATTATTTTATTGCATTAACATGGTATAAATGGTGTCATTTGTTGAGAAGGTATACACAAATAAGTCTATTGAAAAATTAGCATTAAGGAGAGTGGGCACTTAGGAAATGGCCTATTTAATGGATTCAAAACTTCTCTTTCTTTCTCTAGTCCATGTGAAGTCCTTATGTTTCTTGAGCATGGAATTTAGAGGTCTTACCAACTCAACAGAGCTAGGAATAAACCTCCCAATGAAATTAATCTTGCCTAAAAAACTCTTCAGTCCCTTCTTGTGCTTGGGTAGTGAATAAGCAAGGATTACACTTATCCTCTCATGGTCTATGGAAATACCTTATTTAGACATAATGTGGCCTGAAATTCTACCCTCATGGAATACAAAAATGCATTTTTTGGGATTCAAAAAGATCCCATACTAACTACACCTATCAAATATTAGTCTTAGGTGTGTCAAGTGGTCTTTGACATCCTTGGAAAAGAATACAATGCCATTAAGGTAGATGAACACCATCTTATTGATGATTCCTTGGAAGATTACATCTATTTCCATTTGAAATTTGGCCCCTACATTGGACAACCCAAAGGGCATCTTCTTATAAGCATAAGTACCCCATTTAGTTGTGAATGTAGTATTATGTTGGTTCTCCTCCTTTACCAACAATTTATTATACCCTAAGTATCCATCAAGCAAGGAGAAATGTTGTGAACCTATAGCCTTTTGGAGAATATAATCCATGAATGACAAGGGGTAGTGGTCTCTAAATGACACCTTGTTTATATACCTAAAATCTACACATAATCTTATCTCTGCATTCTTATTCCTTAAAGGCACAAGGTTATCAACGCATGAAGAGTGTTTTATTGGGAATATGATGTTGGAATAAATTATTTTATTTATATCCTTCTTCATGAGGAGTTCAATCTTTGGGTTGACATGTTTATTCTTTTGCCTTATAGGTTTATAACTTACATCTAGTTCTATAGTATGCTTATCCAAACTAGGGTTAAACCCATTCAAATTATTGTATTCCCAAGAAAATATGTCTATAAATTATTGAAACAACTCTATGAATGCTTCCTTTTCTTCCCTTGTGTTCACTTTGCCTATTTTGAGAAACCTATCCTTAAATATGGTGACCTTCTTATAGTTATTTTCCTTGGTTGACATGTTAAATTTATCTTTCCTCAAATTATCATCCTCATTGAAGATGTTTTCAAGAGTCACTAATCCCTTATTAATTTCATTTATTATCAACTAAATAATCTATTCACCATACTATTATTGAATTCTACCTTGGTTTCTTGAGCAAAATTCTACTTCTTGCTACAAGAAACATGTTGTTTATCTTTAACTATCAAATAATTACCATTTGACTTCATTATCAAGCATGGATGGTCTACAAACTACCTTAATTTTTGATTGGTCCTTCATGTTATTTACTTCACTTGAGATGTCATACCATGTTCTTATAGCCACCAACATGTCTACATGTTGATTGTCCTCTCTTGGGATTGAATAGATGAAAGGACTCAAAGTCTTCTAAGAGGTCCCAAACCCTATGCTTGTATGCCTTTAAGAGTGGAATTTTTATTGAATTATACACTCTCACCTAATGTAATATGAATTCACTATCTCCCATGGATTAAAGTATCTTAATACCTCTCTTCTTTTCCCATTGCAGCCCATGAATGAGGGAATCATACCATGCTATGTTGTATGTGCATCTAAACTATAATATTATGGTATAAAAATATCTTTTATTAGAAGTAAAGATAATCATGACACCTGATTCACTTCCATTTTTGCACATATATCTTTAACAAACAAAATCCACACTCTATCATTATTCTAGCTTGGGTTACTAAGTGATTGTATGAATATCTCCTCATTATGAATATAACATATCCCAAATCCTACTTATTCAATGCTCTTATATGGATCATATCCATGGTTATTTTCCACCCACTCATCAAGAATTACATTTGATATGCCTTCAAGTTGCTCAATTGGATCTTAATCATTAGGGTGATCATCTTCATCAATAATAGTATAGTTTAAATTAGATAAATTAGGCATGTAGGGATATAAAATGAACCTAGAGATATGATTAGAACTAATAGTGACCTTAGTTCCATACCTAGTTCTAAATACCATATAAGACCAATCACAAGATATATAGCCTCATATATTAGCAGTGAAATACCTAGAAAAACACAAGGCAAAATAAGGGGAAGATAAAAATATACAACATCTAGGGATATGGTACAATTTGGACAAGTATCTAAGATGATTTTTAGCTATTTGATTGCACTAATAGTCTTAGTAAGACACCCATCTATTTGTAAGACTCCCTTCAAATTATGCTCATACCTTAACTTTAACTTGTCTATTATAGATTTAGGAATGATAGAAGTACTCACCCCACTATCTATCATACATTTATATAATAAGTAGTCTCCTATTATGATATAAATATAGAAAGGAGGGGGTTTTTTTAACTTGGCTAGTTGGGGCTCATTAGGTTGACTGGTATAGGTTAAGACTGTACTCACCTTTTTTGCCTACTTGCCCAAGATGTGAGTTTTGAAAAAATCTTCTTGGAGGAGATATTTTGGTCTTAGAATGAGAAATGTGTCCCATATTGGTATGTTGAAATGATCCTTATTCATTTGGTTCATAATGTTGATGTGAGGGCTATCAACATTAGACTATAACTTAGGAACATCAGTACTACTTGGAGCTTGAGTGAATAGAGGTATGAATGGACCTTCATTATTCTATCCCTTATCATTCTAAACCTTATAAATTGGTAGAGTTTTAGGGTCTGATTATTTTCCATTATTCCCCTAAGGTGTTTAAGATGATATAGGAGCTATTATCCTAGCCTCTAAGTCATCACCCACTAATCTTATTTTATCCCTTATATTAGCTACAATAAGACTATCCACCCTGGTTGGACCCCCAAGATAATTAACTACACATTATTCAAAAGAATTTTAAAATTATTGGAATTTGGAAAAGGTAGTATTTGATTGTGTTTAACCCCTACTCATTACTTTTTGATTTGGTATTTTATATTGAGTAATGAAAGGGATCTCTCATTGTTACATAAAAGGGGCTTCTTTTTGTTGTGTAGGAGGATGACTATCTTACATAGGAGGATCTTAATTATGTTACATTAAAGAATTTTTATAGGTAACTTCACTTTTATGATTAACATATCATGAGACTACCCCATTTGTGTAGACTATTGGGCTTCTTGAGAATAAATTTTTGAGTAGGAATTAGTGCCCTAGAAGTGCTAGTGAAATTGGGATTGAAATTATTGTATGACCTTTCCTAATTGATCTACCCTTGACCTTGTGAATTAGGTTTATATGAAGGCCTGTTGAATAAATAAGGCTGATAGGGAGCTTGATAAGGATATTGGTATGGTATATGAGGTGGAAGTTGTTTCCTCTCCAAAGTCACTATCCTGTTGCTTTATGCCTTGAGCAATCATTCAATTTTAACCAATCTATCTTCCTAATTAGCATCTATCTAATTATGGTTAGTTAGAATTTATATAGTGGAAATGATAGGCATATGATGTTGTATATTTAGGAATAAAGGCATAAGGGGACTTGGTGTAAGTTTTTCTACTTGTATGAGATAGTTTTCGTCCCTTATTACCACTTCATAAGTATTAGGTAGTGTATTCTCACCCATGGACTGTATCATGATTGCTACACAATAATTGATGGATATTAAATAGTAAAAAAAGGCATAATTAGGAGTGGGTTTAAATAATATTGGGAACCTATCCCATATTTTATAAAACCTATAGTTAAATTCCACCATAAATTCTTGAGGAGACCTTTTGATTATGGTCAATTACTCCACTAGGGACAAGTGGTCACTTATATCCTCAAAATGCTTGCATAAGTGTTCCCCAAACTCATCCCAAGTGTTTATATATTTAGGTTCTATACCTATATAATATTGGAGTGCCTTAAATCTTAATGAAGTAGCTAACAACCTCATTGCTACATTTTATTGAGTCATGTTATGTACTGAGTAGAGGTTAGTTATGTTTGCTATGCGTTTATCAAGAGTGGTAGAGATTTCTCTTGTAAAGTATAAAATGATATTAAGTGAATAAACATATATATCATCAAAATGGTTTAGGTTCATAGGTATGCCACCATTGAATGGCATAAATGATTTGTTTCTAAGCCTAGCCATTAGGGTTATAAGAATTGCAGTAGTACTTTGTTGAGAAAGATTAAGAAAAGTAGGTGGTGTAGGATAGGGGTTAAACCTAGGGTAAATCTTCCTCATATAAAAATAAAAGTATAATTAAACAAAATTATATTCCTTACCTTTTAATGAAGACCTTGTTATTAATTTTAAAAATAAATTTGAATGCAGATCTTCTATTAGAGTGTTTGAAGCTCCTTAAGATCACTAAATGCTATGAGTAGTTTCTACAACTTGATTGAATCCTAGTACACTTGGACATAAAAACAAACTATTAATAGTCTATATTACACCCTTGATTTTTTTTTTTTTAAAACTACCTCATCTAGCTAATACAATGGGATCACCTATAGGTATGGGTAGCTTATTAAGCGAGATGAACCTCTAGTTTTGGGGCTAGCTTCCCTGATGCATCATCTATGGCTCAATTACTAAAAATAATAAATTTTTGGTGAAAAGGAATAAAAATATGCATAAATAAAACCTAATATATGGGAGGTGATGCACCAACATGTTGTGTCCTCTCTATTTGACCCTTTAATAGCACTTGTGAACAAGACAATGACTAGTGACTAGGCCATTCTCTCCAAGAGACTTCTAAGTATCAATGTGTCACACAAAAGATATGTTATATTATTAAAACATAAGGGTAATTAATGGGAGGTCTATTTTCATGAAACCACCAATCATATTTTACTCCAAGCACAATCACCAAAACTTTCACACACCATATGATCTATTTAGAACAATCTCCTAGAAACTAGGTGAGAATAAGGACCTACAAAGGAAGATAAGAATCAATCCTTTTACAAATAAACAAGTATATAATACACTAAGATATAATAGAGAATATAAAATAGTCCTTATATTAGTCCAAAGGTTACAATGTATAATTTGGGTAGAGTTTATTCATACCCAGTTGAGGGATTCATACAATGGCTTTTGAGCTTAAATTTATAGAACAAGAGAAGGGAAAAAAGGATAATATGACATATAAGTATAGAGGAGAGTTCATAATGATATTCATTCACTCAACCATTAGTTATAAGAATGAATATGACTAGTAATAGCTCCATTATCTCTCATATGGATTACCTTTGTTGGTTAATGTTGCTTCATTGAGCCTTTGGGTGTATAGGCATGGTCAATGGCCTATTTTGGTCATAGTTGAACCTATAGAGATTCCATGCACCTTATAAATAATCCCTCACTCTTTATCATGTAATGGGAGTTCATTATGAGAGGTAATTACTTGCCTAAATCTATCCATTATTCATTTGGCTACTACCCTCCATACAATTATCATCACATTCAATGCATTGTCCTCCTATTCGGTGAGATAACTAAGAATAATAGGATCTCATGTGAGTTATAAGTCTGATAATGAATTTAATATATTTTTATAATAGTGTTCCTACCTTTTAGAGTCTCATCACCATGTGGGTAGTCCTTGCAACATTCCTTCCTTGATGTACTTGAAGGTCATCTCCTCCACTAGGTCGAAGTCTATTCATTAGGCATATCCACACTATTTTTATAGTTAAAGAGTTATTTTTAAAGATCATACTACATCTACATAGTCCCAATAGGCCTTTACACTATATTATAAACCTCAACATGCTTGGAATTAAAAAAATATACCCAAAACTAGGCTTCAAAAGTGTTTTGCCTACATATTTGGTCTCATACATGACAAATTTATGATGTAAATAGGTCATAAAATATATGTAAGTTATTTAATGATGTTTTTATGGTGTCTCATGGTTGTTTTAATCATTAGAAAGAGTCTTTTGTCCATCAAATTCTTCATTAGGGTTTTGGAGGATTTAGGGTGGCCTACCATCTTAATGATGGTTCATAGAGTACATACCTTAGATTGAAAACTTAATGACATGGATTTTGAGCACATATAACCCCTCAAATATCACTAATATTTAATTATCCCATTCACCCTGTATGGTGATTTCTAAGCAAAAGATGTTAGCCTTCAAGTCTTCACTAGGTATTATGGGTATGCCAACAGTGTTAAAGATCATTCATAGAGCTACCCTTATAAAAAAAACTCTCTCTAACCTATATATTAAGTTAATAATGGTAACCAACTTACCATAAGATAACTATCCACCATGCATATTTCCATATAATATACAAGCATTTGAATTGGTAGCTCAAAATGGTAGACAGGTGATGGAGCTAGAAGGGATAATTAGGCCAAATTGATAATTCCCCTACCTTCATTTTCCTAAAACATATTCCTCAAGACCTAAACTATCATCATATATATTTTCATGGTATTATTTATACCTATAGATTTTGAGTTTGTCACAAGGATGAAGTTAGGGTTTTGAAGGCTTAAGGAGGGTTTTAGGCCTTATAAGCCTAAATTGAGCCTCAAGACCATAGACCACCTGTAGGTGAATTAGTGACTTTATGGTCTTCTTATCACCATTTTATATCCAATTTCAAAAAAATTCACCTATTATCAATTTATCATACTCCTATCTCTATCATTCTCTTCCAAGTCTGCCATGACCATTCTTGGCCCAGTCTCAATAGTTAGACTAGTTGATACCAAAGACTCGAGTTGTCTTGTTTCCTTTATTCCTTATTGATAAAGGATTTATGACACACTCTGTAATTTACCATCAATATTTTTTAACACTTATTTAGGTTTGGTTTCTTTTCTTTGTATAACAACATGTTCTCCTAATCACCCACACACATGCCTATGTGTTACCAACCTTGAGTCAGGCCTCTATAACTTTCTTAACCTAACTCTAGGTTGAATAATGTTGAAGGCCATATAGATATAATAATAACACTATAGGACCTCTATCATATATTTTTTCACCTTCCTCATTTAAACCAACATAGTTATCCCATCTTGTCAGATAGACTTGTATGCACTGAGCTAACTGTATATGCCTAAGTTATCTTATTTAGTTATCCCTTCATGTCTCTTTTATCCTTTAATAACATAGCCTATATATTATACTATTTTTATTGAGCTCCCTCCTTTATATGTATATGTAATTCCATTTCTAAAATTGGATACAACCTACTTGTAGTCTTGTATGTGATGGTTTGAGTAATTTGACTATGAATGGATTCCTTTTATAGGTTCATGAGTAAGAGAAGGGTTTCTACACCATTTTGGGAACCTATTTGACCTTCCTTAAACTTAAATAACCTTTTTTAGGTAGTCATATTCAAAATTATATGGCATTTTATTGCATTTTGCACTTTTGATTGAATCATAGGTGGTGGTTAGGGGAAGCTTTCAAAAGTTAGGACTAGACCTAGCCTTCTCAGCTATGTTATGGGCTTCTTAATAGTGTCCACACTTTAATGTGACTCTTCTCTCATATTTACACTAGCATTTCATGGTATTATATATAATTTTGGTCTCACTCCCATATTTAGGATTGTGCACGAGGACTTAGATCTATATCTACATCACACAGTCTTTAAAGTTATAAATCTAAAAACTAAAGCCTATTATGAGGTGAAAATACCTTGATAAGGTCATTATATAATAGATATCTTTTTTGGACATCACGTGGACTTTTTCTCCCCATTCAAGACCATTTATTAAGACCCTAAACATCCCTATCCATATACTCAACAAAGTAATGCATGGAAGCTAGTGAATTAGGAATCTTGAGGGAGAAATTAAAACCTATGATCTCACAAAATCCTTAAACAATGTTAATAAACCTTAGAAATTACTCAAACTCCTTGAGATCCATAATGAGGTTTGTTCCTTATAAGAGAGGGGATCCTCCAAAGGCCTAAAACACCTCTACAACATGAATAAGACACCATTCACATATTATTATCATGAAGATGGGCTACCATGAGAATGACTAGGTCATGTTTGGAACCCCATTTCATTCCTTCACATTTTTTATGTTGAGAAGCTTGAAGGGGATATGTTATGACCAAATGGTGACTAGGTAAGGCATGTGAATAACATATAGGAAGTCATGGAGACTTGAATTGATCATTTTAATGTATGTTCCTTCAATAAAACATAGTTTCTCTTGCACATGACTTATAATATTCTAACCAAGGGAGACTATGTGTTGATATTTAATTGAAAGTAATATGAAAACATGACTAGATGGGTTTTAAAAACTTAACATTCCTTTAGATACCTTTATTTATGCTCAATATATCACAATGAGATCAAAATTTTCATAAACCTACTTGTAACTAAGCTTATGAGGTTTGCAAAGGGATTAAGATCACCTAGAGTTCTTAGTGATTATTCATAAAGCTTAAGGACCTAATCTATAAACCAATGCCATTAATTACAATTCCATTAGGAACCCTTTCTTTGAATAAGATCTTGGGCTCTAAATCCCCCTATATGGACCATACCATCTATTTCAAAATGGCCCTTATGGGATTACCAAGTGATTGATGGAGATATTTCTTCCATTTCTATCTTTATCTACACATTTGACACATGAATCCTTCTCTAAGGTGCCTATAGAGACCCTCCATGAAGTGTCTAAACTTTTTCTAACCCTGAACATAATTTAAGGGTCCATAAAAGTCTAAAAACACCTACAAACTATCATTTTCTTGAATTTTCTAAGTCCTTATATCTTAAAATTACATTTTTGGATAATAAGATGGAAATGAGGAGACAAAAATTCTTTTAAAATAGGGATTATGGATGGAGGGAAGGTCAAAAATCATTTTTCCACACTTGTAGGCCCGTTGGTGAAAGGTGTTTGACTCCTAAAAAGGTTTCCTTTTACACATAAAATTTCCTTAGAAGGATATTATGATGAAAATAAGGCCCTTTTGGAATCTTTTGACTCTTCATAATGTCTCAATGAGGTTTTAATGGTCATAAAAATGCAATGTTCATAGTTTAGATACCCCTTATAAGGTATAATATGCATAATGAAACATCAATTGAAGATAATAAATACCTTAAAATTTACTAAATAACCTTAAAGTGTTATAAGGCTTTACTTAAGATTCATCACCCTTCTTCAAATTATCCCCTAATCTCCTAAATTCTACCCCATTTATTTAGGTCTTGGCATGTTCAAATGAGCATATGACTGGCTATGGATTGTATTGTGTTAGATCACTTTTCATGAGTCCATTTGGATGACAAGGGTAACCTTAAGTCTTTTTATAGGCTCTTATACATATTCAACACAAAATGAAACCTTGACATAACCTCAAGTAATGTGAGATGGGGACCACCATGAAACTTTTGACATGAATCATTACTTGAACATGCTACTTCACTTCTAAAGGATAACTAACCTCCTCTTTGGCTATCAAGACACTTCAAAGGCACAAGAAGGTGGCAAAGGTTACTCTCAAGTGTTCATTGCGCATAGGATTACCCTTTCTAACCCCAAAGGTAGAAAGAAGATAACACATAAATCCATGTCAAATAATGTGGTAAGATATGTCTATGGGTGTCATTGATTTAAAATTCAAGCATGCATAAAATATTCTATGCCCCATATATATGTTTAAAACAATACTATATTTATTTTTAATGTGAGAAATTTATCATCCCAATTGCATAGATGCATGTTATTGTAAATACACAAAGGATGAATATGTGTTTAATTGAAAATATCCAATTTTTCATCTATCTAGTTATGAAATGTTATGGACCATTCCAATTATTAAATCATCATGTCTAAAAAATATTTATAGAAGTTACTCAAAAAATACAAGGCATTCTTAGATAAACTGAATGTTATAAATTTAAAACAAATCCCAACATATTTCAAGAAAGATGACATAGTTTATTTCACATTGATTCTCTTATTTTAAATAACTATAATGGAAATCTTATAGGGACTATCCAATAAAAAAAATTATGGACTTATCCTTGGTGTTTTATTGTATGTATTATAACCATGAAATCACATCTTGATGGATTACGTGGATTTGATATAATTGATAAAGGTGTGTAAAGTTATATCTTCTTATTCATGGGTTCGGAGATGCACTTAATAATGAAATATTTTAAAATATTCCCAACATATGTGCATATGTGAATAATATAATTTTTTTTGTAATGTTTATAATATCTTGGTAATTCCAAATTATCCTTCTATCCTCACATACTGTGCCTCTTAGATGAATGTCGGGTGAGGTTCACTATTAGGAAAACATATATTCATGGTTTTAGATAATATATTCATACATGTAAAAATATGAAACCAATTCACCATACATAATGGTAATATATATTTCCTTGATATCCTTATTTTCTATGTATAGAGTGCATGTATATGTTAGGATTAACCTAAAAATATCCTATTCGGATAGAGTCAAACTCAAACAAGATAATCAAATAGAGATTATGATACTTAGATGATCAATTAATGAACTATGAATAATATATATTTATCATAGGGTTACTACAATGAAAATGCCAAGAGGAAAGGGTTTAAATCCTAAGCCTATGACACAAGGATGTATCTCTCACTAAACCTACATGTAAGTGAATTAATTATAAAAAATGATTGTATGTATGCAATAAAATTAATATAAACTAATGGGAAGGGTTAGAATGACTATAATTGGGCAAGGTGCAATGTTCAACCAAATGGGGATCTATGTAACCTAAAGTTAAATATGGAAATTCTAAGTAATCCTATAGCCACACCAACTTATTTAGGTTATGGTAATCCTAAATAATGATACACACACATTCATTCACTAATCAATAAAAAAACATTTAATCTAATAAGTATATAAAGGAAATAGTATAGAGTAATAAATACTTATCTTGGGATAGATTTATAAATCATCAATCTCCCCCTTGGATCAAATGGATATTTTAAAGATATGTTATGGGTTGAATACTTCAAATGGTTGGATAAAGACCCAATATATCCTCATAGAGGAACCCAAAATAGTTCCTACTCTTTAGCTTTAAATACACCACAAGACAAGATTCTTAAAGATAAGGTTATATACCATAAACTCCTTCAAATATGACTTAGGGTAGAATTATGAGTGAATAAATTATATATGATATGTTTATAATGAAATATGACCCTTATATGTACCCATAAAATACTCAAAACCAAACTTAAACACTAATCTGACAATACTAATCCAATTGATACAATTAAAAGAAGTTGGTTGACACATAATGGTAACCAAGATAATATAGTACAAATGTCAAAAGATAGGCTTATAACTATACTAGGTTTCCTAATATAGTAAATAAAGGGTAAACAGAACTAAAAACATGCAATCAAAATGGTTGATATTTCAGGATATAGGGAAAATAACACAACTAAATAAGGACAAGATGGAAAAGGTATATGGAAAGACAATTTTAGGAGGCCAAACTGATAGTAATAATGATTTAATAATAACGTATCTCATAAATCACCATGTTTCTTGCCCACCTCTTTCTTGGTGAACTCTTTAAGGTGTGTACTTAGGGATATCTATGCTTGATAAGTAGTTATAACATAAAGTGTAAGTAAATGACAAAGTGAAAATATTATGTATATACATATGCTCCACACGAATCTCATCATGTTTCATAATAGTGTAACATGATATTGTGGTTTGGGAAAGAAAATAGAAACACACAAATATAATTGAAATGATATAACTGATGATAAATTAATAAATAAAAAATATTGTATACATACTTTGTCTGAACTTTATCATTGAATGATTACATGCAAGGACCATAGTCTCAATCATAGAGGGAAAAATAGATGCATTTGAAAAACCTTAGACATATAATGTTAAAATTGAAGAAAATAAATTTAATATGGTCAAAGTAAAAATGGAAACTTATCATAATTGATGAAGTTAATTAGAAAATTGGCAAGCTAGGATCACTAAGTCTAGGTTTGAATAAAAAATCCAAAGAACCTAATTAAAATAAAAGAAAATCAGTAAGCTAAAAATCCAAGGCTACCTATGATTAAAAAAAACACAAAAATGCATCTGAAGTAAGATAATTAAAAATCCAAATCAAATAAAGGACACACATAATTGATTAATGGTAACAACACCAATGTAAAATAAGTAACAAACCATACTCACACAAAAATGGAAAAATAGAACCAGATGTCCTATAAAAAGGAAAATAAAAAACTCAAAGTCCTTAAGGATTAACTAAGAGAACTATTATAAAGATAAGGTAATAATAAAGAGATGATATAAAATAAAACCCAATGATGCAACTATTATTCTTAATATGGAAAAAATAAAAATACCATATGTCTACCATGTCAAAAGATATAGAGAATAGGAAGTCAAGAAGATGGAAATATTTAGATACAAACCTAGTTTTAAAGGGATAAGAATGGAAGGATGGGAAATATGGTGTCACAAAGTGAAAACATGGTATTTATAGGAAAAAATGAACTCAAATCAAATTGGAAAAACCAAGAATTTTCATCATGAATGGCCCTAGAGAATCCTAACTAAGAATGTAAGGTTATGCTAATATGTGAATTATAAATATCATCCCATGATGGTTACTATGCATGAAAAATAAAAAGGTCCTACCTTTATAAAACATGATACCTACTCCTAAGAACTTATTACATATTTTTAGGCCTACTACAAAGATTGGGTACTTGTGTGAGAAGATAGGTGGCACTAAAATATATTTTATATATAATGATGAGATGAAACCTCCTACCCCAGTCTATTGGCCTACTATAACCCAATTTACCCTTGCTCTATCATGAGGATAATTTTGGAATTTGAGATTTGAATAGAATAGCATATGTTTTGGTGTGATAAAAAAAATTATATTTATTTTTTCCTTTTAACATTTCCTTTTCTTATGATATAGCTTATAAGTATTTTGTATTTTTATTATTTCTTACTTTGTATGGATCTATAAAAACTAAACATGGGTGATAAATATGACTATCACAAGAGAGATTACACTTATCCATTAAAGATTAAAACCAAAATACCATGTTGTCTAAATACTCCTATAATTTCACCTTAGAAAAGAGTGAAATCTAAAAAATGACCTTGGTGAGCTCAAATGGAAATGATAAGTATGGATTATGTAAATTATCATAGAACAACTAGGTTGCCCCAATCACAAAAAACATGTAAAATAAAAATGATACAATGATAGGTAGGCATGAATCATGATCATAAAAAATGATAAAATGTGAGTGATGATAGGAAGATAGTCCTCTATATTCTTACCACAAGATAATATGATTGATCTAACCAAGAAAAAACATTACTCACAACCATTTACTTCTTTTTATAAGAAGCTAAGTAGCTAAGGTTGGGAGTAAAATAAATCTATGTAATAAAATTATAAGAATTTTTTATGAGGGAATTAAATTATGTCATACGACACAATTCACAAAATCAATATCCAAGAGGCATAAATAAAGGACCCAAAGGATGATGAAATGATAAAATAAACCAAATAATATCAAAGGAAATAAATTTTGACTAAAAAAGGGATGGATGATTATGAGGAAGGCCAGTAGGGTATTGCAATCAAACTCAAAAACTAATAAACTAAGTAGTGTAATGAATACAAAATACTTAATGACTAGATATAGGTACACTAGGGCTCATGTCAGACAAATCTAAGACATGTGAAAAATGTTAAACCACACAAAAGAGAGTCTAAGCAAATTTTTTAATATTTGTTAAATCAATAGAATATATAAACTAAATATAAGCATGAAATTAAGACACTATAAAATAAAAATAATAAATAAATTAAAACTAAGGAGAACATTAAGACTAAAAATAATTCTTCAAAAATTTAGCATTGCACGGTTCTTTAAAGTTATAAAATTCATTTTTTTGCAATCTATATGTACTAGCTCCAAGATTTTCTATAACTAGATAGGGATGCCACAACTTTTTGGTGTAACTTACATATATTTAGTGGGTATAATCCAACTTGATCACTAAGTCTATAACATCAAAAGTATAAACTTAGAATTTTTTATGATGTTGTTTGGCTATATTTTTTTTGTATTGGTGATTGTTATGTAATGTACTCATACATCACTCATCAAGTAGGTCTAAGGTGTGAAGACATGATTCACAATCTATTCACCAAGAAAGATTATATGAAGATAGATGCACAAGGAAGGTAACTATAATTCTAGTGATAAGATAAATTTAGAGCTATAGACTAAATAGAAGGGATTTTCCCTTGTATTAGTACAAATTTTAGTAAAATAAGCCAAAATTGTAGAGTATTGTTTGAGATGCCAATACAAAGGAGAATCCATAATACTATTTTTCAATATCTTGTTAAGATTTTGTTAGTAACTTCAGACTGGCCATTACATTAATGGTAATAAGGTGTCAAAAAATTATGCATAATTTTGAAATTTGCACACAAATTATTCATGTATTTATTTTTTAAATTCCCACCATTTTTAGATATGATGGTATGTGGAATTATAAAATGGCATATGATTTTATTAAGGATGTACTTGGACATAGTGGCACTAGTAACATTAACAAGGTGCATAGCTTCTACCCACTTGGCAAAGTAATTTGTGACAATAATGATGAATACATAGTGATCTTAAGACATAGGTAACTTTTTAATGAGGTCTAATCCCACATAGATAATTGCCAAGGAAATTTAATAATTTAAATTTCAGCTAGAGAAGAGTGAATAAGATCATCATGGAGTTGGAAATGATTAAATTTTATATAAATTGTGATGGTGTATTTTTAAAGAGTGAACCAAAATTATCCCATCCTTTAGAATTTTTAGGTTTTAACATATTTGATACAATAACCACCACAAATTAAACCATATGGTTGCTTAAGAATAGAAGGAAAGTCATCTTGAGTAACAAAATGGGGCAAGGTGCCTTTGAAATTATTATAATAATGAATCTTATGTCTGAGAACATACTTGAAAGATTACTTGTAGAGTTTAGTCTTTTCATAAGAGTCACCCTCTGAAGGATAAGTATGATGTTTAATGAATTGGATGATATATTTGTACTACCTAATTTTTGATGTGGAAAATAATAGAATCATACTTAGATTTTATAGATATGGTGATTTCCTCATGTGGACGAGGAAATATGAGTCATACATTTCCTAATGAGGTTGGAGATTAGAGGTTGAGGAAGTAAGAGAATCTGTGTTAACATTTTTCTCTTGTGGGATTGCTTCAATGGTGAAATATGTTAAAACTTTAGCAAGAGCATAAGAAAGTTGATAATATGTTATGGTATTATCTATTTTGAATTGATATTCACCAATCATTTGATACCATAAGAGCTGTGAATCTCCTAAGTAATGTCAGTAAGTGATGTATAAATCTATGGCCTCTTGCATCCCAGTGATAAGAGATTCATATTTAGCCTTTTTTTTAGTGACCTCAGAGTTTATTCAAAAAGTTATAGGAATGATTTTTCCATAAAATTTAGATAGGAGACAACCTAATCCAACTCCTTAAAGGAAATTGGCTCCATAAAAGTTATTTTTTAAAGTTTTTTCATACAGATAAATTGTGACTTTAGGGGATCTCTTCTATGATGAATTTGGTAGATTATTTAGGTTTAGATACTAAAACTTTTAGTTCTTTGAGGGCTTGTATCTCAAGATCAAATTTAAAATTATGAAATTATTATTTAAAGGAAATATTTTGGTCAATAATTTCATTTAATAAGATATATTCATCAATAAAAGTGTATCAAATGTGTTTCTTAGATAGGATGAGAATGTAAAAATGTTTAATCATGACCACTTGGAATTTGACTAGTTATTAGGTAATATTTTTTAGGGAAAACTCCATTAACAGTACCATCCATTTTACAATTTGATCTCCATGAAATAAAAATTTGGAGAAGTAATGATGAATGGGATTAGAATGGATAATGAAATAAGTTGTTGGATAAAGCATATTAAGTCAATTTTTTTGGCTATGAAATATATTGTAAGACAATAATGCTCCAATTTTGTGTAAGGTATCTCATAATCTATCAAGGAATGCCTAGTATAATATATTGTGTATTTTTTTCCTAACTCATCTTATTGAGAAAGCATTTACCTAACTATTATACGGTATATGAGGTATAAAATATGAAAGGATGATCACTAGAAGGTGGTCGTAGAGTATAAAGATCAAGTAATAACTCCATGTTATCAAAATATTTTTAACATACATAAATATATTTGAGATTAATACTTTTGTTTAGGAGGGATTTTATCTAATATATGTTTTAAGCCATCTTTATCATAAATTATTAGATTTACCCAAATTTTACAAGGTAAGTATAGATGTTATTAATGGATCTAGTAATAGGGATGTTGAAAATAACATTAGTTTTAGTGGTATCTATGCTAATAACTTAAAAAGATACCAAGTATCCTAATATATTTCTAGAGGTAAAACTAAAAACACACTTGTAAATATTGAGTACAATTATTTGATGAAATGGTCAACTATGATGAAAATATTATGAAGATGGTTTTAAAAATGCTTTGATTTGGAAATAAGATCATCCACATATGTTTTGAATATTTTATGCATGATGTTAAGAAATATATGGGTCATTGCATTTTGATAAGTTGATCTAGTGTTTTTAAGGCCAAACAACATCTTAACATAGGAGTAGGCTCCCCATTTGGTCATAAAGGTGGTTTTATATTGATCTTAAGGAGTGATTTAAATCTAGTTATATCCTAAAAAACCACCCATAAGGGATATCATATCATAGATGACTATAAAATAAAAAATAACATCAATGGATGGTAAATGAATTTATATTTAGGATATGATTAGTTGAGATTACAAAAGTGAATATAGGTGAAGATAACCATAGTTTATTTCTTATGATCAATAATAATTTAGGTTACCTGTTTATAGTGATCTATAATCTTAATGAAGTTATCATATATTATCTTGATAATTTATTAGTCACATAAAGTAGAAAATTTAGAATGGAACTTCAATTACTTTTGGGCATGATTTTCACATCCAAATATGTCATAATGTTATGTAAAATTATGTTAGGGTCAATGTAGTACATGTATTCATATGAACAAGAAAAGGTTTCATAATATTTATCAAAAATAGGTTACATTTATATTTATATTCAAGATGAAGTTATTTGGATATAAGAAATGGTATAAGAGTGGTAAACCATATCAAAGATAATTTATTGGGTTTACTTGATAAGTATGACATTTTCATCTTGGAAATGACAAGTAGCTAAATGAATTTTAGGTATTTTATCCATTTTTAGTTCTACACTAACAACAAAATTACTGAATAAAGGAACATTTTTATAAAAGTGTCCAAGCTTGTGATGTTGGTGAGGAATTTTCAGTTATCTATCATAGATTAATTCAAGGATATCTTTGTCACTAGGAAGAATAGGCAAAGATCTATAGTATTCAACATCTACTTCAAGGTCTACAATATAACTACCTTTGATGTCATACTCAATTTAGATTTTTATTATAGTAGTAGCTTTATCATTTAAGGTAATTTTAGGAGATGAAGTAGAAGGATAATATGTTTACTATAAAATATTTTGCTGATACATTATAGTAAAAAAGGAATGGATTAAACTATATTAATCATGATGATTTAGTTAGAAATAGTAGTAGTTTTTTATTGTATTGTCTTGGATGATATACATGGTTAGAGGTGGATATGATAAAGAAAAAATATCATCACCTGATAATGTCTATATGGTGTAGTAATGAGGTGAAAATTAAACTATATTAGGATGGTTAATACTATCTAAATTTGAGTGATAGAATGAATGGTATTGTCTTATTCGATAGTGTTAGAATTATGGTGATGTTTTTGAATAGTATCAACTTAGATAATGTCATTATATTTGGGAGAATTAAAAAAATTATAAATAAACCATGGAGTGTGTACCAATGGTGGTTAGACATGAGGGACATGACCTTGAGGTTCTTATTCATTATCACTAGAATCAAAGCATATGTGAACCAAATTAAACATATTAGTTAAAAGCATCATTTTATCAAGATTATTTTGATAATGAAATAAATCCAAGTCTCATGATTTAGAATGGACCATGACATAATAATCATCATATGGTGGAGGAATTTTACTTGCATGATAGTATTTTTGATAGATTTTAGTGGAAGTATCTTTTGTTGAGACACCCATGTTATTTAAAGTGTGAGAGGACATTGATAAAGGGTCTTGGAATAATTTGGATACCCAAAATTATTGTAAATAAACTCATCTTTTATGTAAGAGGGTTAATTATCATTACATGGGGGAGGAATTTTAGTATTGTCAAAAATCAAAAGGAATATACCTATCTATTGGAAGGAGAGGAGGGAGCCATTCCAATATATAAGGAGGTAACTTATTAGTATTATAAATGTTTTAAAACTAATTTAATTCATCATCATCAATGTATACAAAAGTGACCTAGAGATTGGGATTCATGTTGAAAAACTTAAGGAGATGTAGAAGATTAATCTGAGGAACACTAGGTATACAATATTGTGTTTTAATATTGAGAAGGTGAATGCCCTAGGGTTCGGGATATACTTCATGCTTGTAATGTTTTCCATTCTGGATGAAATTTATACATTGGCTAATAGAATATTTGATATCTCTCATATGGTGAATCCAAGGATGATCTATAAGGAGTTTATAGGAAAGTGGAAGATATAAGACCATAAACATGGTGTGTATTATTTTGGGTATGATAATGAGAGGGAGAAAAATTCAACCAAGAGTATTTTGATTGGTTTTTAAAAATCCATATCTAGGAAGTATTTTTTGCTTGAGATTATCTTTGTAATATCCATGTTTTTAGAGTAACTAAAGGAAATTAGAATCAATTCTAGATCCTTCATCCACTTATAACTTTATTATTAAGTTATTATTGATAAAATTATAATAAATATGGGTGGGTCATCAAATCAAAAGGGGATCTAATTATTAATTATATTTTTTAAGAAACTCTATGGATGGTTTCTTAGAGAGAAAAGATTAAGTTTTATAATAGCATGAAATTATATAGGTGTAGGTCTTTGGGAGGTTCAAACAATAATTTTAGATTCACTAGATGGGGAATCTTCAATGTCTTAAAATTATTGCATGAGAAATTTTTGGTGATAATTATAAGTTATCATAAGTTCCATTAGATGATTTTTACAAGGTACAAAATTAAGTTTATCTATAAAATTCCATTATGGTCTAGGGAAGGAGCCATAATGAGGCTTAGGTTGATTGATAGTAGTTATTTTAGGAAGAATGATAGTATGAGGATAGGAAGAAATAGGTTAAGGCTCCTATGGTGGATCTAGCTCGTCACTAGTTTGTATATTAAAAGGTTAATTAATATTGGTAGTATTATTTTTAAGAAGTTGGTATTTAGGAGAAGGCTTATTAACTCTTGTGAAAGGATCTTTTTGAGCTAGATTACAATGATAGTTTACCTTTTATACATTTTTATATTAGGAACTACTATAGTATTGATCATTTTTGGTATCAATAGTGCATACATATTTGTTAAGATGTTGTGTATTGAGATATGATGGTTGTGAGGATTTTTAATATTTTTGATTTTGAATTATAAGTTCTTTTTTTATAATCCTTAAGGTATTCATTATGTAATTCTTTAATAATAGCATCATGATTAATTTTTCCCCCTATGATGGTAGATATGGATTTTTTTGGAGTGCACAACATGTCTCATGAAGGTGACCAATGTTGGCATAGAACAAAAATAATTATTAGGATCATACTATGTTGGATGGAAAGTGTTAATGTACATAAAATATTTATATGGAGATAACGTCTTTTTTATTTACTATATATTGAAGAGAGGGTAGGAGGGAAGTTTATTATATAATTTATATGATCCCATTTTAGTTTGGTGAGGCTTAGTTTAAGGATTAAAAATGATGATTGTATTGGCTATAGTTTGGAAAGATTCATTTTTAATAATTTGAGAAGGTTCAAATTGAGCCATAAGGAAATATTTCCTTTTTTATTGATCAAAGGAATCCTCCAATGTTTTTGGAGAGAAAATTACAACTTTTTATTGAAGAGGGGATTTAATATTGGTAACAAAGAGTTTTAAAATATTATCATCAAGCATGTTTGTTGATGTGGGTCTTGTGCTCATCCTCACATTTAATGAGGTAACTTGTAACATTTTAGGTCTAATTAGAGGTAAACTCAACTCCAAGTCATGAGTTACATGTGTGGGTTAAAAAACCTAGTGATGGAATATCATGCTAATCATGTAGGTTGTTAACTAGGTGAACTTTTAGTAAAATGAATCCTAGTAAAGAAATCAAAACTTAAGAAAATTAGAAGGATGGATGGAATATATTTTAAAGTGGGTAGGTCCTAATTAATGAAACTTCAAAAAGATGGAAGGGTATAGTAAATAATAAGGTTATATGGTTTCAAAGAATCACTTCCTAAGTTGGTTCCTTTGTGGACAAGTTTTTCTATAACTAATACTTATTGTTTGTAACTATTACCCACTCACACATAAACATAGTCAGGAAGTATAGGATAAAAAATGGTATAAGAAACATAAGGGTCTCAATTAAATATTATTCCTTTTAGAGTGGCTATTACACAATCTTGGGTAGGAAATTATAGTTTTTAAAACAAAGGTATATAGAGAAGCTATGGCACACATCTAGAAGATTATATCATGAAGAAACACTCTTGCACAGTTTATAATATTAAAATAGTCAACCAATTACTTAAAATTAATGATACTTGCTAATTATTCAATATATTTTCCACATATAAAATAAACCTATATCAATGTAATAAAATAATCATATGTAGCTTTTTCACACTTCAAATTATTGAATTAAAAAAACCAAGAAAACAAAACCTTAATTACATATATATGGAAGGAAAGTGCATCCACATAGTTGCATGACAATCAAAATGATTTCTTCATGTATTGATAAAAAATATAACCTTTTGGAATGCATGATTACATGAATATAAAGACTTTAAGAGGGGTTTCCTCGTCCTCCAATTTTATGTAAACTCATAGTTACATAAATTAATTACAGCTTTAGTTCTAATTTTAGTGTCAAAACTACATGTTTTCATGCTTATAATTAATTAAAACTACACTAATAAGTAAGTTAGGTTGTATAATACAATGAAATGTGTGCATGCTTACAAATAGTTTAGGCAAAATTTTACATTTATATACCAATTTTAAGTAAAATATAATGACAAATATTAGTCATATATGCATGGCTATAGAAAAAATTAGCCTTTATATAAGATTTGTTTAGTGACTACATGGCACTACTTGTTGTTGTGGTAGGTGCTAAAGTGATAGCTTGAGCTGAAATAAAATTTAAAGTGTTGTATTTCTTATTGGTCTTCAATTCTTGTAAATACATTTTTTTAACATTGTTCATGTATGTAATGTTATCCTTGGTCAATAGTGGGGCTTTGTGTACCCTGTTTACTTGTTTCATTAGCCATGCATGTTCAAATTTAGTATTCATAAAGTTGATCTTGAATATTTACACTTCAATGACTTTCTTATGTGAAAAATTCAACTCATATTCAATCTCCTCAAATGTCAATCATTATAGGTTCTACTTGAATTTGTTTAAGGCATGTCGAATAAGCTAGTCAAAATTGGGACTAATTGTTAGCCTACTCATATATTCCTTTACTTCTGAGAGGTTCAATTCCTCTAGAATTTTTAAATTGAGGCTCTCATGATCTACACACTTGGGTATTATTTCCTCAGCTATTATAACCCACTATCTTTCCTCTTTCATCCTAATGATCACCAAATTTAGTTCATTTGAAGCCTCTAATGGTGTCATCAAATTATGGTGGGCATACACCTTATTTGTTGTATAAAGAATGAGGAGCTTCAATTTATTATCATATTAATTTAAATAATTAAATAATTTTCTAGTTTCAATGATATCACTATAGTAATGGCCTCCAAAATATTAAATAGTCTTGATGTTACAAACTTCACATCTGTTTAAATATGTATGGGAACATGAACTATTTGTTGTTGTTGTTGTTGTTCCCTAACTTGTTCTAAATCCTACTCAAACTCCTTCTTAGCTAGTTATATTACCTCATGGAGTTTGATAAGATCATAATTTTGTGTCTAAAAATATGATTTTAAATCCTCAATGTAAGGGGACTACCTCAGTTTCTTGTTCTTTCTCTTAGACAAGGTAAACACTTCTTGTCTTTCCTTCAAAATTACCATGTTCTAGCCTCATCTTCAATTTTCCTTTTCTTCACCATTTGGCCACTCCTTATATATTTATTAAAGATGGGGTTTACTATGGGTATTTTTGTTATTGTAATATTTATCCACTAAGAAGCCTCTGATTAAAAATTAGCTTCCCATTATGGGATGACCAGTTGGGTTTTGTTTGTTGGTTGAGTGTCTTGAGATGTAGTCTCAACCAATAGATATCATAAGGAATACTTCAAAGCCTCTTCAAGTAATGGGTCAATAAGGTTAGGATATAATATATTAGACTATTATACAACACCATATTGAGTCAATGAGTGGACTGTATACACTTGTTTATTCTTTCTATCCTTCTTCAATGTTTTTATAATGGTGTCATAATGATAATTAGAGGGAGGCACTGGAAAACCTAAGTAGATGAGAGATGTAGTTACGAGCTTGTCAATGCTCCCCTATATTTATTTTAAGCCTTCATTTTAGTATTTGGGAGTGTTGGGGTAGTGGTATAACTAACCATGATAGAAATAGGAGGAGTGGATATAGAAAACAAATTTGGAGTAGGAATTGCTAGGGAAGTGGAGACAACAGGGGTAGAGGAAACATCCTCTACCTCTGAAATAAGCAAATATGGTTGGAAACTAAGATTATAGGAAGAAAAATATAAGTTAGATACCATAAGGGAAGAGGAAATGTTAGGATTAATAGAAATAGACTCAAATGAACCAATAAACAAAGGGGTAATAAAAAACACAATATGAGTGGTAGAAACTAAAGGAGTTACACCCTCACCTAATATCCTCCATGTTGTGGTGATTTGACATTGGTGTCTTGGAGGCTCAAAACCTTATCTCTTCCTCCTTATCTATAGACTCACCTATTAATTACCAATCCTCTCTTGGTGGTCCTTCAATTGATTTTATTTAATAGCTAGACTTTTTGGAGGAATATGAACCCTTGGCTTCCTCTTATAACAAAAAGTAACTTTATCAACTATGGAAGAGGCCTCTTGTGTGGATGTGGTTGAGGTAACCATAATATAAGTCTCTTAGGCTGATGTAAGAATAGGATAGGCATATATTTATGAGTCTAAAGAATCAAAGCAAATTGGATTATCTTGAGTTCCCCCATGTGAAGTATCAACTATCCCATGTTCATTTTTTTACATCCTTCAATGCCACATGAAATGTCTATGAAGGTTTCCCTTGATCTAATGATGTTTGATAGGGAATTTTGACCTAAATAAAATGATGCAACCATCTTATTTTAGGTGGTAATCTAATGTTATCATATATAATTGAAATGGAGGGCTCTCATTGAATGATTTTTAGGAGATCATTACCTAATCCCACTATTTGTGCCCTCTCTTTGACTTGGGAATCACTCTTGGAATTGATAAATAGAAAATCATGGTCATATATCTCATGTTGTTATGGAATACTAAGGCTTTGAATGTTATTCACTTTTCCATGAGGATCCCAGTCATTATGTGTTATTGTGGCTAGTGAGTAGTATTCTTTATATTTGCTAGCCTCATAAAAGTGTTTACAATTGATATAACACATTATACCAATCATGAGGTGAGAGACATGGAAGGTGATCTTATTATTATTCTTCTTATTCATATATTCATCTATCCCCCATCATAGTTGGTTGGCTATATCCTACTCTACTATTTTATCTAGTATATATTTGGGGATATGTAAGGGTGGAACCTTATGGCCCATGACCATAATCACATTATATTCAGGATATATCTAGTAATCCCCTCTATCCATTAATATATCTACAATGATATTAGATACTCTAGGTATTGAGGATTCATGAATGATCATCCACACCTGAGGGTATATGTCCTCTACAATGTGAGTGATGTTTATGTTATAGGCATATATGTGCATAAAGGAATATGAATCACATACAATTTTTAATGAAGTCTAGATTTGGGCTCTAGAGTGACCCATTATGTATATAAACTATTCCCATCATCATGTCTAGAAGGTAGGATATAATATATAAATGGGCCTGAGGCCTCTTATCCTTGAGTAGTACTTGTTCTCATATCTTTACACTAATTTCCTCACCAAGAGAAAATGTTACATATAAGGCCATTAGTAAGTATAGCAATGGAACCCATTCAAGGTGAAGGAATTATATATTAGGGTAGCTATATAACTAGTTCAAGAGGGACATCCCAATATGGATTCCCATCTAGAACCTAATTACGAGCACTAATTATTTTTCCTTCATATTAATAGTCTCCCCATGAATTATCCACTTGCTCAATGTTTTATCAATTGAGTTCTCATTATTCCATGAAATCACTCTATAAAATTTGTATGAAACATCCATAATAGGGAGGGATAAATAAATCTAAAATACATCCATTGATATGCATGTTATAATATTTTTATGCTCTATGTGGTGAAATAATGTGCCTCTAGTCATTTTACCAGTAAATAATAAGTCTCATAGGAGGTCTATCATAACCTTAGGATTTGTTGTTATGAAATAAAATCACTATCATTTAAAATGGAGGAGGTACGCATCCAATTATGCTTGATCTAGTGTTAAATTATCCTTATGAGTGTGCACATCCACTTGGTGAATCACTTACCGCAACATGGAATGATTGAGGTGGTCATTGTTGAACATTGTTAGATTAGAGAAAGTGTCCTTATACTCTATTGAATCCTTAATAGAGAAGATATATGGTGGTAAGACTCCTTATAATGTCTTGGATGAGGATTCCATAGATAATTGAATAAATTAATAAAGTTTTGGTTCTTCAATTTAGGAGCTTGACTCTTATATATGCACTATACGATTGAAACATAGGTATCTAGGGACTGGTAGCAAGGAATCAAATTAGCTCAAAGCTATTTTTTGATCAATGAGCATGACATTTGTTTAAAATTCATTGGTATAGATTTTTAATTTATTTATAGTTCAATCAAAATTAACATCCAATGTCTATAAAAAATCCTTGCTTGTTCAATTAAAACTTTACCACTATATTTGGTGGGTATGACATGTAGGAAATGTTGATGTTCAGAAAGATCACCACATCATTGCCTTTTTCCAAGTGTCATTAGGTCTCTATTTTTTATTTGGTCTATCTATTCCATAAAATATCTTGGTAGGCAAGAGTCAAATTTTTCATTAAAATGGTGTTTACAAAGTAAACAAATCTTTCAAATAAAATTTCCAAACAATTTCAATGAAGACCAATTTCTCTGAACATACTCTAAATATTTTTTTTAACACCAAAATGTTGAAAATTTTATCTGAATAATTTTTTTGAATAATTCTCCCAAATAGTTTATTTTTAGAGTAAATTCATACCAAGTACTTTTGCCAAATAGTTTAACTAAACAATTTCATTGAAGGCCAAAATCCATACCAAACAATTCCTCTAAATGATTTCATTGAAGACCAACTCCTACAAATACCAAAATTATATAAATATGAATTCTAAATAGTTTATTCAAAGAGTAAATTCCAAAATTCAAAATTTCTAAAAAGTTGGTTCTCAAAAATCAAATGGTGAAGACTTTAATACATGATGAATAAAGTTTTGAGGGCCTAACCTGAAAAGAAAATATCTGAATAAAATTTCTAAACAAGACCTACAGATAAAACCCCAAATATTAATTTCATGCTGAGGTTCATATAAGTGTAAAATGCTGAAGACTTCTAAAGATAGGATTCCAAACAAAAGTTTTGAATACCTAATTCTACAAATCTTGGAACTTCAAAAATTGTGCATCTATCAAAAACCTATACATATGCAACATTTATGAAGATTATTAGTATTTTAGTCTAAATAAATAGACATGTTCATATATTTTTGCCAAATATTAAATTTAGGTGCAACATATAAATCTCTCTTAGAATAAAAATTTCAAGATAGGCTTAAACATTTTCAGAAGTATAGTGGGTCCCCATTCTAAAAAAATAATGGGGGTATCTTAGCTACAATAAATGGTGACTTATAGGGGAAACACTCTCAAGTATTTAAGAATATATAACATTTGGTTAAAAACTCTAGGTAAAACATGAACCATTTGATAAAAGACTAATTGAATTAGACACATAAATGAGACTCCTAGCAATAACATATAACATACATGCCTTGTTCATACCCTCTCTCTCTCTCTCTCTCTCTCTCTCTCTCTCTCTCTCTCTCTCTCTCTCTCTCTCTCTCTCTCTCTCTCTCTCTCTCTCTCTCTCTCTCTCTCTCTCTCTCTCTCTGTGTGTGTGTGTGTGTGTGTGTGTGTGTGTGTGTGTGTGTGTGTGTGTGTGTGTGTGTGTGTGTGTGTGTGTGTGTGTGTGTGTGTGTGTGTGTGTGTAAGGAAGTGATTTCATTTTACCCTTTTTGTGAGGATTTTATCAAATATTTGGCATAATTATAGGTTTAATTCTATCTTTTGGGAAAAAATATTTAAAATTAGGAAAGGTATGACATTGCTGTATTGCCAGGCAAGTCTCCATAGCCCTGACAAAGGTACATTTGATTCCTTCTCTTTCCTCATCTCATGTTATTTCATGATGCATGATACATTGATCTTATTTAATCATTTGAGCCTTTGATCACCTTTAGATTTCATTTAGGTTTTTTGGAACACTCTCTTTTTGGATGTATTGATATTTTTTTGTAAATTTGTTTTCTTATAATATTTTTATAAGAGGGAGAGAAGAAACCATAGTGAGATGGTATAAATGAAAGCATAATTTTTTACCAAATTATCCTTGCTAGTTACATCCGTATCAATGGTTATTTCTCAAAAGAATTATTAACATGAAAGGTGTATTTGATATAGTGTAGATAAGAAAACATTCTAAATTTGTATGTAATAATGAGATCAACCTTTATATCCTTGATTAAAGCACAATGGTATCTTGGTCATGATCAATTTTCTTATTATATAATTGAATTCTAAAATTCTAAAAATCTAAAATATAAGGGTGTAAAACCTACAAGTAAATAGATTTGTGTGGCTTTGCTTGGTGTCTTTCTCACAAGCTAATATTTTAGCTTTTGGACATGTTTTAGGAAGCTCAATGGGTTTGGATATTTGTTTGAGCATACTAAGGTAATTTAATAAAATTTCCATGGAAAAAATAAAAACAAATAATCTATAAAGTAGGGAACTAAATTAAGGAAAATTAAATGATGAAAATAGGAAATGTTAACCTAGGAAGCAGAGAATCTAACTATGAAAGTAATAAATCTAACTATGTAAGTAGTAAATATTAAGGTAAATATCTATAAGGTAAATATTATAATCCTACTTTTACCACAACACATATATTATTTAGGTAAATATCTAGAAGGTATAGCCATGAATTAGTGATTCAAAAATTATCCATTGATTAGATATGTTA
The DNA here is from genome assembly GCA_037957365.1 of Torreya grandis. Lineage (NCBI taxonomy): Eukaryota > Viridiplantae > Streptophyta > Pinopsida > Cupressales > Taxaceae > Torreya > Torreya grandis. The sequence goes on from JARHVA010002677.1 coordinate 1,521,602, forward strand.
ACTCATTACCTTGGAGGTCCCTCGAATAAAAAGCATTGTTACCCAAGATCTCCAAAATATGATAAGGTCCAATCCATAATGGGGTAAAATTATCATGTTATCACTTATTTTCATGGTATTTATCCCATAAAATCAATAGGTAAAATATTCTAAATGCTTTTAATTTTGGTCTTCTATCAAACCACTTTTTGACTATGTCCAAATGTTTACTAAAATTATTTAAGGCTTTAGTAATTGAGTCTTCCATCTCTATTATGTCTAATAATCAAGACTCCACCTTTTCACTTATTTCCATGTACTCCTAAATAAATTTATATGTTATAAATTTAAACATTATTGGGAAAACTATTTATCATCCACAAACCAACAAATAAGGTTAATCCTTGAGGGCCTACTTGTATCTTATTAGATAATCCCATAATGCATACTTTAGTAGATTGTGTTAATCTCTAGGTTTGTATGCTTATGAAATTTTAAAGACATCAATCATGTTTTTGTTTTTTGATTCAACCATTCCATTTCCTTTTGGGTAATGGTTGGATGATGACCTAATGGTGATTTAATTATCATGAGCCCATTCAGTGAATTTAACTGATTAGAATGCTAATATATTGTCACAAACTATAGAAATGTGGATACCAAATCTAGTTATGATGTCTTATTATAGAAATATGATTACATATTATGATTTTGAATGTTGTGTAGCTACTACTTTGGTCCATCATGTGCAATAGTCTATGGCAACGAGTAAAAAATTATGGCTAGCTAAAACATTAGGGTTAATGACCTGAATGAAGTCTAAGACCCATTTAGTGAATGGTATTCTTTTAATAATAGGATATAAAGGGTGATCCTTAAATAATAGGCTATAAAAGCATTTTTTCATGTACCTATCTTTTTACCAAGACTTGGCATTCAGGGCATGTTCTTATGTGAATATATGCATCCTTGAAGACATTGGCCATTAATAACCCATTTTGAGTATTTTATATGTTGTGGTGTTTTTAGAGGGATTACCAATACCTATCTTTTGTTTCAAAATTTCCAAAATTTCTTGATCTTTTTCTTATGATACACATCTCAAGTAGATACCTTCATAATTCCTTATATAGAGAATCCCTTTTATAATATTATAATGAATAGCTTTGAGCCTCAAATATATCCTATATTCTTTATTGAGTTTTAGGGAACAATTACCTATAAGTATTTAATAATGTCAGTATACCAATCTCCTTTAGATACTTGGGTGTAAAAAAACCTATTTAATGGTGATGCATGGGTTAGGCTCAATCATGATTTGAATGATACCTTGACCCCTAAAAATCTTGGCAAGAATTATCTATGTCAAAATCCTACAATTTTTCCATTCATTTTCCTCTATGCTCTCCAAATTCATTCTATACCTAATTGATCTTGATAGTAGGATCTAGTACAATAGTGATGGTCTTATTCCTCAAAATGTAGTGTCAAAATTTATTTATTAGTTTGAAAATGGAAAATATTTGCTTATCTATCATGGAATACCTGAGTTTTGTTTCCTTCAAGTTTGTGCTCATGAATGTAATAGGGTGTTCACTTTCATCTTTTTTCTAGGTGAGTACAATGGTAATGGTATGTTTTGAAGTGAATGAATACAAGAATAAATATTTAGTAAAGTTTGGACTTATTAGTATAGGGGCTTGATATATTGCATATTTAATGTCCTAAAAAGACTTTTGGGCCTTTGTTATCCATTCCACTTTAACATCTTGCCTAAGAAATGCATTTATAGGCCTACATTTTTTTTTAAAGCCTGAGATAAAATTTCTCATGAAATTTATCTTCCCAAAGAAAGATTTGATCTTCATCTTGATTTTTGGGAATTTAATTTATAATATTTTTTGAATTATATCTAGGTTGATTATAATTATATATTTGGTGATGATGTTACCTAAGAGCTTGCCTTCAGTGATGCCAAATCTATTATTCTTAGGGTTTAATGAGATACCAAACCTTCTCCATCCTTCAAATATTGACTTTAAGTGACCTAAATAACTATTTATAGTTTTTAAGAAAACTATGAGGTCATCCATATAGATGATTATATATTTAACTATTATCCCTTGGAATGCATGATTCATAGAATGCTGAAATATGGCTCCTAAATTAATTAGGCCAACTATAATCCTCTTATATGCATAAGTACCACACTTTATGGTGAATGTAATCTTTATCCTTTCTTCCAACCTAACCAATATTGGATTATATACTAAAATTCCATCCAAGAAGGACATCATTCCTAAACCACTCACTATCTAGATGACCTTATTCAAGGAAGGAAAAGGATAGTTCTCTTTCTTAGAATATTTTTTTAGGTTTTAAAAATAAACACAAATCCTAATTTACCCATTATTATTCATAACTATAAATAAATTAGCCACCTAGGTAGAATGTCTGATAGGGAAAACTATTTTTTGCATTTAACAACTTTTCCACTTCTTTCTAAATAATAGGGTCTAGGATAGGATTTACCACCCTAAGAATTTGCCTAAAAAACATATGGTATAACTTTAGTGAGATATTATGGGTGATGACCTTTGGGTTAAAAACATTAAAGTCTTCATATGTTCATGAAATCACATTTTTATATTGGGTGAGTAAATTCTTCACCCTTCACCTTTCTTATGGATTGTAGCTAAGACCAATGTTAACATAGTGTAAATCATACTTGTCTCCTAAATTATCATTTTGAATTCAGATTCATTTAATTTTGTATGCCTTTCCTATGATGCTTTAGGATCTAGATTAAATTTCTTTTCCAAAGAAACCATTCCTAAGGGAAAGTGGTTTTCTTTTAACTGAATGATTCATTATTCCCCCAATTCCTCTTGGCATATGTAAATATTAATAACCTAAATAACACCTTGATGAAGGCATATTTATCTTATCTCCTTCACATCTGGACTAACAATTGGAATGATCTAAGGTGTTAGACACCTAAACTTAGACCAGACCTTTAGATTTGTGAGTTTATCTTGTCTGATGTATCAACTCTCAAAATATTAATAAAACCTACTAAAATTTGGAGTGAAAATAGTGTATAAGGATAATTTAAAGGGAAATATAATTCTACTTGGTGTGATACACTTGTATTGATGGTTCATCCACTCTATTTGAACTTTAAGAACACTAATAAGCAATTGAAATCACTGCAATCTTTTACTCCAAAGGATTGTTATGGAATAGTATTTCATATAGAGGTTTCATCAAGTGATAAAATCATGAGGTAAATGATAGAAGTCCTAATTAAAGTCACTAACCAATCAATATATCCACTATTATCTCAATCAATCAACATTAAACATTATGTATAACTTGCATAAGATTACATACTAGTAACTAGGTGAGAGTAGGACCTACCAAGGGAGAAAATACTACCACATGTGAAAATAAAACTAACATAATAAAAATAAAAATATATATGGAATATTAAAATAGTCATTTTATTATCTCAAGAGGTTTAAAAATCTTAATCTTGGTAGAATTTAATCATGCCCAAGTGAGGGATCCTAAAAATAGGTTTGAAAGCTTGAATTTATATAAATGAGAGAGAACTAGCAAAGAGAGTGACATATAAGAAATAATAAGAAGTAAATTAAACATATTCTCAATTATAATTCAATTTATAATTTTATAACAATAGTTTTCAAGAAGTCTTTTTGTGTCTAGTAGCTTGCATGATCCCTTTGGCATTAAAAACAAGGTGGTGGGCCCTCTTTGTCTTATCCAAGCTTGCCCTTTAGCATACTATGCCATAACTTGAAAAGTAACTCCAATTAAGATGATATAAATATATTTTAATGTCTTTATTCATGCTTTAGCTTTAAAACATACATTTATTACCTCTTTAGTTTAGTTAACTCATGATTGATTGGCACTTAAGACTAGTCAACTCTTCCTTTAGCCCTTATTTGCCTTAATTATCACTTAAACACCAATTTTTCATGTAATTTCCACTTGAATACTAGGTATGTGGCGTGAAAACTCCATATTAAATTATTTAATAGCTTACAATGCCAATTTCATCTTCAATTATTTGACCAAAAAGGCCTACTAGGCCAATTAGGCCTAGTACCCTAAATTATTGAATTTAATGACCATTATATCCTACATATAACCTTTAAAAACTAAAAATATTATAAATTAAATACATGAAAAAATTCCTTATATCATGAAATGGGTCTTCCTTGGCAAGAAACACCTACAAATTAGCCAAACTAGTTGACTAGCTAGCTTTTCCTTCATTTCCTACAGATTGGTTATTTTGGATGAGCTCCCAAGGGAATATTCAAGAAAATTTATAATGATATAATGATTTTAGGATGAATAAAAAGTTTTATCATTTGATAAAAAGCTATTTTAATTTATTTAAACTTCATTATACCTCTCTTTTTGTGTGTTTTCTCCCAAAAACCTATTTTATGCCAAGTCCATACAACATATATACATCCAATGGTCATGGGCATGGATGAATAAGAGTTTACTTGATGATAAAATTGTTATTTAGGAGTTTTTAATTAGTTTGAATTCATATTTATCCTTTACTTCACAAACAGATCTACTAGTGGGGTTTTGTAAGGGTTTAAGAGTGTTATAGGCTCTTAATGATTACTCATAAAGCCTAGGCCTTTAAAGCCTAAAATAATACCAAAAAATGTTAGTTTATTATTCCTTATAACTACCCCAAATTCCTTATATCACCATGTAAAAGGTGTGTACCATGTTGAGCATGTGAAGTCTCCTCTGAGGGTAGAAATAGGCTCTTTAAGCAATGTCTAGTGTTCTTAGACCAATATGTTTAATGATAGTTATTCCTTATGGATAAAAATTATAATACATATCTATTATGACCTAATTATTATGTTAATGATGATTTAGAGTGCCTTCATGATCTTATGAATTGATTTCAAGAATAAACATAAGTGTCTACATATTTTCTTCAATATCTTGACCTTGTGATACATTCATGGGCTCTTATGTACTTTTTAAAACATGAATATCCTATAGATGATGATATGGAATCATGATATGGTCTTTATCAAGCCATTCCTCTTCACCCTACATAGAAACAACTCCTTGTCTTGACCTATAAACCTATTTATTTATGGAAGTGACCCAAAAGACCTTTGTTTATGGCTGCATAAGTGTTATTTAGAGAGTTTGAGACCCCATATTGTTTATCAAATCCTTTTAATGCGTAATTAATCTTTATTCCTTTGATTTCTGGATCAAAATTAACTTATTTTTCCTAGTCCATATAGTAAAAATACTACATGTACCAACTAACTAGTCATGGAGGTGATCAGGTGAGTTAAGAAGCCTGCTAAATTCATTTCATAGCTCAAACATACCATATAAATGCATAATTTTGCTTCTTTTCTCCATAAAGTTGTTATGAGGGTTTTGTAAGGGTTTTATAGGTCCATATATTCTTAGTGATTGTTCATAGCATATGAACCTCTAATGGGAAACAACATTCTATTAAAATGAAGTTTATTGACCCCCTCATTAATGATGAAAAGTAGGATCTCCCATGAAAAAGACACAACAATATCTCTACATGGTGAAAATGGACTTCAAAAGGCTACCAATATCTATGTGTGCAAGAAGAAACTTGAGGATTGGTGTTTTTAAAAAAAATTTATGAAAATTTATTCAATATAAAATCTCCTCAAATGTTTCATTAATCCTCTCCATTATCCCATGTCCACTAAATGAAGAACTAGCTCATGAAAGAGTCTAAAAGGAGGAATGTCTACTTATAGGGTTTGGTGCCTACCTACTAATTTTAACCCTCAAGGGCATGTTTTGTATATAATATGGAGTGTTAACACCTATAAATAGGTTTATGGATATTTAAAAATACTCTTTCAATCTCATCACACCTGTATACACCTTAAGAAATCTACCTACTCCAACTCTGACTATGACTAGACATGCATGTGACTATGTAAAAATAGTGGATGTTTCCAATATTATAATGATACCACTAATTTGATATTTAGATACAATAAATTACAAGGATAAACTCCACCAATCTTAATGCTTGGAGTTTGCTTATAGTGGCCTTTAGGTGTTTTTTTTACTCAACTTACCAGCAGGTTGCCTGCTTGTTAAGTATTAAGATGAATTTTTTGTTATTTACACTTTGATATAGGATTGATAAAGATGAACATTATTTTAATATACAACTAAAATTATTCTTTTAGTGGTCTCATATTCCATTGATTACCTTATAACCTTATGTAACCTAGATTAGACCATGCTTCTCAAGGAAACTCATTGTGATTGTGTGCCATCACTATTGTAGGTAGTATTTTTGAGATGTAAAGGTGTTTAATATATATTATACCAATATTTTTTCTGTAAATATTCATAAATCACTTGAAACCCTCTACTTATCTCATTCTTATTGTATTTTCTTCTTAAGAAACGTTCTTAGGATCTTACACAGTCATATTTCTATATAATAACCTATGTACCTTCATTTTCATGTTCTTGGTAGTGATTTAAAAGTTTTTAAAAGTATTAGATATTTTTAAATTGAATTTTCATAAATATATCTATATTCTCACTCCTTTACTAGGATGGTTTTTGAGTTTTCAGCTCCCTAGCATATGACTATGTGATAGAACAAGGCACTTGTATGGCTGTAAAAGTACATGCTATAATTGACCTTGACTATCAAGAAATATTTATAAACACCCTCATCATACTTTAATAATTAATATTAACATTTTTTTTCTTATAAATATTCATAATCATGAGATTACACCATTGATAAATTTTCCCTCATCCTTCATGAGATTGAAGATATGTTTATGCATATATGGTTGTAGGTATACATTTTTTTTATTGTGAATGACTTGTAAAATAGTTTTTAGATCCCCATCATGATCTATTTATGATTTCATATCAAAATTTTTATCTTTAATCATCATATTTAACATTAAACTCCTTTATATACCACTATGTCTTCATCTTTCTTACTATCTTGAAGAAAAGCCTATGTTCTTGGGGCTATATTGTACATTTTGAGGTGAACTTGATAGTAGCTCAATGTAATATGAAGTTCATAACTAATAATGAATATTGAAAATATTTATGAGAATATTAATATGGTATAACACTTATGAAGCTTAATAATATTACAAGGCCCTTTTTTCCTTATGTTTGAGTATCAACATGCTTGAAAAGTTTCTTACCTAGATGTACATAGAGATTTCATGGAAATGTATGTTCACCTAAGTTTGGCTCTACTTGAGGTCTCCTCTTGGTCAAAAAAAAAAAATAATTTCTATATAAAACTATCATATTCATATTTTCACCATTATTCCATATTTAAAATAGGATTCTCTCTTACTTATAGTTGATTGTGCATATCTTTTTCATGTCCTTGTATAGACTGTAACAAGGTCTAAGGATGCTTGGAGAGCTTGAGAAATAGGTAAGAGGTTCAAGAGTCCTTTACATTGTATAATGATCTATATAATCTCAATAAAATTTCTCTTAAATTTATACATCATTTAAAGTCTCTTTAAATCATTTTTCACCTTCTTGGGCTTATGAATGTGTACTAGAAAGCTCTGACTATAGGTCTCTATTCTTATGTTCCCTAAGCCATTAAAGAATTTGTACCTATGTTGTTGTTTATTCACTTCATTGAGGTTATTAACTTCATATTGATTATGCATTTGGATAACACAAATAGGAACCAAGAACTTAGATGAGTCTTAATACTACCAAGTAGGTTTTCTTTGATTTTTCATAGGCCTATAGATGTCTCAAAGGACATTTGATTGCAAGCCCATGGCTATCTCCCTGGCTTGTATCATTTTAAGTTATCACCTAGGTTAAGACCATTCACTGATTTTTCAACTCCACTCATACATTAATTCCATGATTTTAACCTCCAAAAGGTTGTATCCTTTCTCAATTATAGATGAATTTACTTGTTCCATTTGTGTAGAAGGTGTGTAGGGATTAGGCCTTAGATAAGGATAAAAATAATATCTATGAATTTATCAATGAAACTTTTGTAGCTTGATTATATATATTGAGAAAATATCTTGAATGAGGTATATTATTTTTCTACCCTTCATTTTTTCTTTCTTTAAAACTCATGATTGTGCTTTTGACTTGTTGTAGGTGGAGATTCATGAGGTGTAACAATGTTTCAAGGTCTGCATACATTCTTTCACATCCATGATAATATATACCCCTTTGGTTGCTTATGATAGTGAATTTATGGGATCAAGATGAATGAAAGTGGTAAGGAGTGAATGGATGGTGTGAAAACATGAATGGAGGTGAAAATGGGAATTTATTATAATGAGAATGGCATTGAAAGATAATGATATGGGGATGAACCAAAATAGAGATGGAAAATGACATGAAAAGTATGTCAAGACCAATTTTAAGAGTCCTATGCAAGCATGAGCATACCATTCTCCACACCTATAAATTTGGAGGCCCTTGAAGGATAATAAGAGGGTGAAATTTAAACCTAGGAGTCTGCTAGGATCCTTAAAAAATTCTAAAAAACCTTAACAAATGCTAAATAATGACTTCTTGAGGACTCTTGAGAGCCATTAATGGATTCTTGATGTGAATAATTTGAAGGAAACTTTGAAAATATTTCTTTGAAAACATAATAACATGAAGGGTACTAATGAAAAAAAGAAACAAAAGAATCTTGAAACACTTTCTCTCTCCTAAATCATACAATTCTCCTTTACATGCTTGTATACTACGAATTTGCACTATTTTATCTTCTTCAGATCTATTTGACCCTCAAACATGTGTAAAAGGACTGATGAATCACAAATAAAGGTGAATTTTTCCCCTGAGAAGATCCATAACCTAGAATTTTTTTCCATGATGCCCTAATGAAGAGAGAATTAGGAAAATTGACTGCCTACTTAGATGAAGGAGCCCTAATTAGTACCTTGAATTCAAAGGTATGGTTTTTGAAGGAGATATGACCAATATAGGAACCAATTACCATAAATTTAATCTCTCTAATACTACTTTATTTTGAAAAAATTTTAGACCTGGATTTTCTCTCTCATGGCCATACCACCTACAAACCTGAAGGGTTCTCCCTATGTGCAATCAAGCAAGGTGAATGGAAGGAACTATTTTTGGGCCTATATGGAATAATATTGCCCTAAAACAATTATATAACACCAAATATTCCCTATTACTCATGTTTCATCCCTCTACCATATGTAATGGGCCGTACAAGTCCATACTTTGTGCATGAAATTACATTAAAAAAGCCATTTATTTCATATTTATTCACAACTAAAGATTGGAATACAAATTTTAGGGAATAAAAAGGATAATAAAAATTCATAAGATGTGTTAACACAAGGAATAAACCTTTTTAAATATTTTAATAGGAAAATTTGTCATGTGGGTCCTTTTAGGGCCTTTTCAACACTTAAACTTGCATGAAAAGAAATTTTCAATGAATAAGACCTTATGAATAAGGTAATTACATGAATATGAATGGGTTAAAAGGTAAAATGAATAAATTTATGTCATTTTTACACCATATTTAACATTTTAATAATAAAAGTCTCTATTTTAGTAAAAAATAAATAGTTTTACAAGGAGATTTATCACTGAATAAGGCTTATAATTGTATCAAGAAAAGTTTAAAATTATATGGGTTGGTATTTGGCCTTTAAATTAAAAATTACAAACATTTTTGGTGACTCACAGGGGTTAAATAGCCTACTAGTTGAAATAACTCATTGTATTTCACATGACAATGGCAATCTAAAACATGACAATATGACTTGATGACTCTTTTAACTACTGAACATACTTTTAAAATTTGTGACACCTATTTTGACTATAACAAAAAAAGAGAAGACAAGGGGAAAAAAGCAAACTAAGAATAAAGGACAAATAATCTAAGGAAATAGGAAATAAAGACAAACATAACAATAATAAGGTAGACTACTACTTCTGTTATTCATGAATTAAAACATGATAAACTACCTAAAATAACTAACCTAAAATCAATCCAAGAAAACCTGGGGAGCTTTAACTGGTTTATTTTGTTGGTTTTAAGTCCATGTAAAACCTGGTTTAGTTACCTTTATTCGGTGCGTATGCCTCTTATGGTGGTTTTTAATGCTTATCTTTCTTAAACTATACAGGGTTTTGGGGCCCCTTCAAAACCTGTTTTTACCTTAATCTAAAACTAACCTAAAATCAAAAATTTTCCTCCAAGGTCAAATGAAAAGACAAATTGTCTACCATAGAGATTTGAATCATGATTTCCATATTTTGATGGCTCTTTCTTGTAGATAGGAGCATTTTCATGTTTGTGGATACTTGGAGAAGTAGTTAGGCCTTCTTCTTCCATTCTTAGGTGCATGGATTGATCATGTGAATCTAGGATCTAGTCATACTCCTCCCAAATTATTATTTATTTCATTAATAATGTTAATTATACCTCATTCATGGGATGATGATGATTTATCACATTCTCATTCAATGATTGTATTGTAAACTTAACTAATATTCTTGGATTGGTGTCTTCATTATGATTCATTTGAAGTAGTGGTTTATTAAGATCTTCAACTTCTTGATAGGTGTTCAAACATGGCTAAAACATGTCATTAATATCTTCTTGATGAATAAATATAATATTATTATTTATAAAACATTACTCAACCTCAATATGGGATGGAGATGGACTCTTAAACTTTGAACAAAAGCCTTCCAAATCATCCTAAAAGGCTATCTCTTCATGATCACTTGAAAATACAAAGATTTAATTAGTAGCCTTACCATTCGAATCATGTTGATCACACATTTCCAACCTTTTAATGGATTCATAAGAAGTTTATTGATCTAATGCACTTATTTCATCTTCAATAGATAATGGCATCTCATCTATCCAATCAAGCTCCAACTCATCTTGCCTTGGTATGTCTATAATAACATTACCTTCTTGAAACTCTAAAATATTGGTGGAATCTTCATGTGAAGATCCAACCTATTTTCTTGATCCATCATCTAAATCTACCATCTTGAGCTCTTCAATCTCATTCAAGAATTCATGGTAAACCTACTACTAATGATCATCAACTCGAGGAATGTTCTCAATCTCAACTATGGTTCTATGTGAGTTGTCTTCATGTTTGCCTTTTGGAGAAAGTATTATTTGTACCTCATTTTATCAACTACTACAAGTTATTTGGAAACATCTTGATGAAGAACAATTACTATGTGATCAAGAAGATTTTGAGAAACATCTTTTTGCTCAACTAAAACCTCTTTTTCTTGTGTTTCATCTTACATCTGAAGCTCATCTTGCAAATAATCTTATTTAGAATTATGAAATACTAAATCATGCTTATCCTTACCAAGTGGTGTCCTAATAATGATTTCTTCTTATTTATTACTCAAGTCACCTTCATTTTCTATCTCTTTAGTTGAATATTCTTCACTTACCTCACAAAGGATAGGATCCTTCTCCAAAAATAGCATGGTAGATCCCTAAAAATACTCAAGAAGATGAGAAAATTCCAAAGGTGTTGTCATAAATGATTGATTCTACTCATGGGGCTGCTAAACTTTGATCACCTTCACCTCATATCTTTAATATAATTTCTCTTGAATAGATTTCCGTGAAGGAAAGGCCTTGGGATTTTGAGAAGGGAGGAGTAGAGGTTGAATGACTTCCTACTTGATTTCTAGAACAACACTTGGGCTTAAAATTAAATTCTCTTCTTTCTCCCTAGACTATTTTACTTGTTTTTAAGGCACAAACTTAGGTTTAGGAGATTTTTCTATTACACTTGTTATAGCCATGGGCATGAAAGAAGGAACTTACTACTGAGATTGTGTTTCCTTTGAAACTACTATTGACTTCTAAAGATGTTGATTTACAAGATCAACTTATTTGGATAGGTGATCCTCAAAGTCATTAACCAATTCACTTGAGATCTCTCCATACAAACCTGAAGATGAAGGTTCATGTATGGTCTACTGTGAACCATGAAAATTAACCTCTTCAAAACACACTTCTATTAGACTATCTTATTACTCATGCTTGTTAGGTTTCTCTTATGTGGAGTTTTGTCCTACATTTCCTAGTTTAGATTTCATATTGATTTTCATTGCCTATATAAGCAAGTGATTTATTTGTAATATAAATACTTTTTTATGTTTCACATGCTTTTGTAATCATCTCTTGTGTGTATAATAATTGTTTTTTAAAATTGGTTCTCTCTTTTTAAGTGTATGATGAAGCATCAATGCTATAATAATGATCCATTGGAGATATCTTAGCTAAAGGGTTTTGATAACTCTTTCATGGTGATTAGAGGTATCTCCAATATCAATTACTCAACTTATTTGGTCAGTTTTCATTGGATATGTGGCTCTTATTTTGTAAAAAATATTGGTTTGTTGGTGTTATTCTATAGTATAGTTCATTAGAAGTATTTGCATCAGACTTCACTATTCTATATTTTATCTCTTACCTCTACCATTGGGCACCATCCTATTAGGGTTTTACATGATATTTTAGCTCTTTTAAGTTCTATGCTAGTTTGATTTACTCTCATCAACTAATCTATTTGGTATATTTGAGAGTTATTCTAGTGATGCCTTGAGGATTAGTGAGCTCTCCATTGCACTTTATATAGTACCTATCCACCACTACTCGAGCATGTTCATCTATTCCATTATTCTATAATTGACACTCTATTAGTCTATAGATTTATCCTGGTGTTTTTTGAGGTTGCATCCTCCATCCTTGGTGGTGGTATTTTTGTATTATTTGATCTTTGTTGATCTACTTGGATTCATTAAGATCCTTATTAGATCTGAGGATCTACATTGGAAGGAGGTTACCATGGTGTGTTGGAAGAGGAAGGTCAATGTGGAAGTTGTCTTTGTAGAGATCAAATATTAATTGAAGGCATCTTGATTTACCTATTCCTTATCTACCTTGAAAGTCTAGATTTGAAATGGATTTTTTTTACATAATATTCTATGTTGAAATTTGTAGTGGATTTTATGGAAGGTGGAAGAGAATATTAGTGAATTATAATAAAAGGAGAATGATTTTAGATCTATGGGTGGCATTAGAAGTTTTTAAATATTAACTTTCTTTTCAGTGTACTGGAAGATTGACTCTAGCCCACCGTTCATTATTGAAATTGGAAGGAAATCTATTTTTTATTCCTTTGGCATCCTATTTGGTGCATTAGAAGATCTTTTTGTATATAGATTTGGTTTATATTCCTTTTATGATAGGTCTATGTTGGAAGGATATGTAGAGATAGAAGTTTTTTGGACTGTGTTGCAAGGAAGATTACAATATTGTGTGGGTTTTTGTGGTGTTTTTTGGAATATAAAACCCTCTTCTCCTACTTAACATCCCTCCCAAGTCTATCTAGATAATATTTTCTAGATAATAATCTCCTCAAACCCTACATCCTCCTGTTATCTCTTTTGCGGTCTGTGTAGAGTGTTGGAGGTGTGTGGAAGTGCATTTGAAGGTCTGAAATCAACCTTGACAATGCTTTACTTTCTTAGTTGCATTTCATTTGATTACTTAGCCACTTGATAGGTGACAAATGATTGTAATCTAATTTTTTCCTCTTAAAAATAACAATTCTATTCATTATTTTTTTAATTAGCTATATTTCTACTTTAAGAGGAAACATCTTTTGCTTCCACACATACCAAGGTAACTTAAAGGAGTATTTTTTCCTTTGGTTGAATTTTTTAAGTGCATGGCAAAATTTTGGTTCTAAAGAGTGGTTAAATGTCTATTTTTATTACTAATTTGGTATTAAAGTATAGTTTGTAGTGTTTTTTAAATTATTTTGACCCATTTTTATGGGAAATTAAAACACTTATAAATTTTGAATTGTAACTCACATTTGAGTTCTATTTTTTTTAATGTGCATTTTTTTGATTCTCTATCCATTAGTGTCATAAAATTGTAAAAATGCATTATTTTTATAAAGTGTCACATTCTGGGGGTTCTCTTTGCATTGGTTGTGCTTGTCTTGTCCTTATTCTTTTGTGGTGACATTTTGGTGGTGATGCATTTGATATCTTGTGAGCATTTGTAGAGGGATTATTCATTATTTTATGCGTACCTTATCTATTTCATTTTTTAGAGATCAGAGGGTGAGGTTTGGTTTGGTAGGAGTTCAAACCCCCTCATATGCAACACAAACTTCTTTTTTTCTTATTTTTGATTACATTTTCATCATTTTTTACACTTATGGATGATTTGTTCGCTAAGTTTGATGTCTTATTATTGAGTGTGCATTGTCACTACTAGGGAGTTTCCTATGCCATGGGCCCTACATTGTACTTCACACATGCACTATCTTGGATGCATTTTTGTCTGAGCCTAACATCCTTTTATTTTGATTTAGATGTTATTGTTTAGTTTTTGATTATTTTCTAGTGTTTTTGCATACACTATGGCTCTTTTCACCATTTTCCACACTCTTATATCAACCCACAACATGCATCAATACTTTGACACACTAGTAATTATGTCATATCTCCTCGAGGCCCCTTTCTTAGCACCTCACCTTCTTCTATAGAGACATCTTTTCACTCCCTTATTTTTTAAATCATCTCTCTTGATGGCTTATTTGACAAGTTGACAATCTCCTTAACTAGAGCTATTCTGGTGAAGCCCAGTGTCTTCCTTGTTTCCATCTAGTTTTTTTATGTATGGGTTATAGTTTACTTTCACTAATTTATAAAGTTCCACAAGGGGTTTATTGATTTAGCCTTGTCTACCTTCATGTATTTGTGTGCTCTATTTTGGGCACCTTTTCACTTATTTAGTTGCTTGTCTCTTCTATCACCACCATGGGCAATATTATTGAAGAGTCCTTATATTTATTTTTAACACTTTTTTTATAGTTGATAGTCATTATTTGGAGCTATTAGGGTGTATAAAATGTCAGATTAATGTTTAAGTAGTGGATTTAAACCATTCATATATACCTTTATTTATCTACTCCATCCATTGAACAATATGGGAGGGGGTTTGTGATGTACATTCTAATTATTGATGTTGAGCATTCCTTACACATGTACTTTTTTGTACTTTCATCACCATTGATAATATTCTTGATTGAAGCTATTCTGGTGAAGCCCATGTTGTAAGGTGTTTCCATTGGTCTTTGGGTAAATGTGGTGCTTGGGATTCATGACATGCTTTAACTACTCATAGATCCATTAACTTTGTCCATTATATCAAGAACTAAAAGGTTGATATTTTGGTGCAACAACAATTGATGGGCCAACATTTTGTATCAAAGACAAAGGTCTCAAGTTCAAATCCTCAATTATGTTAAGGGGGAGATTATTATAAGGTGTTTCCCTTAGTCTTTAGGTCATTACAGTGATTAATATTTGTGACATGGTTTAACCACCTCCCATGGATGCATTAACTTTAGCCATTGTATTAGGCACTAAAACATTGATCTTTGGGCACAATGGTAACCAGTGGGCTAATAGCCTAATGTTAGTTGTTCTGTGATTGAGTAGTGGATTAAAAACACTCATGCAAATTAAGTATTTTGTGACTTATGAGAACTTGAAGTGTGGACTTCTTCAGTATCATCTTTGGAGGGATTTCTAGCTCTCTCTCTTCTTTTTTTTCTTTTTTTAGGGGAGAGTTTTTCTTATGATTTTTCTCTCTTTTTCTCCATTTTATGAGAGTTATATGTATTTTTCACTTTTTGAGTGTATTCTAGATTTCTCCTTTGTACATGGGTATCTTTTCAGGTGTTTCACTAAATTTTGAATCTATTTAATGATTAAGGAAAAATAGAGATGAAGGGTAGGGATTAGAGATTAGAGAGAACCTGGATTAGTTGTGTACCATATCTAGATGATGTTGAGCACTCTTCTTTGGTTGGGGAGGACTACTTATGAATAAGAAAGTACTACCATAAAAAATATTTGTTAGTAGATATATGAGTGGGCTACCAAGCTACATGCTTGTTCCTAGAAGTGTCAAACTTTCTTAGGGATGATAGTCCACTTTTTGAAACAAAATTGATAATGAATAACAAAATTAAAGAGAGAGTAAGAGAGAGATATTCATATCATTATTTTAGTAGAGAGTGACATAGTGTAGGTAATATGATTTATTGATGTTTTTGGAGGTTTTTTGGATAGGCTCAAGGAGATTAGTAGAAATACATAGTTTTCGATGTCAGTTAGGCTACCAATGTTGATAAAGAGATATGGTAAATGTCAGTTATATGATCGATGTTAGTAGGGGATATAGGTTCTCAAGGGGATGAAAGATAATTTTATGAGCTGGATGGTGGATGTTGGTTAGGCTTACGAGGTTTAGAAGAGTCATAAGGGAGTGTGTAAGACTCAAGTGGTTCTAAATAGAAGGTTGGTATGTTTGGAGTAGAGAAAAATAGGTGAAGGAGTTTTATAGATCCTCCATAGGGAGAGACAAGATGTTCATAAAATGATAAATAGTATAAAGTAATTTTAAAATGACTATTTAAAGGAATTACTAAAACATAGTGATATACTTAGCTAATGAAATGGATAAATCATGGGTGCCATATAAAGGGATCTAATGAGGCATGTTGAAGCAATAGGTGAATAGAAAGACAATCATGTGCTATCAATTTAGAAGAATCCAAGATTTGTGTAGTATATCAAATCCTAATCTGGACTGACTTATGTAGAGTAATGATAAACTTGGATTTAGAAAGTTGAATGTTAAATTTTAGTTTCTACTAATCTCAACATCAATTTATAATTTGGCTTATGTAATTGACGTCAGTGATCCCACTAATGTTGACCATGGGTTGATTGACATCAATGGTATGAAAATAGGTAAAAGGGCTATTTTTAGCTTGTTTTCTATTCTTTCTCATGCCAAGTGTGGTATCCATTAGGAAATGGCAGAAATGTGAGGTTAAGAAGGAATTAGTTAGTTAGGAATTTATTTTTGGGGTGAGAACAAGTCATGAGTACTTAAGATTAGGGGACTAAGTCTTGAGGTGACTTAGAGGGTAAGAGTTAGTCTTAGGATGAGGTGGCTAGGTAAGGTGGCATAAGTAGTTTTTAATTAACTTAATTAAATATTTTAAATTAATTAAATATGTGAGGGGTAAAAGCATGGGCCTAGAAGGTTAATTATTAAAAGTGGCTCAAGGGGGTTTGACATAGGGAGTTACACACATGTGTGATGTAATTTTGGTGTCTACATTTGCCCATTGTGTCTTATAATTTGTACTAACAAGTTGTAAGACAAAAATATGAATTGGATACTCCAAGTATTAGATGAGGTATCCCCCATAAAATTAGAACTAATGGAGGATAAATTGGAATCAAGTACTATTTTGATAAGGAATGAATTGGGTGGGTAGATGTTGAGTGAGAATATGGTATCATTTCTTGTATGTATACTACTACAAGTTATAATCAATAACTATAAAGAATAGGTATAAGTGAGGACTTGGATAGAAATAACCAAATCATATCTTGTAAGTGATAGATGGTAAGGTTAAATGATCAAATTTTTAGCTCCAATGGTCTATGTGTTTTAGGTATCCAAGGTAAGAAGTACCCCTAGTAAACATAAAAGATTGCAGGTGATAGGACTAGCTTGGTCATGATCCAAAATAATTGATATAAATTTGTGTGTATAATATCTTACTATAGTGAGGTGGCATAAGTGGTAAAGATAAGTAATGTAAGGTTAGTTTAAATGGGTCAATTTTCAAGGAGATATTTAGGATCTCTAGTCAAAGTCACATTGGTTGGAGATTTAAGTGATCTCCAAGGTTGGTTGTCATGTTTGGGGTGATATATAATATCTCTAAGTTGGTTTTCATGGTCAAGGAGATATATGTGATCTCTAATTTACCCTAGATTAATGGTATAGTCTAAAGGGTCGTGGTTGGGGTTATAAACTCTAATTTAAGAGTGCCAACATTGATTATGTCATCAATGTCAATAGGAAGTATTGTCAATATCAGTGGCTTAGGTTAAGAATGTTGACATTGGTGGGAAAACAAACTATATAAAAAGGGGTTTGGTGGCCCACTAGAACTCATTTGTAACATTTTATTAGAGATAAAAAGAGCTCTAAGTGTTAGTGAGATATAAGAGCTAGGAGGGGACCCAGCTAAAGGTGTGCCACTATAAGCGCTAACTATTTCATCTTGAAGGAGATGGAGAGATGAGGTAAGATCCTCTATGAGTTGAATTTGAAGTTAAGTTTGTTAATTTTTTATTTAGACTAAATTTAAAATTTGGTTGGAAAAATGATTTTAGCGGGGTAGGAAATGGGGTGGGGTAGGTTTAAGAGAA
>JARHVA010002677.1:1545000-1642500 GCA_037957365.1 Torreya grandis
AATGGTCATAGGTGCAAAGCATTTAAAGGCTCAGGTTCTAGCTTTCCTTTGAGAGAAGACAAGAGATAAGTTCTTGAGCCATACTTGTGAGTTATAATGTAGGGTCTAAGCCAATTAGAAGCAAAATTACCTCATTTACTTTTCTCCATGTTTGTCAAATGTTGATTTTCCTTTAAGATGAGATCTCTAATATTAAAATCTTATTCTTTGAGGTTTTCATTATAAGTGCATTTGATATACTCTAGATATATTTGGAGTTGGTTGAGGGCTATGAGATAGAATTCATCAAGAAACTTAAATTGAGCCAAATGTTCTTGGTGAAAGTCATTGTTAGTATGTCTTATAGAGAGATGTGAAGAGAAGGAATTTGGTCCTCAAGACGCAAAATAGCTTCCATCCCATAGACCAAGAAAAAAGGCATATCACCTATAGGGGTTCAAATGATAGTATGGTAAACCCATCAAGTAAAGGGAATATGCATGTGCCAATCCTTGCCAGTATCATTGACTACCTTCATGAGGATTTTGGTCAATGTTTTGTTAGAAGCTTCTACCTATCTATTTTCTTGTGGATAGTATGGCAATGAGAAACTTAATTTTATTCCAAAGGTGTCCCAAAGATTTTGGATAGTCTTGTTTTTGAAAGATTTGTCATTATCTATTATAATTTTATAAGGGATACCAAAATGATAGATGATGTGATGGTTGATAAAGTCAAAAAAAATTCAACCTTAGTGGAGATGAGAAGAATGGCCTCAACCCAGTTGGTGATGTATTCAATGGTAGTAATGATAATACAATGACAGAGAGATGAATGAGGGTTAATCTCATCGATTAGATCCAAACCCCATTAGGAGAAGGGCTAAAAGTATTTGGAAACTTGTCATGTATGACTTGGAACATGAAGTTATCATTTTGATGACATTTGGCATAATTTTGAACATAATAAATATAGTCTTGATGGAGTATTGACCAATAATAGTTGAGTCAAAGGATATGCTTGGAAACTATGTTACCATTGAAATGTCCACTACAAATCCCATCCTAGACTTCCTTAATGGCAAAGGGTATCTTAGTACTAGTCTAAGGAGGAGGCCATCAAAACCTCATTTATAGAGAAGTCCCCCTAACATAGTGTAATGAGAAACACATTTCATGAAGGCACATCTCCCATTATTAGAGAGATTAGAAGGGGTAGTAGAAATGGAAAGGTAATCCATGATTTTATTGTACCATAATTCATGTGGCTTGTGTTACATTTCCAATAAAAAATATGTTAGTTGATACATAGAAGGGCAATGTTAAGTAATGCATAGTGACATAGATGTTTAAGGAAGAGGGTGAGGAGAGTATGTGTGAAGTAAGTGAAGCCATTGTGTCAAAAAACTTATTTGTATATTGATGAATATTTTACAAGAGGTAAGATATAAATGATCCCAATATCATATCTACACGATGTTTATATCACTATAGAATTTCATTTTTGCATATGTAGGAACCATTAACTTGATTAACCACTAGTTAAGAATCATCAAAAATGGTTATTGATTTGATAACCAAGAAAATAGTCATTTGAATCCCTAAGATCAAAGCCTATATTCATACATATTGTTAGTACATTCTAAATATAGTTTAAATGATAAATGCATAGGATTGCCATCAAGAGGAATAAGAATGACCCCCACACCTCCACCGTGTTGACATTTAGACCCATCAAATAACATCATCATTTGATAGGAGATGTCATCAATGGTGATCATTTTGATGGATTCATCAGGGGATTTGAGGTTTGAAGGTTGGTTATCAAGTAAAGGGGTAGAAGCTAACTAATGAGTGATCATTTGACCCTTGATAGACTTTTGTTGAATAAACTCTAAGTCAAATTTAGCAAGGAGCATGAACCACCGAGCTACACATTGGTTGTGATATGACTTGGAATGCATGTATTTGAGGGGATCAGTATGGGTGATGATGTAAGTTTTATAATTTAAGAGGTAATGGTGGATTTTGGAGGATACAAAGACAAATGCAAGGCAAATATTTTTGGTATGGATATATCAAGTTTCATAATCAATAAGTGTGTGGCTTATGTATTAAACCACTTATTCTCAATGGTGATCATCTCAATGTAAAATCATAGCACCTGGAGAATGGTTTATTTCCAAGATGTAAAGGTAGAAAGGCTAGCTTTCCTTAGGTGGAATAAGAACTAATGGGGAAAGGAGATACTATTTGAGTGCATCAAAGGCTTCATGACAATCTGTATTACAATGGAAAGAGACATATTTTTTGAGGAGATGGTGAAAGGGTTGGCAATGATCTAACAACTAGGAGATGAAGTGGTAGATTGATTGAAGCTTGCCTTGTAGGTTATGGATTTGCTTGATATTAGTAGGTGGAGGCATATCTAGTATTGCTCAAACCTTAGTAGGGTCAACTTCAATACCATGGAGATAAATGATAAAGACTAAGAACTTACCAAAAAGGACACCAAAGATGCATTTCTTTTGGTTTATTCAAACATTATATTAGAGGAGATGAGTGAATATATTTTTGAGAATTTTCAAGTGATCTTGGCAAAGTTTAGACTTTCCAAATAAGTCATCCATGTAGTCTTCCATAATTTTGTGTAGGAGATCATGGAAGATGTAAGTCATGGAATGTTTCTAGGTGGCACCAACATTATTCAGACCAAAAGGCATGAACTGATAACAAAAATTCCCCCATAGGGTAATGAAAGTTGTCTTATGTTGATCCTTAAGAGAAACCAATATTTGATTGTAACCTAAGAACCCCTCTATAAGTGATATCATCTCATGGCCAGGTGTTAGATCAAAAATTTGGTCGATACTTGGCAAAGGGAAGTCATCTTTTAGACAATTATGGTTTAAGTCATGGTAGTCATTACAGATGTAGGTTCCTCTGGTCACTTTTGTGATAGGAATAATATTGGAAACCCATTGTGGATAGTCAATGGGTTGAATAAAGTTAATAAAAAGGTGGCATTAGAGCTCTTCTTTAACAAGGAGAATAATATGAGGGTGCATTTTTTTAATCTTCTACTTAACAGGTTTAACATCTTAGTCAATGAAAATGTTATGGGTGATGATAGAGGGGTCAATACCAAGCATGTCATTATAAGACCAAGCAAAGGCTTTGCTATGGTCATTAAGAAATGTGGCATAGTTTACTTGCTTAGAGGAGTCTAAATATTGGCTAATCTTAAGAATATAGGGGATATCATGAGAGGGAAATTAATGTCAATAGTTGATTCATTTAACATAGCTTATATTTTGAATTAGAGTGAGAATTAGATATAGGAATCATCTACACCCATGTATGTGTGAATAACATCATCATGTTGACATTAGAGAGTGTTGATAGTGTAGGAGTCTTCATTAATCATTTCAAGATGAATGAGAGGAAGGGACCTTGTTTCCTTACCCTGGTGATAGGTGAGAGACCCTAAATGGATGGCATTTACTAAAAAATATTAAAGGTATAGATACCTCTGATTCAGTAGGTGATGGTGGGGGAGATGATGGAGAAGGAGATAATGGATCTTCTTAATTGGTATATGAGAAGTTTTGATGAGTTTAGTTGGTTCATCATAACCCACTCCATCCCTCTTTTTGGCACTTTCAATGGTTTTGTTGGTGGGATTTTTAATGGGTGTATGTACACCCTGCTCAAATTGACCCAAACCAAATCCTTTTTAGGCACACCTATAAAGATAGGTGTGAGAGAAACTAGGCTTGATCATAAAAGATAAGTGATAGGTAAATGGTTGTGGTGAATAGGATGGATTTCCAAAAATGGGAGTTCAATCCATTCCCCCATATGCGAAATTAGTTTGAAGGTTAGGGGGTCCATAAGGGATGACTATCCTAATATGCAGATCATAATCTGGGTACATATAGATTTTTCCATACTCTTCTGGAGTATGGAACATGTTGAGTCTTAATAAATGATATTCTCTGAGTGATAAATGCTTGAAAGTTTCCTCCATGGGACCTTTGTCAGGAATTTATGTCACCGGTATCTATGTAACCAAGGTAGTGGAACTTGTAAAAGATTAAAAAGTATCATGTAGAGAATATGATGTCTTTAATGGAATTAAAACATCATTGGGACTATAAGTCATGTTGCATGTTTTAAATAGAGGTGGGTCACGGAAATAACATGTACTTTCTCATTATGATAAAACTTAACACAATGGTGCAAAGTTGAGGGCACACATGCCATATCATGTATCCAAGGTCATCCAAGTAGTATGTTGTATTATAACTCTCCTTCTACAACATAGAAGAGCTCAAGAATTGTGTGGGGACCCACATGGATATATAAGACAATAGTGCCCATCGTAGTAGCTATGGTATTGTTAAAAGAGTGAAACACCATGTCAGTTTAAGACATGTAATTATCATGAAGAGCTAGCTATTTGTAGGCATGGGTGGAAATAATATTAATACTAGCTCTTTCATTTATCATGACTCTTTTGGCACAAGTTTGATCGATATATGTAATGATAAAAAGGGAAAAATCCTAATCTTTAGGGTGTTGAAGTGGAATTTCTAAATCACTAAAGGAAATCAAAGAGATGGTGTTAAGAGAATTGACCAAAGCTACAAGAGACTGGGGATCATCAGGTTTTACCTCAATTACCTATTAGGAAATAATCAAATCTTGATGGTGTTAGGGTGAGTTTTGGATTAACTCATATAAAGACATTTTCACAAGAGTTTAGTGAAGCTATTTCACTATCGAGCTTTGAATAGCTTTTGAAGATGTTGGTTCTGGGAAACCCAAGATAGAAATATTGGGATTTAGAGGAGGAGTGTCTTCGGATAAGGGATGATCCCAAGGGGTAGTGACCTTTTCCTTACCTTTATCCTATTGATTTTATGACTAGGTAGCTACATTAACTATGTTGATCTAAAACATAGGTGAATGAGGTGGCAAATGGGGTATGACAACATCTTTGGGTTTGCATTTAGGTGGAATAGTATAAGGCATTATGGATCCTAGAGGTGGAATAGTAAGAAGGTTAATGGGAGTATCAAAAAATAGAGTGTTGACATCAAAGTGTTTCTTAATGATTATCTTGAGAGATTTACAACTCTTAGTATCATATTTAGGTGAATGACGATATAGACATACTTGTGTATCATCGAACCAAGATGGCTTCAATCCAAGAGGGTATAAGGATTAATGTGAGGAAGAGTTATTATGGAATATTATAATAACTAATGTAGGAAAAATATCTGAGAGACTATGAGTGGGCTAACACTTATTTTTATAATAAGAGTAGACACCTTCTTTAGTTCAGGAGTCATAGGGGTGATTTTCTATGGCACCTTTTTAGGTGGTGGTGGAGTCATGTGTTTTGATGACACTTTCTTGGTGTTAGGTATCATGGTGTTAGATGTGAAAGGCCTATTAGGTGGTATAGGTAGTAGTGGAGGTATCTTATCCTTTTGTTTTTCTTGGATTGGTAATACTCCATCTAAAGTAAAGGGGTGTGGTCCTAAAATTGATGGCAAAGTCAAGGGTGGAAGAGGAAAGGATTAATGAGATATAGGAAGCTTAACATTTTTATATATTTTAGGCCATGAGACTCCAACTTTTGGTTGGATATTTAGATCTAATTTCATCTATGGATGAATTATATTAGAGAAAAAATGTATGCCTAAATAATTGATCTACTTTAATGTGGTAGACACCTGCGAGGTTGAGGGATCTGACATAGAAGGATGAACATCTAGTGATTTTGGTGAAGAAGCTCTAACTTTGTCAAATCCCTTAGGTTAAAGGGTAGAGAGAGGGTTTGTGGTAAATTTTGACACTCATTATGTAGGATACGTATTTTTAAGTCAGTCCCAAAATGTCACAATGATCTAGCTTTGTAGAGTTAAGAAATTTTAGACTTCTCACTAACCATAAGAAGGGTTTAGATAAAGTTGACGTAGGTCTTATAGTTTCTTATTTACAAGGATAAGGTGATTGAGAAAGAGGGAAATTATTGGTCTATAGTACCTCAGGCCTAAGATGAGAAAGAACTGCAATAAGGTCTTCTTCGATAGAGACAAGAGAAGAGGCATGGTCTTCCATGGGTGGAGGAGAAGTAGGTGAAGAGGGCTCCTCAAGGGGGTAGATAATAGGTATAATTTCTCCATTAAAATGTGGGTGAGGAATAGGTAAAGTATGATCCTCCATAGTTAAAACAAGTGGTAAAATTGGTGGAATCAGAGTAGGCATAATAGGTCTCTCATCTAATGTAGGGGTAGATAATACTATATATTCTAGGTACAAAGGAGGAGTGGATGGGATACTAATTTATATCAATGAAAGAGAGGAAGGAAAAGAGGGTTCCTCAAGAGGGTATAATATAGGAATGATGTTCCCCTCAATATGTAATTACAGAATAGGTAAGGCATGGTCATCAAGTGGTAAGAGGATAGGTAACATCGGTGCCAAAGGAACTGGTAATATAGGTTCCTCTTGTGGTAAAATGAGTGGTAAAGGAGTCTCTTACTCACATTGGATTAGAATGGGTGAAGTAGGCTCTTTTACTTGAGGAGGAAGAATGGGAAAAACAAATTCTATCAATTGTAGGGTAGGAGTAGGTAAAATGGGTGCCTCCTATTTTGGGAGAGGTTAGACTAGAGGTAAAGGAAAGACCATATTAACCATATGGATATTATGATCACATGAGTTATTAGTCATGGTCTGAATAATATTTTCATTGGGTGGATGGTTAGGAAAATTCTATTTGAACACATCCATATTCTAATTAGCAAATGTATTAGGGTTAACCAAGATGAGATCACCCCTATCAAACATGTCTTGAATAATATTCTTGAATGTTTTATAATTATTATAATTATGGCCTTTGACTCAATGGTAGCCACAAAACTAATCCTCCTTATACCAAGTTGGAATAGGATGGGAGGGGTTAAGATATATAGGAGGCTTGATTTGAGGAAGGGTTATGGCTCCTTGTTGTAATAATTTTTTTAAAATGGAAGTATATGACTCCCTAATGGGAGTGTATTGTCTTTGTTAATACCATTGTTGGAATTGCTTGGTTAGATTTTGGGAAGTTGATGAATTAGGTTGGTTTGTGGTTATGGAAGAAGCTAATTTGATGACCACTACATTGGCAAAGCCCTTTATATTTTTAGTTAGAAGGAGAAGTTTTAGAAGAAGAGGAGTCATTCGATTTGGAATTGGCACTCTTACTACATAACTTAACTTTATCTTCGTCTATAACTCAAATCTCAAGTTTCTATGTCATTGTAAAGGCTTCATCAAATGTGTGGAAATTTTGTACTCAGAGTGTAGACAAAATGTGCTTAGCACATACCACTGAGAATAGATCAATAAGCTCAAGTTGGGGTAAAGAGAAGGATAGTTGATTGATTAAGCCTCTCTAGTGAGTGACAAAATTTGCAATAGACTCATCATCAAATTATCTAATAGAATAAAGGTTCATAATAGAAACCTTTTTAGAAATGTTAATAGAGAAATATTTTAGGAATATTTGTGTGACTTAAGTAAATGAATAAAGGGAGTGTTGAGTTATAGAGATATACCAATCCAAGGAAACACTCAAAAGAGACATAGGGAAAATGTGAGGTAATAATGCATCATCATGCCTTATTAAATAAAAATAATGTCTAAATGCTCACAAATGATATTGTGGGTCATATTTAATTTATAAATGAGTAAATTTGGGGAGTTCCCATTAGTTTGGATAAGGGAGAATAGGCACAAAAGAATGGATGGGCTCATTACATAACTGATCATAAAATAACACATTCTTTGAACTTGACACAAATGTCTCTAGATTAGACATCTTGTCCATCAACATCTTAATGAGGTCTAGAGGGGGATTGGTTTGGGAGATACCCCCTAAGTTATAAATAAATTGATAGGAAGAAAATGGAAATATGACATAGATTTCTATGGTTGTGTTGAGGCAACATAAGGATATTGAGTCATAGGCTAGGGGCAGAAATAAAAGGGTTTATCCCATTGGGTTAGAGAATATGCTTTAATTGGATTTTATTACTGTACGTTGTATTTTTGGCATGGTTATACTAGGTGAAGGGTGAGTCATAAATTAGGTAATTATAGGTGTGAGAGTAGATGGGATATGTACCACCAAATTTTGAAATGGGGTTAGACCTGACTAAACTGATTATGGCTATAAAGGTAGGGAAGTCACACCAAGGTTTAGGTGGGATTGAGTAGTTGGTGATGCTAAACTTTGGATAATGTTTATGAATAGGTTACTTGTCAAAGTGATGGTTTGAGTAACCATGGGGAAAATAGTGGAGATAGATGAAACTAAAGTTGTCTCCATCAAATAAGTTGGCTTACCATATAGTGCTTCACCTAAAGAATTGTGGATTTAGTTCATGACAAGGTAATTCTAAAGGGCTGCCACATTATGATCAAGAAATTTAGCAAAATATTGATCTCCTTTAGGCACAATAGGAATTTGGATAGGGCTAGGATTATGATTTGTATCTAAAGTATGCTCCATAATAGAATAAAAAACAAGAGGGAAAGGTGGAAGTGGTTGTTAGCTTGCATAATCAACAAGAATTTTGTCTTGGTCTTGCATCAATACCATGCAAGAAGTATAAATAGTATTAATACTTTATATTAGTGATAGAATAAGGAAAAACTAGGTTTAGGTGTAGGTAAGTAAATTATTTTATCTTGTTGTTTTGAACAAACTAAAATTACATAGTCATCAACATTGATCACTTGATCGATGTTAGTATTTAAAGTCTATCGATGTTAGTGGGATTAACCAATGTTGGTAGGCTAAAGTCTACTAAGATTAGTGGGATTAGTTGATGTTGATCACTATGATATCTTGGAAAATGGAAAATCTAACATTTTTATAAACTCAAAGGTAGAATTTAGGTAAAACAAAAGATGTGAGAGGTCTGTATAAAGAGAATGAATACTCAAAAAACTTGATATAACAGGTTATACAACCTGAGTATTACAAATGGTGTTGATTTTGTAAATCGATGGAAAAATGTCCTTACCAACTCCAAAATATAAAAGGCAATAAAAAAGAACAAAAATAATAGACAACCACTAATTATTAGATTAATTTTAGTCTCATGTTGGCTTATTCCTTAATCAGATAGTGAGAAAAGAATTTGGATGCCGAAGGTACTAAAAATCAATCTAGTGCTAGTTTAAAGTTAGTTTTGGTGCTCAAGAAGAAATTTATGTTAGACTAGGTACATGGCTTGTTATAGGATCTTTCTCCCCACACTTCATGGATCTAAATCTAAGCTAGGATACTTAGCCAAAATATAACTTCTTCCTAGAGTTTATACTCCACCAGAGAGTGGAGTGGGTTCTCCCCTTGGTGCTAAAATCTAAGTAGGATAGTCAAGTAGGGTAAGGTGATCCACCAGGTGATGAAATCTTAATGGGCCTTATCTCAAGTGAGTTTAGATGTTTTTTTTTATGAGTGTGATCTATTTGTGTAACATGTGTGTACTATGATTCATTCATAATTCTTGTACTTAACTAGGTGAGCTAATATGTAGCAAGCAATAATGAAGTGTAGTAAGTTTTAAACTCAAATCTGAAGTGTTTTGATTTGAATGAAAACAATGATGAAATAGGAGATGAGAATGAAATTTAACTATCCTAATGTGCATTCAAAAAATATATAGAGAAGATATTATTTTAACTTGCAATAAAAATGATAAGTTTCTTTTAGAGGCAAAAGGAAGAGAAGAGTGGCAAGGAAGAAGAAATTTCAGTTTATTGCCCTTAAACATAAAATAAAATGTTGAATATGTTTTTTTGAGGGAGAAGAGAAGGAGAAAGTGCAAGGAATGAAATTTTCACTATAATTCACCTATATGAATGACTAAAATAAGAAATGAACCCAAGGAAAACTCTAGGGTCCCACCAGGCATGCCAAAAATGTTTCACTAAATTTTGAATCTATTTAATGTTTAAGGATAAATAGAGACGAAGGGTAGGGATTAGAGATTAGAGAGAACTCATATTGGCTACACACCATATCCAGACAATGTTAAACACTCCTCTTTGGCTGGGGAGGACTACCTGTGAATAAGAAAGTACTGCCACTAAAAATATTTGTTAGCAAATATATGAGTGGGCTGCCAAGCTACACTCTTGTTCCTAGAAGTGTCAAAATTCCTTAAGGATGACAGTCCACTTTGTGAAAAAAAATAGTAATGAATAACAAAATGAAAGAGAGAGTAAGAGAGAGATAATTTTATTGTTATTATACTTTTAGTGCAGTAGAGAGTGAGACAGTGTAGGTAATGTGAGTTATTGATGTTTTTGGAGGTTGTTTGGGTAGGCTCAGGGTGATTGTTATAAATACACAATCACCAACGTGAATTAGAATACCAATGTAGGTAAAGAGATATGGCCTATGTCAGTTATATGATTGACATCAGTTATATGATTGATGCCAGTAGGGGTAGTAGCTTCTCAAGGGGATGCAATAGACTTTTTTAGTCTAGGAGGTGGATGTTGGTTAGGATTATGAGGTTAGGATGAGTGTAATGGAGTGTGTAAGACTCAGCTGGGTCTAGATAGAAGGTTGGTATGTTTGGATTAGAGGAAAATAAGTGAAGGATTTTTATAACTCCTTCATAGGGATAGGTGGGACATTCATAAAACAATAAACAATATAATGTAAAGTAATTATAAAATGACTATTTAAAGGAAGTACCAAAATATAGAGATATACTTAGCTAATGAAATAGATGAACCATGGGTGATAGATAAAGAGATCTAATGAGGTGTGTTTAAGTAATATGTGAATAGAAAGAAAAGCATGTGTTGTTGGTTTAGAAGAATCTAAGCTCTATATAATATATCAATTCCTAATCTAGACTGACTTGTGTAGAATAATGACAAACTTATATGCAAAAAATTGATTGCTAAAGCCTGTATGTGAATAACTAAGTTTTTTATTTCTGTTGACCTCAACATCAGTTTGGAATTTAGCTTAAGTAACTGACGTTGATGATCTCGCCAATGTCAGCTGTGGGTTGACCAACATTGGTGGTATGAGAATAGGTAAAAGGGCTATTTTTAGCCTATTTTATATTTTTTCTCATGCCAAGTGTGGTATCCATTACAAAATGGTAGAAATTCAATTTAAGGACATACTTAGTTAAGAATTTATTTTTAGGGTGAGAACAAGTCATAGGTAGTTAGGATTAGGGGACTAAGTCTTGAGGTGACTCAGAGGGTAAGAATTAGTCTTAGGATGAGGTGGCCAAGTAAGGTAGCATAAGTAATTTTTAATTATCTTAAATAAATATTATAAATTAACTAAATATGTGAGGGGTAAAAACATAGGTTAGGAAGGTTAATTTTTAAAAGGGGCTCAAGGGGGGTTCAACATAGGGATTTATGCACATGTGTGACATAATTTTGGTGTCTACATTTGTCCCTTTTTATCTTTGAATTTTTAATAACAAGTTATAAGACAAAAATAAGAGTTAAATGATTTAGGTATTTGATGAGGTATCCCCCCTCAAAATGGGAATTGATGGAGGAGAAATTAGAATTGAGTACTAGTTTGATAAGTAGCGAATTAGATGGGTGGATGTTGAGTGAGAACATGGTATCATTGCTTGTATGTATACTACTACAAGTTATAGTCAACAAAATCAAGAACAAGTAAAGGTGAGGAGGATTTGGATAGAAATAGCCAAATCATAGCTTGTAAGTGATAGCTGGTAAGGTTAAATGTTCAAATTTATAACTCTAATGGTCCATGTGTTTCAAGTATCTGAAGTAAGAAGTGCCCCTGGTAAACACAAAAGGTTGTAAGTGATAGGACTGACTTAGTCATGATCTAAAACACATGATATACATGCTTGTGTATAATAACTAACTATAGTGAGTTAAAATAAGTGATCAAGACAATCAATACAAGGTTTGTTTAAAAGTTTCAATGGTTGAGGAGATATTTAGGATCTCTGATCGAAGTCATCATGGGTGGAGATTTAAGTGATCTCTAAGGTTGGTTATCATGTTTAAGGAGATATATGTGAACTCTAAGTTATTGGTTGTCATGGTCAAGGAGATATACGTGATCTCTAATTTTCCCTAGATTAATGGTATAGTCCAAAGGGTTGTGGTTGGGGTTGGAAACTCTAATTTAAAGGTATTGATATCATTAGGAAGTATTTCTGATGTTGGCATCTTAGGTTAAGGATGACAACATCATTAGGTGTCTAAACCTGACAAAAAGGGGTTTGGTGGCCCACCAAAACTCATTTTCAATAACTGATTAGAGAGAAAAAGAGATCTAAGTATTAGTGAGATAACAGAGCTAGGAGAGGACCTAACTAGAGGTGCACCACCACAAGGGCAAGCTATTCCATCCTGGAGGAGATAAAGAGATGAGATAAGATCCTTCATAAGTTGAATTTGAATTTAAGTTTGTTAATTTGTTATTTTAGGCTAAATTTAAAATTTGGGTGGAAAAAATGCTTTTAGGGGGGTAAGAAATGGGGTGGGGTAGGTTTAGGTGAATTTGGGAGGGATTTGGGGGTAGTTTTTAGGGAAAAACTCAAAAGTGGGAGATGGGTTGTTCGACCCTAGGTACAAACTAGTCCCTAATGTTAGCAAGGTTCACCAACATCGGCTAATAGGGTATCAATATCAGTGGAGTCTACCGACATTGATCAACATCAAACACTAATATTGGCATATAAGACTGATGTTGGTGACCTTGAAAAACCCAAAATAAGAGAAAAGGATAGTTTTAGATCCCTGTTTAAGTTAGTCAACTATTCTAATAGCTGAGTTAGCCTCAAAAGATCTTATGTTGACTAAATACTACCTACATAGCCTGGTTGAGGGCCTTAGGGTAATGTAGTTCTCCTAGTGTGTAGGGAAAAAGATCTAAGATATGGTTAAAATTTTGTTAAGGAAAATGGTTAGGAAAAGGTAGGTTGAAATAGGTCATGGGACCTAGGGATTAAAAGATGGGTTTTAGGGTCAAGGATTTGAGATATAAGTTGTGGGGACTAGAATTGTGATAGGTAGTTGGGCCTATGGTGGAGAGATAGGTAATGAGGCTTAGGGTTTAGGTGGGAGAATAGGTTAGATAGTTAGGTGGGCATATGGTTGAGCTAACCTCAAAATACCTCATGTTGACTGAGTGCTACCTACATACCCTAGTTGAGGGCCTCAAGTGAATGTATTTATCCCATAGAGAAGGGGGAAAAGGGTGGTGGGTTATATTATAAAGTATGTGACTTGAGTTGTGTGTATATGGATGTAGGCTAGGCAAGAGTTGACATTATAAGATCAACTACCTATGCTATTGATGTAGATGAGGAGGGATGTCACCCTAGATAAATGGGAGCACATGGTAGCTATAGGGTTAGGGGGAGTGTGATGATATTATAGAGTTATATAGGATGTTATTTTGATGATAACATTAATAGAGAGGTGGGATCACACCACCAATACCCTCCATTTACTGACTAGAGAGTTGACAGTGACATAAGAGGATGTGTACAAGATTTTATGGTTGCCACTCTAGGGTAAGGAGTTCTTCTCATTTTCAAGAGAGGATCATGATATTCACATGGTTACATTATTTGGAGTGCATGTTAGCAAGGTGACCTATCACTCAATGACCTTTGCATATGAGCCATTGTACACTGTTGATGAGGATCAACATTGGTTGAGCATCTTGATGATAATAGGGTTTATAATATATACACTACCGAACATAGATGGTGGGAGATTTCCTATTATATTGATAGGTGTTTTGGCATAGATGGTTGAGAAACAGATTATATTTGCATGAGGACTAGCTTTTTTGGCATAGTTATACAAAGAGTTATGGGGGTTGATTCTATGATGATGGTATAGTTTATGTGTCAAGCATTTAATCCATTGTTGGAAATATGATTACATCATGGTGACATGATCATTAGGGTTACTCACCATGATTGTAGTTGGTTTTAGGGTCAGTTTCAAATGGTGGAGAGATGGTATGGCCCAGACATGAGTAGATAGCATAGTGTGAGATATTGATCATTATAAGTGCATGATAGAGGGATTGATTCCCATAGATATTGTTTGGAGGCCCTACTTGACATATCTAACATTCATAGGATAGGTAGAGTAGCTTGTCAGTTTACAAATCAAATTATGGGTCAGAGGGAGATGAACTAGAGATCTAGAGACAATACCCATCACATAGGTCAATAGACAATTCAACTTGTTATAGGATGTACCTCCTACCTTTCCTTGATATAGGAGGGATGATATAGAGGCACCCCTACCCTTACCGTAGGAGATAGATGGGCTATATTTTGAGGAACTACTAGTAGGCTTGGGTGTAGTAGATCTTGGATGCATAGTGGCTTATATTTCATAGTGGATAGGTTTACATCCCATGGTTCAGGTTAGGAGGCCACCACCAAATGTATAGGGAGTGATGAGAGAGAGAGAGAGATGTAGTTGTGCAAGCCTGAGATGTAGCAGTATAAGATTGATATGTGATAGTACAAAACCAAGATGTAGCATAGGTATAGATATTGATCTTACAAGGGTAGGTTGTGACATTATAGGGACAAGTTGGGGCATTACAAGGCTAGGTTAAGGCATTATAGGGTTAGGTCACTACACTAAAAACAAAGAGGGATAGTTTGAGAGCATCAAGATACCATAGGGACCAATATTGGGGCCTTAAATAGGTGTGATGGGTCTATCATAGACTGTATCTCTAGTTAGGTACAACACTACCCTTGATGAGATTACTTATTATTAGAGGCCATCAGGGAGTTCCCATAAATTTAGAGGAATTCTAAGTTTAGAGAGCAAGAGAGATCAGTGACACACGCCATGGCTTATAGCTCACACATATGCAGATAGGTAGAGAGTGGTGATGACACTAATTTTTCATGACCATGTGTATATCCTTGAGGATTTTGAGTGCCAGATTTTGTTATTAATATTGTTATATATGTTGTACATACACCAGCTTGCAAGTCAAAGATGAGAGATGTATATTTTGAGGGAGAGATGATACTGATATGATCCATTGGTGTACATTCATGTTTATCATGTGTGTGTGTGTGTGTGTGTGTGTGTGTGTGTGTGTGTGTGTGTGTGTGTGTGTGTGTGTGTGTGTGTGTGTGTGTGTGTGTGTGTGTGTGTGTGTGTTTATTGTGATGGTGATAATTTTGATCTTATTATAATGATGTGGATGTTTATATTATGCTAATTTTAATGTTGAGCATATTAGTTGAGTTAGACTATCATTTCCCATATGCGTGATTGTATATGAATAGTTGATTTGTGAGCTTCATCTTAACATTTTTCCATATTTTTAATGGTGTATGCTTAAAATTAATAGGTTGGTTATGTTATTTTATTTCAGCATTTTTACATATTTGTGATGGTGTATGCTTAAAATAAATGAGGTAGGCTTGATAGTTTTTATATTTATTATTGTTTAGAGAAACTATGGTTACATTTTGGGTAGATTTCTCATGATTAATGGTTTGTTATTTTTAGTATGGTTTGGATTATCTTTTTTGAGATGGATATGTGTTAAACACATAACTCTTAAGAATCAAGAAAAATTGGCAGAAAGGTGAGACAGTGATTGAATCTTTTCATGAGATTCGATCTCATAAGATAAATCAACATGTGATTAAGATGGGAATAAAAGAGGCATAATGCTCACTTATTGGTAAAGACTATAATCACAACATAAATAAGCTTATGAATATGAGCCTCTTTCATGCTTTGCATCATTTGACCATTTTTTTGTTAGAGAAGCGTCATACTCTCCTTATGTCAAGTGAGTTCAAAGTCCCTTGAATGAATATGAGGGGAAAAGGGTAAAATGAGTGAGAGTGTTTGGGTAGCATAACCTTATTAGTATAAATGATATTCCCCTTTTGTGATTGGCCTGAGAGATACTATAGGTAAGTTCATGATTTAAAATTATTTATTTAGTGTAAGTTGATCAATGTGGGAAGCCTACAATGGGACTTTGTTTGTGTTGAGGTCATATGAATCT
This sequence comes from Torreya grandis, assembly GCA_037957365.1. Taxonomy (NCBI): domain Eukaryota; kingdom Viridiplantae; phylum Streptophyta; class Pinopsida; order Cupressales; family Taxaceae; genus Torreya; species Torreya grandis. The sequence goes on from JARHVA010002677.1 coordinate 1,561,090, forward strand.
AATCAATACGAGAAGCTTCTAAGTCATTATTTTCTCTTGATAACAAAGCTTGGCCTAGCCATCCTTCAAGGGAGTGGTCTAAGCTTTTGTTTTTGAGTTTTAATAGATATCCTTTAAGGGAGTAGTTTATTTATAGTATCAAAGAGAGGGTACATAGTTATCATTCAAGGGAGTAGTATACATTGGGAATCATCCCCTGAAAGATTATAACTTGTCTATATATCCCATTTTTTTAAATTTAGTCATGGACAAGACTATAGAGGCTTAGGGATTTTCCACTTTGAGAGAAAAACCACATCACTTCTTACGTTAACTAATTGTGTAAGAGTAAGGGTTAAGAGGAAGGTAGATGAATGTAATAGGGTTTATTAAGGGACAACTTCAAGTTAAACATGAGGTGAAGAATCACTTGATTAATAAAATAATGGTCACAGGTACAATCATTTAAAGGCTCAGGTTCTATATTTCTTGTGATAGAAGATAAGTGATAAGTTCCTAAGCTATACTTATGATGTAGGGTCTAGGCTAATTAGGAGCAAACTTACCCCATTTTATTTTCTCCATGTTCATCACATGTTGATTTTCCTTTAAGATGAGATCTCTAATATTGAAATATTGTTCCTTAAGGTTTTTTTTTAAGCATGTTTGATACATTCTTGATAGATTTGGAGGTGGTTGAGGGCTATGAGATGATGTTCATCAAGGAAATCGAGTTGAGCCAAACATTCTTGGTGAAAGTCATCATTAGTAAGTATGTCTTATAGATAGATGTGAAGAGAAGGAATATGGACCTCAAGAATCAAAACAACTTATATACCATAGACAAAGGAAAAAGGTGTAGCACCTATAGGGGTTTGAATTCTAGTATGTTAAGCTAATAAAGTAAAAGGAATGTGTGTGTCCCAATCCTTTCCAGTATTATTGACTACCTTCATGAGGATTTTGGTCAATGTTTTGTTATAAGATTCTACCTATCCATTTTCTTATGGATAGTACAATGATGAGAAGCTTCATTTGATTCCAAAGGTGTCACAAAGATTTTAGACAACCTTGTTTTTGAAAGATTTTTTGTTATCTATTATAATTTTATGGGGGATACCAAAATGATAGATGATGTGATGGTTGATAAAGTCAACAATTTTGTCAACGTTAGTGGAGATGAGAGGAATGGCCTCAACCCACTTGGTGAAGTATTCAGTGGAAGTAATGATAGAATGGTTATAGAGAGATGAATGAGGGTTAATCTCACCAATTAGATCCAAACCCCATTTTGAGAAATGCCAAAAGTCTTTGGTGATTTGTAATACATGGATTGGAATGTGAAGGAGGTTAGCATGTTGATAAAATTTGATGTAATGTTAAATGTAATCACTATAATCTTGATGGAATGTTGACTAATAATAACTGAGTCGAAGGATACACTTGGAGACTATGTTACCATTGAAATTTCCACCACAAATCCCATCATGGACTTCCTTAATGGTGAAGGGTATCTTAGTACTAGTGAGGCATCTAAGGAGGAGACCATCAAAACCTCACTTGTAGAGAAGTCCCCCCCATCATAGTGTAATTAGTGACATGTTTCATGAAGGAACATCTCCCATTATTGGAGAGATCAGAAGGGGTAATAGAAAAGGAAAGGTAATCCATGAGTTTCTTATACCATAAGTCATGTGGGTTGTGTGTTACATTTCTGATCAAAAGAATGTTAGTTGATACATAGGAGGCCAATGTTAAGTGATCATAATGACATAGATTTTTGAGGAAGAGGGTGAAGAGGGTATGTGTGAAGCAAGTGAAACCATTGTGTCAAAAAACTTGCTTATAGATCGAGGAATAGTTTGAAAGAGGTAAGATTTAATTGATCCCAATAACATATCAACACAATGTTTATATCATTGTAGAATTTTATTGTTGCATAGGTAAGAACCATTAACCTAATTAACCACTAGTTTGGAATCACCAAAAATGGTTATTGAATTGATACCCAAGAAAATATCCATTTAAATCCCAATGATCAAAGCCTCATATTTGGCCATATTGTTAGTACATTAAAAATCTAGTTTAAATGATAAAGGCATAGGCTTACCATCAAAAGGAATAAGAATGACCCCCACACCCCCTCCATGTTGACATTTAGACCCATCAAAGAACATCATCATTTGATAGGATATGTCATTGGTGGAGAGTTTTGTGATGGATTCATCATGGAATTTGAGGTTTAAAGGTTGGTTTTTAGGTAAAGGGGCAATATCTAACTAGTTAGTGATCATTTGCCTTTAAATAGATTTTTGTTGAATAAACTCTAAGTTAAATTCAATAATGAGCATGATCCATAGAGCTACATGTTGGTTGTGATATGACATGGAATGCATGTATTTGAGTGTATTAGTATGGGTGATGACATAGGTTTTGTGATTTAAGAGGTAATGGCAAAGTTTGGAGGCTACGAATACCAATATGAGGCAAAGCTTTTTGATATGGGTATATCAAGTTTCATAATCAATAAGTGTGAGATTATGTATTAAACCACTTATTCTCAATGGTGATCATCTTGATGTGAAATCATAGCCCCTATAAAATGGTCTATTATTGAGATGTAAAGGTAGAAAAGCTAGTTTTCCTTAGATGGAATAAGAATTGATGGGGAAAGGAGATACCATTTGAGTGCATCAAAGGCTTCTTAACAATCTATATTCTAATGGAAAGAGACATATTTTTTGAGGAGATGGTGAAAGGATTGGCAACAATATGAGAAATAGGAGATGAAGTGATGGATTGACTGAAGCTTGCCTTACAAGCTACAAAGTTGATTGATATTAGTAGGCGGAGGCATCTCTACTTTTTCCTGAAACCTAGGAGGGTAAACTTTAATACCATGAAGAGAAATGATAAATCTTCAGAGCTTACCAAAAAGGACACTAAAGATGCATTTCTTTAGGTTTAGTCAAATGTTCTATTTGAAGATATGAGTGAATATGATTTTGAGAATCATAAAGTGATCTTGGTAAACTATAGACTTTCTGAATAAGTCATCCACATAGTATTCCATAATTTTATGTAAGAGATCATAGAAGATGTAAGTCATGGTAAATTGGTAGGTGGCCCAACATTCTTTAGACTAAAGGGCATGACCTGATAATAGAAAGCCCCCATGGGGTAATGAAAGTTATCTTGTGTTGATCTTCAAGAGAAACTAACATTTGATTTTAACATGAGAACCCATCCATAAGCGATATCATATTTTGGATGGATGTTAGATCAATAATTTGGTTCATACTTGGAAAAGAGAAGTCATATTTTTGACAAGAAAGGTTTAAGTCATGGTAGTCAGTGTAGATGTGGATTACTTCGATCACTTTTGTGATAGGAACAATATTGGAAACCCATTATGGGTAGTTGATGGGTTGAATAAAGTTAATATAAAGGAGGTGTTGGAGCTCTTCTTTGACAAAGAGAGAAATTTGAGGGTGAATTTTATGAAGATTCTACTTAACAGGTTTAACATCTTGGTTGGTGATAATGTTATGGGTGATGATATAGGGGTTGATACCAAGCATGTCATTATAATACCAAGTGAAGGCTTTGTTATGGTCATTAAGAAATATGGCATAATTTGCTTGCTCAAATAAGTCTAAATATTGGAAAATCTTAAGAATATGGGGGTTATCATGAGAGGGAAAATTAATTTCAATGGTTGATTCATTTAACATAGCCTAAATTTTGGATGGGAGCAAACATTGGATATAAGAATCATCTGCACCCATGTATGTGAGAATAACATCATCATCTTGACATTGGATAGTGTTGATAATGGGAGAGTCTTCATCAATCATTTCAAGATGAATGAGAGGAAGGGACCTTGTTTCCTTACCTTGGTGATAGGTGAGAGGCCCCAAATAGATGAAATATATTTAAAAAAGAATCATGAGGTATAGATACATCTGATTTAATAGGTGATGGTGGGGGAGACGATGGAGAAGGAGAGTTTGGTTCTTTGATAATTGGTACATGAGAAATTTTGGTGAGTTTAGTTGGTTCATCATAACCCACTCCATGCCTCTTTTTTTCATTTTCAATGGTTTTTATAGTGGGATATTTAATGGGTGTATGAATACCCTACTCATAACAACCTGAATGAAATATTTTCTAGGCACACCTATAAAGATAGGTGTGAGCAAAACTAGGATTGCTAAAGAAAGAGAATTCACAAGTAAATGGTTGTGGTGAAGAGGATGGATTGCTGATAACAATAGCTTGATCAATTGCCCCATATGTGAAATTAGTTCAAAGGTTAGGGGGTCCATAAGGGATGACCATCCTAATATGAGGATCATAATTTGGGTGGATATGAAGATTTCCATACACTTTTGGAGTATGAAACATTTAAAATGTCAAAAAATGATATTCTCTGAGTGACAACCACTTGAAAGTTTCCTCCATGGGATCTTTGTTAGGAATGTGTGTCATCGGTACCTATGTAATCAGGGTAATGGAGCTTGTGGAAGATTTAGAAGTATCATGTGAATAAGATGATGTATTTAATTGAATGAGAATATCATTGGGACTATAAGTCATGTTGCATGTTTTAAATAGAGGTGGGTTGATGGGAATAACATGCACTTGCCCATTGTGCTAAAACTTGACATAATGGTGCAAAGTTAAGGGCACACATGCCATAACACGTATCCAAGGTCATCAAAGTAGTATTTTGTATTATAAATCTCCTTCTACAACATATAATAGCTCAAAAATTATGTAAGGACCCACATAGATATATAAGACAACAATGCCCATCATAGTAGTTATGGTATCATTAAAAGAGTAGAGCACCATGTTGGTATGAGACATGTAATTATCAAGAAGAGCTAGTTGTTTGTAAGCATGGGTGGAGATAATATTAATACTATCTTCCCCATAGATAATTACTCTTTTGACATGAGTTTGATCGATATATGTAGTGATAAAAATGGTAAAATATTGATCTTTAGGGTGTTGAAGTGGAATTTTTGAATCACTAAAGGAAATCAGAGAGATGGTATTAAGAGAGCTGACCAAAGCTGCAAGAGGTTGGGGATCATAAGGTTGTACCTAAACCACTTTCATGGAAATAATCAAATATTTAAAGTGTTTGGGTGAGTTTTGGATTAACTCATACAAGGACATTTTTATAGGAGTTTGGTGATGTTGTTTCACCATCAAGATTTGAATAACTTTTGAAGATGTTGGTTTCAAGACACCTAAGATGGAAATATTAGGACTCAAAAGAGGAGTATCTTTAGAGAATGGATGAGCCCAAGGGGTGGTGACCTTTTCATTATCTTCATCCTTTTGACTTTATGATTGCATGGACACATTAACTATGTTGATTGAAACATAGGTGAAGGAGGTGGCAAAGGGGGTATGATAACATCTTTGGGTTTAAATTCAGGTGGAACAATATGAGTCATTATGGATGCTAGAGGTGGAATAGTAGGAAAGTTAATGGGAGTATTAAAAAAGAGAGTGTTGACATCAAATTTTTTTGGAATGACTTCTATGAGAGCTTTACAACTCTCAGTATCATGTCTAGGTGAATGAAAATAAAGACACACTTGTGTATCATCAAACCAAGATGGCTTCAATCCAAGAGGGATATAAGGCTTAATGGGAGGAATAGTTATTACAAAAGATTACAAAAACTGATGTAGTAAAAATATTTTAGAGCCTACAAGGGGGATAACACTTATTGTTGTAATAGGAGTGAACACTTTATTTAGTTCAGGAGTTGCAAGGGTGATTTTGTGTGGCACCTTTCTAGATGGTGGTTGAGTCACATGTTTTGCTGACACTTTCTTGGTGTTAGGTATCATGGTGTCAAATTTGAAAGGCCTAATAGGTGGTAGAGGTAGTAGTGGAGCTAACTTAGCCTTTTGTTTTACTTAGATTGGCAATATTCCAACTAAAATAGAGGGGTGTGGTCCTAAAATTGATGGCAAAGTTGAGGGTGGAAGAGGAAAGGATCGATAAGATCTAGGAATATTAACATTTTTTTGTAGTTCACATCATGAAACACAAACTTGTGGTTGGATATTCAAATCTAATTTCACCTGTGGATGAATTATATTAGAGATACAATGTACACCTAAAGACCTAATATTCTTTAATGTGGTAGACACCTACGAGGGTGAGGGCTCTGACATAGAAGGATGAGCTTCTAGTGATTTCAGTGAAGAAGCTCTAACTTTGTCAAAGACCTTGGGGTAAAGGGTAGTGAGAGAGTTATCAGTAAAGGTCAAAAATCATGTATGATAATTAGTTTTAAGTTAGTCCCAAAATGTCGTATGATCTAGGTTTATGGAGTCAAGAAATTATAGACTTTTCACTAACTATGAGAAAGGTTTAGATGAAGTTGGAATAGGTCTTATAGTTGCTTCTTTAGAAGGCTAAGGTGATTGAGAAAGAGGGAAATTATTAGTCTTTACTACATTGGGCCAAAGACAAGAAAGAAATGCAATAGGGTCTTTTTTAATAGAGACAGGAGAAGAGGCATGGTCTTCCATAGGTGCAGGAGAGGTAAGTGAAGAGGGATCCTCAAGGGGGTATAACATAGGTATAATTACTCCTTCAATATGTGGGTGAGTAATAGGTAAAGTATGATCCTCCATAGGTAAAATAAGTGTTAAAATTGGTGGAATCAAAGTAGGTACAATAGGTTTCTCATCTAATGTAGGGGTAGATAACATTAACTCTTCTAAGTGCAAAGGAGGAGTGGATGGAGTACTACTTTATATCAATAGAGGAGAGGCAAGTGAAGAGGGTTACTTAAGAGGGTATAACATAATAATTATGTTCCCATCAACATGTAATTGTGGAACATGTAAGGCATGGTCCTTAATTGGTAAGAGGATAGGTAACATTGGGGAAAAAGGAACTAGGAATATAGGCTCTTCTTGTGGAAAAAGGAGTGGTAAAGGAGGCTCTTCCTCACATGGGAGTGGAATGGGTGAATTAACATATTCTACCTAAGGAGGAAGAATGAGAAAAATAAATTCCATAAATTTTGGGGGAGGATTAGGTAAAATGGGTGCCTCATATTGTGGGAGAGGCTAGACTCAAGGTAAGGGAAAGACCATATTAACTGTATGGATATTATGATCACATGAGTTATTAGTCATGGTTTGAACAATATTTTAATTAGCTGACTTGTTAAGAAAAGGCTATTTGAACACATCTATATTATTATTAGTAGGCACATTAGGGTTATCCAAGATGAGATCACCCCTATCAAGCATGCCTTGAACAATGTTCTTGACTATTTTATAGTTATCAAAATTGTGGCCTTTGACTTGATGGTAGCTACAAAACTCATCCTCCTTGTACTAAGTTAGAATTGGATGGGAGGGGTAAAATTGTATAGGAGGTTTGATTTGAGGAAGGGTTATGGATCCTTATTTCAATAGTTTTTCCAAAATGGAAGTATATGAATCCCCAATAGGAGTGTATTGTCTTTGTTTATACCATTATTGGAATTGATTGGCCATATTTTGGGAAGTCAAGGATTTAGATTGTTTTGTGGTTTTGGATGAAGTTGATTTGAAAACCACCACATTAGCAGAGCCTTTAGAATTTTGGTTATAAGGATAATTTTTAGAAGAGAGGAGTCATTTGATTTGGAATTGGCATTCTTTTTATGCAACTTGTCTCTGTCTTTGTCTATAGCTCAAATCTCGAGTTTCTATATCATTGTAAAGGTTTCATCAAATGTGAAAAAAATTTGTACTCAAAGTGTGGATGAAATGTGCTTATCAAATGCCCTTGAGAAGAGCTCAATAAGCTTAAGTTGGGGTAAAGAGAAGGAAAGTTGATTGATTAAGCCTCTCCAAAGAGCAATAACATCTATGATAGACTTGTCATCAAATTATCTAATAGAATAAGGGTCCATAATATAAACCTTTTTGGAAATGTTAATAGAGAAATGGTCTAGGTATATTTGTGTGAGTTTGGTAAATGATGAAAGGGAGTATAAAGTTATAAATCTATACCAATCTAGGGCATCACCCAAAAGAGACATAGGGAAAGTGTGGAGTAATAATGCATCATCATGCCCTATTAAATAATAAGCATATCTAAATACTTAAAAATGCTATTGTGGGTCCTCTTTACTCTAGAAAAGAGTAAATTTGGGGAGTTACCATTGGCTTGGATAAGGATGAATAGGCATAAAAGGATGGATAGGCTCATTTCATATCTGATCATAAGCTAACACATTTTTTAGACTTGACACAGATGCCTCTAGATTATACATCTTGTCCACCAGCATCTTAATGAGGTCTAGAGGTGGATAGGTTTGGGAGATACCCCCTAAGTTATAGGGAACCTAATAGGAAGTAGAGGGAGAATATGACATATATTTTTGTGGTTGTGTTGATGTAACATAAAGATATTGAGTTATAAACTAGGGGCAGAAACAAAAGGGTCTTGTCCCATTAGGTAAGAGACTATATTTTGGTTGGATGTTATTAATGGAGATTGGGTTGTTGTCATGGTTATACTAGTTGAAGGGTGAGTCATAACTCAAGTAATTATAGGTGTGAGTGTAGATGGGATAGGTACCACTAAATTATAAAATGGGGTTAGACTTGACTGAACTACTTATGGTTGTGAAGGTAGGGAAGTCACTCTAGGGTTTAAATTGGATTGGGTGGTTGGTGATACTAAACTTGGGACATTATTTATGGTTAGGTTACTTATTGAAGTGGTGGTTTGAGTAACCATGGGGAAAATAGTGGAGATAGATAAAAATTAAGTTGTTTCCATTAGAGAATTTAGCATACCATATAGTGGGTCACTCAAAGAATTGCAAGTTCAACTCATGGTAAGGTAATGTTGAAGGGTTGCCACATTGTGATCAATAAATTTAGTAAAATCTTGATCTCCTTCAAGAATAATAGGAATTTGGTTAGGGTTAGGAGTATGCTCTATATCTAAAGTATGCTCCATGATAGAATCAACAACAAGAGGGGAAGGTGGAAGTGTTTCTTGACTTATGTAATTGGAAAGAATTTTGGCTTGGGCTCACATCAATACCATGCAATAAGAGTATAAATAGTTTTAATACTCTATATTAGTGACAGAATAAGGAAAAACTAGGTTTATGTGTAGTAGGTTGTTTTAGCTTATTGTTTTGAGCAAATTGAAATTACATAGTCATCAATGTCGATCACTTGACCGATGTTGATAGTTAAATTATACTGACATTAGTAGGATTAACTAAGTTGGTAGGCTAAAATCTACTGATGTGAGTGGGGTTAACTAATTTCAGTCACTATGATATCCTAGGAGATGGGAAATTCAATGTTTTTAGAAACCTAGAGGTAGAATCTAGGTAAAATAGAGGATGCAAGAGGTCTATATAAAGAGAATGAATAGTCAAAAAACTTGATATAATAGGTTATACAACCTAAGTATTACAAATGGTGTTGGTTTTGTAAATCAATGGAAAAACATCATTACCAACTCTAAAATATATAAGGCAATACAAAATTAGAAAAAGAACATACAACTACTAATTATTAACTCCTAGATATTAATTTTAGTCTCATGTTGGATTATGGCTTAATCAAATAATGAGAAGAGAATTTGGTTGCTGAAGGTGTTAAAAAGCAATCTAGAGTTGGTTTTAGGTCAATTTTGGTGCTCAAGTAGAAATGTATGTTAGACCAAGTATGTGGCTTGTTATAGGATCTTGCTCCTCACATTTCATGGACCTAAAGCCAAGCCAAGCCACTTAGCCAAAATATACCTTCTGCCTAGAGTTTATACTCTACCAGAGAGTGGATTGGATTCTCCCCTTGGTGGTGAAATCCAAGTAGGATAGCTAGTTCAAGTAAGGTGATCCACCAGGTGATGAAATCCTGATAGGACTTGTCTCATGTGAGTTTAAATGTTTATTTTTGTGAGTTTGATTTGGTTGTTTAACATGGGTGTACTATGATTCATTCATGATTCTTGTACTTAACTAGGTGAGCTAATATGTAGTAAGCAAATAATGAAGTGCAGTAAGTTTTAAACTCAAATTTGAAGTGTTTTGATTCAAATGAAAATAATGATGAAATATGAGAAGAGAATGAAATTTCACTATCATAATGTGCATGCAAAAAAGAGATAAATAAGAGATTCTTTTAACTTGCAAGAAAAATGATAAGTTCCTTATAGAGGCAAAAAGAAGATAAGAGTGGCAAGGAAGAAGAAATTCTAGTTTATTTCCCTTAAATAGAAAATAAAATGTTGAATATTTAATTTTGAGGGAGAAAAGAAGGAGAAAGTGCAAAGAATGAATTTTTTGCTATAATGCACCTATATGAACACTTAAAACAAGCAATGAATCCAAAGAAAACTCTAGGGTCCCACTAGGTGTGCCAAAAATGTTTCACTAGATTTTGAATCTATTTAATGTTTAACAAGAAATAGAGATGAAAGGTAGGGATTAAAGATTAGAGAGAACCTAGATTGGTTGTGTGCCATTTCTAGATGATGTTGAGTACTCATCTTTGGCTGGGGAGGACTACCTATGAAAAATAAATTACTACCACCAAAAATATTTGTTAGCAGATATATGAGTGGGATTCCAAGCTATGTGCTTGTTCTTGAAAGTGCCAAACTTCCTTAGGGATGATAGTCCACTTTTTGAAAAAAAATTGGTAATGAATAATAAAATGAAAGAGAGAGTAAGAGAGAGATATTTGTATCATTCTTGCAGTTAAGTGTAGTAGAGAGTGACACAATGCAAGTAATGTGGGTTATTGATGTTTTTGATGGTTATTTGGGTAGGATCAAGGAGATTAGTGGAAATACATAGTCACTGACATTAGTTAGGTTGATAATATTGATAAAGAGATATGGCCAATGTTGGTTATATGATTGATGTTGGTAGGAGTATTAGGATCTCAAGGGCATGCAGGAGACTTTTTTGAGTTGGGAGGTGGATGTTGGTTAGGCTTATGAGGTTGGGAAGAGTTGTAAGGGAGTGTGTAAGACTCAAGTTGGTCTAGATAGAAGGTTGGTATGTTTGAAGTAGAGGAAAATAGGTAAAAGATTTTTACAACTCCTCTATAGGGAGAGATGGGATGTTTGTAATAAAATAATTAGTATAATGTAAAGTAATTATAAAATGGTTGTTTAAAAGAATTACCAAAATATAGAGATATACTTAATCTATGAAATAGATGAACCATGGGTGAAAGATAGAGGGCTTTGATGAGGCATGTTGAAGAAATAAGTGAATAAAAAGATAAGCATGTGCTTTTAGTTTAGAAGAATACAAGCTTTGTGTAGTATATCAATTCCTAATCTAGATTGAATTGTGTAGAGTAAGGATAAACTTGGATGTATAAAGTTGAATGCTAAACCCTATATGTGAATAACTAGATTTTTTTGATTTCTACTAACCTTAACATCAGTTTAAAATTTGGCTTAATTAATTGACATCGGTGATCCTACTGACGTCGACCATGGGTTGACCAATGTCGGTGGCATGAGAATAGGTAAAAGGGTTATTTTTAGCCTATTTTCTATTCTTTCTCATGCCAAGTGTGATATCTATTAGGAAATGGTAAAAATACAAGGTTAAGAAGGGTGTAGTTAGTTAGAAATTTATTTTTGGGGTGAGGAAAATGCATGGGTAGTTAGGTTTAGGGGACTAAGTCTTGAGGTGACTTAGAGGGTAAGAATTAGTCTTAGGATGAGGTGACCAGGTAAGGTGGTATAAGTTAATTTTAATTAACTTAATTAAATATTTTAAATTAATTAAATGTGTGAGGGGTAAAATCATGGGTTAGAAAGGTTAATTATTTAAAGCGGCTCAAGGGGGGCTTGACATAGGGAGTTATGCATTTATGTGACATAATTTTGGTGTCTACATCAGACACTTTATTTTCTAGAACCCATATGAGGATTGCTACTTGACTTCATGGCATTCTTGGTGATTATTATAGTGATACTAGTATGGTATCCCCACCAATGAAACCAGTGTGGTATTCCCACCAATCTTTCTATTCACTTCTCACCATTGTGTTGGAGGGTGTTCAAGTGATGATTCCTTCGGTTCATCATTATACCTAGTACTTTAGAGTGTTGTGTTTGTATTTATTTATCCTCATATTTAGTACCATTCTTATTTCAACTTGGTGGTTACAACAACTCAACATCTATTTACTATAGAATGATAGATTGGCATCTATAGGGACACATGACTTAACATTGTATCCTTTATTGTAAGACCCTAGCTTCACTTGAGGGGGGATGCTAGAATATATTTTTACTCATGATTGCTAGGTTTGTATTATGTGGAGTTGTATCCCATGTTATCTAGTTTAACTTTCATATTATTTAGCCTTACCTATATAAGCAAGTTATTTCTTTGTAATATAAATCCTTCTTTATAATTAACATGATTTTCTAATCATCTCTTATGTGTATAAAAAATATTTTATTTAAAATTGGTTTTCTCCTTTTAAGTGTATGTTGAATCATCAATAGCTGTAGTAATGAGCCATTAGAGAGATCATGGCTAAAGAGTTTTGATAAATCTTACATCTTGTTTTTTATAAGGTCTCTCTTGGATATATTTACAAGTAGGAAAGAATGACAAGGCTTGGGTGCAATCTTGAGGGTTTTGATATACATTTTTATGATATTTATGAAGATAAAAGGGTAGTTTAATGGGGAATTGATGTTTTTCATTAACTACCAACTTCTTTTCAATGTTCATAATTAGACCACCGATGTCAAAGTTATCACCATTGAATTTTTAATGACCTTGTCTTATTAAATATTCACACACTTCATTGTCTTGATTCCATGAATCTCTCATGTTCTCAATTTCATGCTTGGTTATCTCCTATCCATAGTTCTTTTGAGTGTCTATGCTCACCATTTATTTCTCATATCCAAATAGGATTTGTTTGAAACATGATATGGATTATCTTAGAACTGGATTGAGTTGATAAAGAACGTCATGAAATTACCATTCCTAATTGGATTGATAATAAATATTATAACAAGATGTATATAGATCATATTGGAACTAGGATGGATCATAGGGATGATGATAATGAGACTAATGATAGAAAATTTCTCCATATGCTACCATAACTAATCATAAGACACATGAAAAACTAAATTTATGAACAAGAGATGCCCTTTACCTTGAATATGATGACCATAAGAGTACTTGAAACTACTTTTCAAGACCAAGATGTTGCAAATGTGTATTCTAATGGCTAGATATGTGTCCCATCAGGCATGCTAGAACTGCTAGGAACCTAGATAGCACCTTGCCAAAGGTAGATTAATATAATCTCATTCACACCTGGACTAATATTGGAATGGTATAAGGTGTTAGACACTTGAACTTAGACCAAACCTCTAGATTTTTGAGGTTATCTCCTTTGATGTATCAACTCTAGATTTGTTACTAAAACCTACTAAAATTTGGGGTGAAAAGGGTGTAAAAGGATAACTAGAAGTGAAATATAATTCTATTATTGGTGATACACCTATATTACTAGTTCATCTACTCTATTTGAACTTTAATAACACTAATAAGTAATTAAATCACTAAATTCTATAACTCTAGAGGATTCTTATGCAACAATATTTCACATAAAGGTTTCATCAAGTGATAAAAACATGAGGGAAATGATGGAAGGTCTAATTTAAGTTACTAACTAATAAATATATCCATTTTTATCTCAATAAATCAACATCAAACATTATATATGACCTACATAAGATGGCATATTAGTAACTAGGTGAGATTAGGACCTATAAGGGAGAAAATACTACCACATGTGAAAATAAAAATAACATAATCACACTAAACCTATATATGGAATCTAAAAATAGTCATTTTATTATCTCAAGATGTCTTCAAGATAAATCTTGATAGTTTTTAATCATGCCCAAGAGAGGGATCCTCAAAATAGGCTTGAAAGCCTACATTTATAAAAATGAGAGAGAACTAGCCAAGAGAGTGAAATAGAAGAGAGAAGAGGAAGTAAAATAAACATCATCTCAAGTAAAATTTAAGTTAAAATTTTATAAAAATATTTTTCAAGAAGTATCTTTATATCTAATAGCTTGAATGATCTTTGCACGATCCCTTTGGCATTGGAAATAAGGTGGTGGGCCCTCTTTATCTTATCCAAGATCCTCCTTTTTCGTGTTATCCCATAAATTTTAAAATAAATCCACTTAAGATGAGATCAAGATATGCGATTTCCCTTATTCATGCTTTATATTTGAAACATGCATTGATTACCTCTTTAGTTCAGTTAACTCATGATTAATTAGCACTTAAGACTAGTCAACTCCTCTTTTATCCCTTATTTTCATGAATTAGCACTTGAAGACTAGTTTTTCATGTAATTTACACTTAAATACTAGGAATTTGGCATGAAAATTCTATACGAAATTATTCAATATCTTCTAATGCCAATTCATCTTCAATTACTTGACCAAATAGGCCTACTAGGACAATTAGGCATAATAGCCTAACTTATTACATTTTATGACCATTATAACCTTCATATAAGCTTGAAAACCTAGAAATATGATGAATTAAAGACATTAAAAAAATCCTTATATCATTAAATGGGTCCTCTTTGGAAATCAAAACTTGCAAATTAACCTAACTAGTTGACTAGCTAGCTTTTCCTTTAATTCCTACAGACTAGCTATTTTGGATGATCTCCCAAGGGAAATTTAAAGAATATTTATGATAATATGATGATTTTAGGATGAATAAAAAGTGTTATTATTTTATCGAAAATTATTGGAATTTATTTAAATTTCCTTGTGCCTCTTCTTTTGTGTTTTTCCTCTCAAAAACCTATTTTCTGCCAAGTCCATAAAACATCCATAAAAATAATGACCATGAACATGGATATCTCATATTTTAATTAATTATCCAAGTGTTATTTAGGAGTTTTTAATTATTTTTAATTTATATTTCTCTAATTATTCACAAATAGGTCTACTAATGGGGTTTTACAAGGGTTTAAGAGGGCTCTGGGCTCTTAATGATTGTTCATAAATCGTAGGCCTTGAAAACTTGAAATAATGACACAAAATTTTATTGTATTAGGCCCTATAACTCCCAAAAAGTTCTTATATTCTCATGGATAAGGTTTGTACAAGGGTGAGCATGTGAAGTCTCCTCTCAAAGTGGAAAATAGGCTCTTTAAGTAATGCATGGTGTTCTTGGACCAAAATGATCAATGATAGTGCTTACCTATGGATCAAAACTATCATACATCTCTCTTCGGTCCTAATGATTATGTTAATTATGATTTGGAGTGCCCTTATGACCATGATTTGGCTCCTACTAGTCCCTTTTGATGGCTTTGTCTAGTGATGTCAAGAACAAGCATAGACGTCTACATAGTTTCTTCAATATCTTAACCTTATAATGATTTCAAAGGCTCTTATGTACTATTTAAAACATTAATAGCCTGTATATGATGATTTGGAGTCATTATATGGGCTTGATAAAGCCATTCCTCTTTACCTTGAATAGAAACAACTCATCTTGAACCGTAGACCTATTTTCTTGTGTAAGTGACCCAAAATACCTCTATTGATGTCTTTAGAAGTTTTAATGAGAGAGTTAAAGACCCAATATTTCTTTTGGAAACCATTTAATGTGTAATTACCATTTCTTCCATTGCTTTCTAGTTTAAAATTGAAACATTTTTCCTAGTCCATTTAATAAAAGTATTGCATATGCTAATTAACTAGTCATGTAGGTTATCATGGGATTTTATAGGACTAAAAAATTCATTTCATAGCTCAAACATACCATCTAGATGCATAATTTGGATTCTTTTCTCCATTGGGTGGTTATGAGGGTTTTACAAGGGTTTTAGTGGTCTATATCTTCTTAATGATTGTTTATAGTGTATGTACCTATAATGGGAAACAAATATATATGGAAAATAAATATACTAACCCCCTCATCAACCATGAAAATTAGTATCTCTCATTCAAAATTCACATCAAGATCTCTACATGGTGAAAATGGACTTCAAGAGGCTACCACAAATTATGTGTGTAGGAAGAAGCTTGAGGAGTGGTGTTAAAACAAGTTTTATGAAAATTTATTCAATATAAAATCTACTCAAATTTTTCATTTATCCTATCCACTATCCCATGTCAACCAAATTAAGAACTAGCTCATGAAAGAGTCCAAAAGGATGAATGTGTGTTTGTAGGGTTTGGTGTCTGCCTATTAGTTTTATCCCTCATAGGCATGGTTTGTATATAATATGGATCATGATCACCTCTAAATATGTGTATGTATATTTAAAAATACTCTTTTAATCTCATAAAACACTTTAATAAATTTGAAACCCTCTATCACACCTGTATACACCTCAAGAAGACTACCTACTCCAACTCTGACTATGATTACATAGGTAGGTGTCTGTGTAAAAATAATGAATAATTAAACTATTAAAATGATATAACCAATATTATAAGTAGATATATGAAATCACAATTATTAACTCCACCAAGTTCCATGCTTTAATTCTACTTATAGTGGCCTTTACGTGATTTTCCCTCAACTTACTAGTAGGTTGCCTACTTGTTAAGTCTTAAGACTAAGTTTTGGTTCTTTCCTCCTTGATTTTGGATTTATAATTATAAAATTTCTTTTAACATAAAATTAAAATTCCTCTTTTATTTGTCTCATCTTCCATTTGTTACCTTGAAACCTTATGCAACCTAGATTAGACCATGCTTCTCGAGGAAACTCATTGTGACCATGTGCCATCACTACTGTAGGTGGTATTTTTTTGTAGAGGTGTTTAATATCTATTAAAAAAATATTTGGTGATTTAAATACCCATAATATCACTTTAAACCCTCTACTTATCTCCTTATTATTTCATTTTCTTCTCAGGTAATCTTCTTAGGCTCTTACACATAGTCATATTTTCATACAACCTATGTACCTTAATTTTCATGATCTTAGTAGTGATTTAATAGTTTTGAAAAGTCTTGGAGATTAAAATTGGTAAATTTAATGTGAATTAAGATGTATATATTCTCACTCCTTGATTATAATGGTCTTTTAATTTCACCTTACTAGCATATGACTATGTGAGAGAAAATGACACTTGTATGGCTATAGAAGTACATGCTACAATTGACCTTGAATATCAAGCAATGTTTATAACCCTCATAATCATACTTTATGACTTAATATCACCATTATTTATCTTATAAAAATTCACAATCATTATATTCTACCATTGATCACTTTTCCCTCATCCTTCATGAGATTGAAGATATGCTTGTGTACATATGGCTATGGGTAGACATTTTTTATGGTGAATGACTTATCAAATAGTGTTTGAAGCCCCATCATGATCTATTTATTATTTAATATCATTATTTTTATCTTGAATCATCCTCTTGATCATGAATCTAATTTATATACCATTATGTCCTCATCTTTCTTACCATCTTGAAGAGAATCTTATGTTCTTGTGGTTACAGGTGAACTTGACTGTAGATCAATGTAATATGAAGTTCATAACTAAGAATAACTCTTGAAAAAAATTATTATACTCTTCATATGGTATAAACATTATTATATTTAAAAATATTACAATTCCATTTTGTCCTTGTGTTTAATTGTCAACATGCTTGAAAGGTCTCTTCCCCAGCTATTGGTAGAGATTTCATGAATATGTATGTTCAACTGAGTTTGGCTCTACTTGAGGTCTCCTCATGGTCAAAAAATTATATGTATTTTAGTGAGAAACTATCTTCTTCATATGTTCACCATTCCTCCTTGAAAATAGGATTTTCTCTTAGTCATAGTTCATTATGCATATATTTTTCATGTTCTTGTACAGATTGTAACAAGGTCTAAGAATGCCTAGAGAGCTTGAACAATAGGTAAGAGGTTAAAGATTCCTTTACACTATATAATGATATTTTTAATCTCAATAACTTCTCTATTAAATTTATACATCCATTAAAGTCTATTTAAATCATTTTCACCTTTTTAGTCTTATGATTGTGTACTAGAAAGCCCTAATTGTAGGTTTCTATTCTTGTGCTCCCTGATCGATTCAAGAATTTGAACATGTGTTATTCTTTAGTCACCTCATTGAGTTTATTAACTTCATATTTATTATTTATTTGGATAATAAAAATAGTCATCAATAACTTAGATATGTCTTAAGACTATCATGTAGGTCTTCCTTGAATTAGCATAGGCCTATAGGTGTCTCAAAGGATATTTGATTGCAAGCCCATAGATATATCCTTGGTTTATGTCATTAGAACTTATCACCTAGGTCAAGACAATTCAATTATTTGTGAACTCCACTCATAAATTCATTACATGATGTCAAAATCTAAAAGGATGTATCTTTTCTCAGTTGTAGATGACTATACTTGTTTGATTTGTATAGACTGTGTAGGGATTAGGCCCTAAAGAAGGCTAAAAAATGATCTCTATGAATTTTTCAATGAAAATTTTGTAGATTTATGAGATATATTGAGAAAATATCTTGAAAGAGGTATATTATTCATATACCCTTCCTTTTTTCTTTCTTTCAAACTGATGACTATGTTTCAAACTTGTTATAGGTGGAGATTCATGAGGTGTAACAAAGTCTCAAGGTCTGCATACCTTCCTTCACATCCATGATAGTCTCTACCCCTTTGACTACTTATGTTAGTGAATTTATGGTATAAATATGAAATAAAGTGGTAAGGAATGATTGGATGGTGTTAAAACATGAATGGAGGTGAAAAGGGGGCTTTATTATAGTGAGAATGTCAATGAAAGATAGTGATATGGGGATGAACCAAAATGGAGGTGGAAAAGGACATGAGAAGTATTTAAAGAACAATTTTAAGAGTCATATGCAAGAATGAGCATACCCTTCACCACACATATCAATTTTTAGGACCTTGAAGGAGCATAAGAGGGTGAAATTGAAACTTATGAGTCTACCAAGATCCTTATAAAATTCTAAAAAACCTTAATAAGTGTTATACAATGACTTTTTGAGGACTCTTGAGAGACATTAATGGCTTATTTATATGATTATTTTGAAGGTACCTTTGAGAATATTGCTTGGAAAACATAATAACATGAAAGGGATTATTTAAAATAAGAAACCAATGAATCTTGAAACCCTTTCTCTCTCCTTAACCATATAATTCTCCTTTACATACTTGTATATTATAGATTTTCAATATTTTGTCTTCTTGATCTCTATTTTACCCTCACACATGTGTAAAATGATTGATGCATGCCATATAAAGGTTAATTTTTATCTTGAGAAGTTCCATAGTCTATAAATTTTCTACCATGATGCCTAATGAAGAGAAAATCAAGAAAACCAACTGCTTGATTGGATGAAGGAGCCATAATGAGTGCCTTGAGGATGGTTCATGAAGGAGAGATGACCAATTTGAGAACCACTTACCATATATATAATATCTTTGAGATTAATTTCTTTGTCCAAAATTGTAGACTTGGATTTTCTTTGTCATGGTCGTACCACCTATAAACATGAAGGGTTCTCCCTATTTGTAAACAAGCAAGGTGAATATAAGAACCTATTTGGGGCCTATATGTTATAATTTTTCCCTAAAATTATTATATAATATATAATATTCCATATTATTCATGCTTCAGACCTTTGATATATAGAATGGGTGGTACAAGTCCATACTTGTGCATGAAATTACATTGAAAAAGCCTTTTCTTGCATATTTATTCACAACTAAAGCTTGGAACACCAATTTTAAGGCATAACAAGGATAACCACGAGTCATAATACATTTTAACATGAGGAATAAACTTTTTGATATATTTTAATAGGAAAATTTGGCATGTGTGGGTCCTTTTGGGGCCTTTTCAACACTTAAACTTGCATAAAAAACTATTTTCAAAGCATAAGACTTTATGACTAAGGTAATTACATGAATATTAATTGGTTAAAAGGTAATATGAATAAATTTATGGAATTTTGATGCCATATTTAACATTTAAATACTAAAAATCTCTATTTTAGGCAAAAATACATAGTTTTACAAGGAGATTTATCACTAAAAAGGTTTATAATGGTAATGGTACCAGAAAAAGTTTAGAATTATATGGGTTGGTATTTGTCCTTGATAGGATAGAATACCAATGGTAACTAATATCCTTGTAATAAATGATTTAAAACTTAGATTATTATAATTTAGTCAATAATTAGATGATCTTTTGGCCATCATCAAAGACTTAGAAATTTTCCATGTTGTCATGGTCGTACCACCTACAAGCATGAAGGGTTCTCCCTATGTGTAAACAAGCAAGATGAATAGAAGAACCTATTTGGGGCCTATATGTTATCCTTTTTCCCTAAAATTATTCTATAATAGATACTATTCCCTATTATTCATGCTTCAAACCTCTAATATATAGAATGGGTGGTACAAGTCCATACTTGTGCATGAAATTACATTGAAAAAGCCTTTTCTTGCATATTTATTCACAAATAAAGCTTAGAACACCAATTTTAAGGCATAAAAAGGATAAAAACAAGTCATAATACATGTTGACACAAGGAATAAACTTTTTGATATCTTTTAATAGGAAAATTTGGCATGTGTGGGTACATTTGGGGCCTTTTCAACACTTAAACTTGCATGAAAAACTATTTTCAAAGAATAAGACTTTATGACTAAGGTAATTACATGAATATTAACTGGTTAAAAGGTAATATGAATAAATTTATGGCCTTTTGACACCATATTTAACATTTAAAGACTAAAAATCTTTATTTTAGGCAAAAATACATAGTTTTATAAGGAGATTTATCACTAAAAAGGTTTATAATGGTACCAGGAAAAGTTTTGAATTATATGGGTTGGTATTTGTCCTTGATAGGATAGAATACCAATGATAACTAATATCCTTATCATCAATGATTTAATACTTAGATTATTCTAAGTTAGTCAATAATTGGATGATCTTTTGGCCATCATCAAAGACTTAGAAATTTTCCATGTTGTTAAGAACAAATGGACAAGTTAATAGTTCAACGGAGAATATCTCTACCTTGGATTTTTATATAGGTGCTAAGTTGGTAGCTTAAATATCTAATGAGTCATCAACTTGATTCTATTATCGAAGAAAAACCATTATATTTAAATCCTTAAAGAACTCAATTAAATCCCAATATATATATTTTTACCTCTTTAGGTATAATATATTTCACTCATATTTGTTCTTGACATGATTGAATACTAGTTTTTAATCTCTATAGATTAGCAGTTGTTTAACATTATTTGTTAAGAGTAAAATATAATCCCAAAATGAGTGCCTCACACTCTGCTTTATTATTATACAAGGTAACTATAATATATATGTTTTAAGGTATTTATTACCTTATGAATCAATCAATTCCACACCAACACCTGATCCTTGCTTGGATATTTCACTATGAAGTAGAGAGTTCATAACTAGGAATGTCCCTAGACTTCTAGTTCCTATACCTCATACTTTGTGGTAAAGGTATAAATCCCAAAGTTAGGAGATTTATAGCTTATTTATTCATTATTATTGTTTTTTAATTTAGTAATGAGGTGATTCATTCTTAGCTCTTGATCAATTCAAATCTGGTTTGCAACACCTCTCCATGGCAACCAAATATGAGATAAGTCTATTGTTACATACTTATTCAACATCTTAGACTATTTTTTATTGTGGAGGAGTCAGTATCCTTTTGGGATATCCAATACAAGTTTTTTTAATTTTAACTTATACCCATGGTTTAAAGGCTACTTGGATGCATATATCATTCAATTCTAGTACTATCACCATTGTCTTATCCAAATGTGAAACTATCCTCTTTGATGAGCTTGAAGCCAATCCTAGCTTTCGGCAAATGAAAGTTGGCATCACCGTGGCCAATGATCCAAATTAAAAAAATATTTATGAATGATCTTTCAAAATTCCTTAATGGTCAATATTAAAATAGGGTCTTCTGGTTTGCTCTTATATATGACATTTGTATGAGTAACCTTTATCTTTTATACAATTGACTTCCTTGTATTGGACCTCCATAGGAGCTCTATTTATTTAATGAATTGAGACAATTCATGAAGAGTGATGTTAGATTTAATATTATTCATGTCTTAAATAATGTTATACCCTCCTTTTCTATTTCCTCCTTATCATGGGGATATTCATTCCCTTTTTGGGGAGGTGGATTATTTTTGGCCCTTGGATTTAGTGGAATAGTAGTATTATTTATAAGTGTATACATTATGAAAGGTTGCCTATTCCTCAAATTTTAATTGAGATTTTCATACTATTGGAAGACATGTATTTCATCAAAGTTATTTTCTAGTTTATTATCTCTTTACTTGGGAAAGATTACTCATGTATTTCAAATACCATGGTAGTATTCAAGAAACTAGATTCTAGGTGGAACTCTAGTGGGTTACTCATCAAATCTTATCTTACCATATCCATTTGGAAGATATAAAACACTACACAAAATTCCACACATTCAATTTCACCATGTTGTGATGTATTATAGACTCTACACCAATTGGGCAAAGTTATTTATACTATGATTATTTCTAGAAATTTATTGGGATGTTATTGTTCTATTTTATTTGTAAACCAATTGAAAGGTTTGTTATATCTTTGAAACCTAAAATTTTGGTTGGTATTTTATTCAATATCATTACCCATCTTGCTCTACATGTTCAATATGTCAATGCTCAACTTATGGACCATTTTTTAGATAAAATCCAGTTCTATTTTGGTAGAATAAACACCATGTACAACTAAAATATTAGATGGAATTGAATGTTGGTTTTACTGATGACTATTCATTTATAACTGATTCTTCATATAACCATAATTATGATTGGGTGTTTGATGCATTAGAGGAGGTAATACATATAATTAATTCTAGTTGAATGTAGGAACATTTTGATTAACATGAGGCACTAGATTTAGGGCTAGGAGACAAGCATTAATATTGTGGGTGCCTAGTACTTGGAGATTTAACTCTTTGTTAATATTAATAGCTTCTTCATATGCTAAATATAGAGTGGTGAAATCAACAATTATTCATAGAAACACTATAGTGATTCTATCCAAGACATTTTTGTACATCTCTAATGTTAATGCTCCATATGGTCTATATTCTTATCTCAATCAAGTGTACATATTTTAAAACCTTGTATTAAAATTTTAAATTGGATAATTAAGCTTCTCATTCATTCTATTGAAATTTTGATACACCAAAATAGGGCTAGTAACTTGTCCAAATTGGGAAATAAAAATGCTCTGACATTCATTATAAGAATTAATTGAGTTATCTTTAAGGTTGAGGTACCAATTGTAAGCAAAATCTTGTAAGGTAAATGGGAAAATCCTACATCTAACATCTTCATCATTAGAATTCATTAACCTCAAATCAAACCTAAAAGACTTGATATGTTACTCTATAGTTATTCCTCTTAGTGTGGGATAAAGAAGGTAGATACTTATTTGGATTCCTTGGTAAATTATGCTCATCCCCTAGGACAAAAATAGAAGATCCAACTAACCAAGGCTATTGGGGCATTAAAAGATTAATGGGGTGGATATTTATTACTAGAGAAGGTGTCCTAGACTGAGGTCTATTGAGAATAAATGGTATACATCTAGGCCTTTGATGTGTTAACAAAGGGGAAACCAAAAGGCTAGCTTGGGCCCTAGAACTAGGAAATCTTTTAGGTGTCTACAGTGCAACTAAAATGTAGGGGATAACCTCTCACTTAGGGAAGGCACATAAGTGGCCCTCTTTATAGAACCAAATATATTTGTTCTGATGTGGTTATTGTGCACACACCTAGATTTAATGAGGTAACCTCTAAAATTTTAGGATCTCAATGGAATTAAACTTCACTCCAAGGAATAATTTGTAGGTATGGGTTAAATAACCTGGTGGTGGAGTAACAATTTGATCAAGTAGGCTGTTAACTAGGTGTGGTTATAGTGAAATGAATCCTAGTAAATAAATAAAAACCCAAGTGAATTGGATGGATGGATGAAATCTACTATAGAGTGGATAGGTCTTAATCAAATAAAATTCAAAAATATGGAAGGGTAGAGCATAAAATAAGGTTATATAGTTTCCAAGGATCACTTCCTAGTTTGGTTCCTTTATAGACAAGTGTTTCTCAAACTAAAGCTTATTGTTTTTAGTTGTTTCAAAATTATAAAAACATAGTTAGGTAGTCTATGGTAAAAAATGGTATAGGAAATTTAAGAGTCTCAATTGAAGGTTACTCAATTTAGATTAGCTATTGCACACTCTTGGTTAAGAAATTACAATGTAGACTAGAAAGGTGTATGGGGAAGATATAAAACACACATAGAAGACTATATCATGAGTAAACACTCCTACAAAATTTAGAATACTAAGATAGCCAACTAATTTCTTAAAATAAAGGATACATGCTAACTCTTCAATAGATTTTGCACATATAAAATTAACCTATATCAATGATAACAAAATTATCATCCATTTATTTTTCATACATCAAATTATTCAATTAAAATAATTAGGAGAACAAAACTTTAGCTACATAGAGATGGAAGGAAAGTCCATCCACATAGTTACATGACAATAAAAATTATTTCTTATTATATTGATAAACATTTTGACCTTTCAAAATGTGTGATTACATGAATATTAGACTTGGGGAGGGTTCACCTCATCCTCTAGGTTAATTCAAACTCATAGTTACATCAATTAATTAGAACTTTACTTCTAATTTTAGTGTCAAAACTACATGTGTGCATGCTTATAGTTAATTACAACTATGTCAATGATTAACTTAGCTTATATAATGTAATAGAACATGTGCATGCTTATAAAAATTTTAGATAAAATTTTACATTTATATACCAAGTGTAAGTAAATTATAATTACAAACATTAGTCCTATATGCATGACTACATAAAAAATTAATCTTTAACTAAGGATTTTTGGGTGACTACATGGCACTAATTATATTTTTGGTAGGTGTTAAAGTGGTAGCTTGTGATAAAATGGAAGTTTAAGTATTGGTTTTATTATTGGCCTCCAATTTTTAGAAATACATGTTGCCAACATCATGATGGTTCATAATGATATCCATGTTCAATAATGGGGGTCTGTATACCCTATTTACTTGTTCCATAAACCATGCATGTTTAACTTTAGTTTTCCTAAATTTGATCATAAATTTTTCCAATTTAGTGACTTTCTTCTATGCCAATTTCAACTCAACTTCAATCTTATCGAATTTCAATCCCTATAGGTTTTATTTGAAACTAGTTGAGGCCTGTGGAAGAAGCTAGTCAAAATTGGCTCTATTTATTAGCCTATCCATAGATTCCCTTTCTTATGAGAGATTTAATTCCTCTATAATTTCTAAATTGAGGTTCTCATGCTATATATACTTAGGAATTATTGGCTTAGCTACTATAACCCACTCTCTTATCTCTTGCATCCTAATGACCTCCTGATTGAGGGAATTTGAAGCCTCCAATAGTGTCATTAAATCAAGGTGGATATATACCTTATTTATTATATAAATAACTAGGAACATTAATCTATTCTCATCTTGATATAAATAATTAGATAATTTGGTAGTTTCAATGATCTAAAGAGATAATTTAGCCCTCATTATAACAATGGACTACAAAATATTATACAACGTTGATGCTTCACTCTGCACATATGTTTCAATCTATATGGGAACATTAACTATTTGATATTATTCCCTAAATTTTTTTAACTAATTCTCAAGCTCCTTCTTGGCCAATTTTTTCCCTCATAGATCTTAATTAGAACATCCTTGTGTGTTTCAAAATAGGATTTGAAATTCTCAATGTGGGTTTTTGCCCTAATTTCCTCTTATTTCTCTTAGACAATGTGAAAAATTCTTGTCTTTATTCCAAAATTACCCCCTTCCATCCTCATCTTTAATTTTCATTTTCTTCACCTTTTAGACACTCCTTGTAGATTTGTCAAAGATGGATCTCACTGTGGGCAGTTCTGTGATTGTAAGATTTGGTCATTGAGAAGCCTCTGATTGTAAATCAGTTTTCCACTATGGGATAAACAGTTGGGTTGTGTCTATTGGTTAAGTGTCCTAAGGTGTAGCCTCAACCAATAAATCTCTTGAGGAGTGTTTCTAGGCCTCTTTAAGCAATGGGCTAAATGTATACACATTTTTCTTATTTCCATCCTTATTCAATGTTATTATAATTTTATCTTGAGAAGAACTAGAGGGAGGGACTAAAAAACCTAATTGATTAGATGATACATGTAGTTTTTAGTTTGCCAATGGTCCCTTGTTTTTCTTAGATGCCTTATTTTATTTATTTTAGGGTACTTGGGTAGTGGTAAAAGTAACCATAGTAGAAATATGAGGAATGGATATAGAAGGCATAATTAGAGGAGTAGGAACTATGGGGGAAGTAGAGACAATAGAGGTAGAGCAAACATCCTATACCTTTAGAATAACCAAATATGGTTTGACACTAGGATTATAGTAAATAACCTCTACTTTAGGTACCATAAAGGAAGGGGAAACACTATGATTAATAGAAATTAACTCAAATGAACTGACAGACAAAGGGGAAATAAAAGGTATAATGGGATTCATATAAATTAAAGTAGTTTCACCCTCGCCTAATTGTCCTCCATGTAGTGTTATTTTGCCTTTAGTGTCTTGGAGGCTTAAACATTAGCTATTTGAATCTCCTCCTCCTCCTCATCTATAGACTCACCTCCTACTATATACTACTCTCTTGATGGTCCTTCTAATGATATTGCTTCAATAGTTAGACTTTATGGAGGAATGTGAGCCCTTAGATTCCTCTTTTAATAAATAATAACTTTATCAACTATGGTGGAGGTCTCATATGTGGGTGTGGTTGAGTTAAAAATAGTATCAATCTCTTGGACTAATGTAGAAATAGGATAGGCATGGCCTTTTAAGTTTGAATAATTAAGGCAAATTGGATCATCTTGAGATCCCCCAAGTGAAGCATTACCCATCTAGGCTCTTTGTTTATAGCTTTCAATGCCATGGGGACTATATGTAAAGGTTTTCCTTACTCTACTAATGGTTTATAAGTATTTTTGACCCAAAAATTATATTTAACCCATCTTTCTATGGGTGGGAGTCTAATGTGTATATCTGTAGTTGAAATAGAGGGCTCCCCTTGAATGATTTTTAGGATTTCCTCACCTAATCACACTATATATTCCCTCTCTTTGACTTGGGAATCACTCTTGTAATTAAGAAACATGAAATAATGGTCATAAAGCTCATGTTGATATGTAATACTAAGGCCTTTAATGTACTTTTTCACTTTACCATGAGGATCTTAGTCTTTGTGTGGCAGTGTGGCTAGTGAGTAGTATTCCATGTATCTACCAACCTCTTAAAAGTGTTTATGATTGACATAACACATTCTACCAATCATGAGGTGAGAGCCATAAAATTAACTCTTATTCTTATTCTTAATATCTTCATATATCCCCCACCACACCTTTTAGGATATCTATTGCTATACTAGTTTATCTAGTACATACTTGAGGAGATGTAGGGGAACAACCTTATGGATCATGAGTATAATCATAGTGTAGTTAGGATATAACTAGTCATCCCTTTTGGCCATTAGTGTGTTTGTAATACTCTTAGATATAATAATTATTTGTGATTCATTAATGACCATTCACACTTGACGGTGTACATCCTACATAATATGAGTAATATTCCTAGTATAAACATGTATGTGCATAAGGGAATCTGAATCACATATATAATTTTTAATTAAGTCTAGATATGGGATCTAGAGTGACCCATTATGTATATAAAATGTGCCCAATATAACATCTATAGATATGACATCATATTGAAATGGCCCCCTTTGAGGCCTCTTATCCTTTGTGTAGTACTTTATCTCATAGCTTTGCACTAATTACATCACCCAATGCAAATCTTAAATCTAAGGTCATTAGTAAGACCAACAATGGAACCCATTCAAGGTAAAGGAATTATATGTTAGGATAGATATATAACTAGTTTAAGATGGCCATGCCAATATGGATTCCCATATGGGACTAAGTTATAGGCACCAACTACTTCTCCTTCAGATTGATAGTCTCTCTAAGAATCATCCACTTACTAAATGTTTTATCAATTGAGTTCTCCTTTTATGAAATTACTTTGTGCAAGTTGTATGTAGAATTAATGATAGGGAGGGATAAATACCTATATAATTTACCCCTTGATATGCATTCTATGATGATTTTGTTATCTACATGGTGTAAGAACATTCTTCTAGTCACTTTACAAATGAGTAACAAGTCTTATAGGAGGTCTATCCATGGCATAACCTCAAGCTTTGCTATTGTGAAATTAAATCCATATAGTTTGAATGGGAGGAGGTTAATATCTAATTATCTTTGATATGGTGTTAAATTCTCCTCATGAATATGAACATCCACCTGGTGAATCACTTACCACAATGCTAAGTAATTAAGGTAGTCATTGTTACACATTATTGCATTGAATATCGTGTCATTATACTCTATTGAATCCTTAATATAAAATATATATGGGGGAAGAATTCCTAAAATGTCTTGGATTAGTATTTTATAACTAATTGAATATGTTGACAAAGCTATGGTTCTTCAATTTAATAGTTAAACTCTTCTAAATACACTATACAGTGGAAACCTAGGTAACTAGGACTTATTGGCATAGATTTGGTATTTAATTCTAGTTCATGTGTCATTAATGTCCAACATATATAAACTTGATTTGATTTTTCAATTTGAAATATTCCAATTCATCTGGTGGGTATGCCATGTAGGCACTATTGATGTTTAGAAATAATTCCACATCATTGTCTTTTGCCAAGTGTCATTTTGTCTATATTTTATCTTTGGTTTACCTATGACATGGAATCTCTTGGTAATTATGATTCAGATGTTGTATTAAAATATTTTTTACTAAGTGAATTATTCTTCCAAAAAAAATCTCTAAAAACATTCACTGAAGACCAATTTCTCCAAACAAACTCTCTAAATTTTTTTGCCGAAGACCAAAATACTGAACATTTTCTTTGAATACTTTTGACAAATAATTCCCCCAAATAATTTTTATAAATAAAAAATTCATACCATTTACTATTGCCAAATATTTTTTCCTAATAATTTATCTAAAGACCAAAATCCATATTGATTAATTCCTTCAAACAATTTCATTTAAGACCAACTCCTTCAAAAACTAAAATCCTAAAATATGAATTTTGAATAATTACTTTGAAGAGTAAATGCCAAAATGCAACATTTATGAAAACTTGGTTCTTGAGAATCAAAAAATGGAGACTTTAATATGTGGTGAATAAATTTATGATATCCCAACCTATAAATATAGGTTTTTAACAATAGTTGTGAATAAAAACCCTAAAGAGTATCTTTGTGACAAGGTTTATATAGGTGTGAAAAGATGAAGACTACCAAATATAAGCTTACAAAAAAAGTTTTGAAGACCTAGTTTTACTAAACTTGGTAATTTGAATATTTTGCTTCTTCTAAAAACCTTTACATATGCAAAAATTTCAAAGAGTATTAGTAGGTTATTCTAAATAAATAGACATGTTCAACTATGTTTTCCAAATATTGAAGTTAGGTGCAACATATAAAGCTCTCATGGAAGAATAATTTCAAGATAAGCCTAGACCTTTTCAAAAATATAGTGGGTCCCTATTATAAAAAAATAATGGGGGTATTTTGGGCACAACAATGTTATGGTCTACTTTATGAGATAAAAACTTTCATCATTTAATGAAAATGTGAGAAGATTTGTTAGGAAGCTACTTACCATTTATGAAGTTGGTAAGGCTATTTTTAGGGAGGTCATTATGTTAGAATTACTTAACTAAGACATTGACTAAATTCTTTATTTATGTAATGTAATGTTTAAGAATTTGATTGTAAAATTATAACACATATCGAGTAAAGGTTTTGGATAAAAATTTGGTGGGAAAAAAGGTACTAGTTTGAATCCATTTCTTATAGATATTTCCAAAGGTTTTAAGAAAGAAAATATGATCTTTAGTCCCATCATATGCAATCTCTAAAAATATTTTTCCAATGTATATGGACATAATTAAGGGTACAAAATATTCATTTTGAAGATGTTGAAACCTTTTTTTTATGCATAAGAGGTTAAGGGATAATATTTTTATTGTCATATACAAGAGGAAGAGGGATGCAATTATAATTTGGTTCAATAATGATGGCTTGAAGAGGATGATTATCCATGTGTAAAATTTTGTTTTCCATTTGGATCATTTCATACTTTCTAAAATATTTCATAATGGTCATTTTTTGAACCATTTATGTAAAGAATTATATCGTATCTAGAGGTGGATTTTGATCATTTGAGAGTTGTTAGAAGCTCGCATAAGGGTTATTTGTTGGACCATTTATTTCAAATAATTATGTTGTATATTGAGGTTATTTTCAATTATTTTGAATAGGGTTGGAAGGTGGGGGATTACCAATGTTAATCTTGGGAGGAATATTCCTAACATTGGTGTTGGTTTCCCTAGCTATCATATAAGATTAAGGAAGCTTATTAAGAGAACAAATATTGTTTAGAGTATAAAGGGTGGTGTCACTGATATAATTAATAACTTGGGATAGATACTTTATATCTTTAATTTGGTTGATGTCAACCATATTACATTCAATAGATCTAGAGTGACTTTTGAAAAAATTGCACCATCAAGAGTTTATTTAATGGTGGGTAGGGTAGGAAGGAATAAAAAACCCATGTAGAATTTTAATGGGTTGAGGCTAGGAAAAAATGTATTAAGAGATGAAATCATGATTCTAAGTGGGATGTAAGATTGATAACAATAAATAAATTATTATAGAAAATAAATAGTATTGGGCATGCTGATGTAGTTAGTTTTTAGGTATAGGAAAATTAGTATATCAATAAAATTGATGTAGTCTATAAATAAAGATGGTGATAATGATGGATACCAAGAACTGACTGTATCATATGGGTCGATGAATTAAGATATAAACTAGGTAAATCATACTATATAAAATTAGATGATATAATAATATGCTATAAATAACCTATTTCAAGTTGGATGACATAATTGGATAAGATATAATAAAATTAGACTGTATTGGGTTGGCTAATGCATTTTGGGAGACAAACCCATATGACTATATTATATTAGACAATGCAGCTTGTATAATGTAAAATCTAAGCAATAGATTTGAACTTTGAACAAAAAGTTATAATCCATTCAAGATTTATAAAACATCAAAGAGAAAGGATAAGTAAGAAATCATAATTTAATCAAAAAATTCTTACCATAATCTTAATTCCTTCAGTCTTCCCTCCAAGATAATAAATGATTCTTCAAGATAATTTGATTATATGATGTTGAATTCTAAGACAAGGTGGATTCAAGAATTCAAATAGATGCAAAAGGATTAATGACTTTGGATGAAAAGTAAGGATTATGGATTAAATATGATAGAGTATAAAGGTTATGCAAGCTTGTGGATTTTACAATTAGTCTAGGCAAGGGATTGGCATGGATATTTATAAGGGTAATGGAGGGAATAGAAAGGAAATTAAAATTCCTAAAAATCCTCTAGATTTAGAGGGTTCTAGAGGAGCGGAGAGATTGGAGGAAGTTTTTAGAGTTAGATAGCTCTAGATTTCATTAAGGATTAATGATTATTAGATATGGGTTTTAAAAGGGATTAAGAAACCAGGTTTATAGGAAAGGATATGGGTAGGTAAGTTACGGGTAGGTAGTATATTTTGAATTTAAAATTAGTAAATGTGCAGGTGGAGATTAAATAAAATAGGATTAATAGGTTAATGGAATATTAATGAAATAAATAATGGATTAATATAATATGGGGTATGTAGAAAGGTTAGTATGGTCTAAAAAATATATAGTGGGAGTGGGGATTACATTATTAATTATTAAAAGGGTTATTTAGTTAAATGAAATTAGTTGAGATAATTGGTGAGGTTAGTTGAATGATTAAGATGATCATATTAAAATTAATACATTTTCCCCCTTTTTAAAATGGTATTTCAAGTGGATGAAAGAGTAATGGTATTTTAAAGAAGAATCAATGCATCGAGAGTTAGGAAAAATGAGGTTACATGATGCCCCTTTGAGAGGGCATGCAAGGAGGAATGAACTAGATGGCCACTCAAAAATAGACATGGGGTGGGAAAATATTTAAGATGAGTAGGGTTTGGGATTTGAATTATAATAATTAAGATACAAGTGATATGATTCCCCAAGTAAATATGCAAGGGGGTAAATATAAACAAGGTTGTAGCTATATGATTAGTATCAAGGGGGAATGCACCATAGAAAAAATGTAGCCTCATAATTTGAGTCTTAATAAAAGAGTAATTATCATATAAGAGGCAAGTGGATAAGTAATCCTAAGATAAAGACACATTTTTGGGGAATGTGTAGACTAAGATAAGTTCTTAACAAGGATATATGCTAGGAAGACCAATATGATAAAGGCCATGAGCTTTCAATGTATCCCAATTAGTTATTCGTGCAAGGGAGAACTATGGTCCAATATGAAGTTATGATATAATGGATTTGATATGATGATATGAAATATAGTGTATCTCAAAATTATTAATATAGATGAATTTGAATGATCATAGGGGGGACAAAAAAGGTCAAAATACTAGTGGCCAAGCTACCCTTAGGCACTAAGAAGTGGACAAATGCTAAAAACATAGTTTGAAGAGACCTTAAGCCATTGCAATTATGAATTTTGATGTTAGATGAGTGAAAAAATGGAATACCATACCCATAGTAATAACAAAAATGATCACATGGGAAGAAAGACTACTTTTTTGGGCCAAGATATATGTTTGGGAAGGTTTTAACTAATAATCTTTACAATAAAGATGAGTTCTTAAATACTATAATGTTTGTGATAATGATTAAGTAATTTATAGTTTTTGTAAGGAATAGGATTAAATGTGAAGAGAATTAGGTGGAAAGGATTAAAAATATGGAAATATTGATAGGAGAAGTTTAATAAAGGTTGAATGGATGTTAGTCAGGAAAAATGGAAAGTGGGGGTAAAATACAAAAAGGGGGTAAGAATAAATTCATTTTTACCCTATGTTATATTAAAATTGTTCTCTAGATCCCTTAGATATAGATCAAATTCCACATTCATCACATCATGGAGAGAGGGTTTAGGAGTATCATAGGCTTATTGATGCCGGACCTCTGGTGAGTGTTCTATTCTAACCTTTTAGTTTTGTATTTAGTTTGTTAATTATGAATTTATTAGGGGTAAAATGGGAGATTGAAAGCTTATAACTAGGAGCATTACCTCAAGTTGTGGTTTTGCACTCATAATCTACAATGTCAAGTTTAATATCCATGGGTTTTCAAAATTATGACTGGTGATGCATAACTTTTGTAAAAATGCAAGGGTTATTCATAGTATTGCAAAAATATAATAAGGGATTTATGGTTTTATAATACTATAACAAAGGAGTCATAATTTTTTAATATCACTATGAGGGACTAGATATCTTGCATAATCATGACTAATGGCATAGTCATATTAGTGATTTTGATGAGGATAAAGGTGGGAATTAGTTAGATGAGGGATGGATAGATTGGATGGATAAGGGGGATGGAATAGGAAAATTAGGGTTAATATAAATTCTTATGGTTAGTATAGGATAATAAGGTAGTTTATGTAAGAGGATTTATGTGTGTTAGTGTCAAGATTATGACATCGGATGGTGTTTCATGACATGCACCAACTAAGATTGACATATTATAGGGTATTAGAGATGATAGGTTTATATTATATTATGACTATGCCATCCATTAGGATAGATTGGGCTTTGAGTACTACATTATTAGATAAATGGAATTAGGATACAAGTACCTTTCACTTCATTATTGGTGAGATGATTTTGACCATTGAAGATGTCTGACACATTTTTAGATTGCTAATGAGAGATGTTATATACTAGAGATATCAGTTAGTTAGGGCCACCAATTAGATATTATGTGGCCATCTATGGGTTGGTTTTAGAGATTATCATAGTCATATTGATAGGGCCTTGAGGGATGGGACTATGGATCAGTTGACCTTGGTTTTTATGTATTTTATGATTGGTATATTATTACCAGATAAGAGTGGTCAGTTATTTCAATTGGGATTGTGAGATGTAGTGGTAGTTATGATTTAGGATTATAGGGTTTTTTCTTAGGGGCCATTATGTTAGGTCATTTTTATAAAGAGATAAATATGGGTGATTATAGAGGAGAAACTAGTTTCAACCCATCCTTATTATTATAGATTTAATAATGGGAGAATGTGACTATATAGAGGCAATTGGGCACATGATCCAATTAAGATCCAAATTAGGTACTAGTTTTTGGGTGGCATATTATTCTTGTGGTAAAGAGGGATCATTTGAGGGACATGAGGTTTTATAGGTAGGTGCTTGAAAGTTTTATAGATGCATAATTTCTTAGATTCCTTACAGACATGTTTATTGGGATTGGGATGAGGATGTTATGTATTCTAGGTATATGATGACCAAGTACTATTTAATTGGGTATCATAATTATGTAATGGAGAGATATCAACATGATATAGTGAAATATCAGTTTGACCATTAGTAGGATGTTCCTAGGGAGGAGCATATATTTTCTCACAGTGATAGCGAGTGGCCATAATGGGGTTACATGGTAGATAGGTATATATCCCATATGGATTATGATTACATAGCCTTAGTTATCTAATATTTTTAGACTATGATGGTTGACCCTAACATGACCATGACATATACAACATAATGGAGATATAAGAGGCTTAGGAGTCTATTGAGACCTATTCAGAGGCTTGGTAGGATATTTATTTAGGCATATGCTTGATTACAGAGACATAGGGCTTAGAGAGGATAGTATAAGCTAGGGGGATGGTGTAAATGATATATATGGTCATGCATTGATGGTTATATATGTATATATAAAGGTTGGATAGGTGGATATAAGGATAGGTACAATGATATGTATGGGTATAAGACC
This sequence comes from Torreya grandis, assembly GCA_037957365.1. Taxonomy (NCBI): domain Eukaryota; kingdom Viridiplantae; phylum Streptophyta; class Pinopsida; order Cupressales; family Taxaceae; genus Torreya; species Torreya grandis. The sequence goes on from JARHVA010002677.1 coordinate 1,596,308, forward strand.
TAGAGATGTTGTTAGGCTATTAAGATCACTTATGAGGGATGAGGACTAGGATCATATAATGATATTCTTGTAAGAGGTGAGGGATATATTAGCAAAGATATCTTATATTACAATAAAGAAGGATAGATATCAGAGGCAAGTTATTAATCTATAGAGATAATTGATCTATAGAGATATATAACCTAGAGGGATATGCAAATGGGTCATATGTTATCATGATTGACTATTAGATTGGGATAGATTACTGACAAAGAAAAGCACATAACTAATATTTAGGAATAGGTTATGTAGATTAAGGGTATGTTGAGTCAGTAGGAGTTAGAGTTGCAGGTAGCTGAGAGGGATAGGGATGAGGGTATCATATTTCTCAATAGGTAGGGTTTATGAGATTAACTCATTAGATATCTCGATTTACCAAAGAGGTGCAGTATTAAATGAGTCTATATAAGGGTATTTTTCTAGTTGACCAATGAGCACCATCATATAGAGCTAGTACTTATTTGCATTTAGTTCATTATCCTCCTAGGAGATCACAGGGTTACCTAGGTCTTAATATGAGACACCATATTTTGGACTTATGTTATTCATTTTTAGCCTATGGATGGCCATGATTCATATGTTGTATATGATTTTTTACATTAATCATGGACATTAGATGTGATTATATGATGATGAAATTTATTTTGATATAATGTGTTTGATAGATTTTGTACTTTATTAATTTTTTATTGTGATGTGATGATAGATTAGATAATGAAATTTGATTATTTAGCTCATTTTTATGATATGATTATGTTATGAAAATGGATATTTGTAATTGATGTCTTTTGGATGATTTATGTATAATGGTTATTAGGGTTGTTTTTATATCTTTTCTTTATTTTTATGATTATATGTGGAAATAACTTGTAAATGAGATGATAAAGGAATATTTACATGTGTTAAGATGACTGAATGATTTGTGATGAGTTACTTATTGATGTATTTTTATATTATGGCTATGTGAAAAGGGTTGATTTTGGATTTTATACATATAGTGATTGAATGATAAATTGATGACATGATTATGATGACATGGATTTTATTATCATGAAACCAAATGGATATTATAAAAAATGTGTTGAAATGAGATAATAATTAAATGGAAATTGAATAATGTAAGGATGAGATGAAACATGGATGATGTAGATAATATTAAGTGTTTTATAATTTTGACATGTGCCAAAGTTATAATAGGTTGTCCCTAAAATTTAATTATGTGACTCATTAATTTGGAAGGATAATAGGTAATCCTCTTACACAAGGGAGGAGGGTGAATAAATTAGTAAGATAATGGGGGATGGGAATTATAATACGTAGTGTCTTATATTAGATAGGATGAAGAATGGGATGGTTTAAGGATTAATATGTGTGTATTTAGGAAAAAATGTGGATGATGTCTTGAATTCATATGAATGTTAGTAATCCATTTTATACTAAATAAAATGTACTATGTCATTTAGATAGTCAAGGTAACATTGTTATCATAGTGTGTGGAAAATAAGAAGAAACTCTATGAATGACATTCCCAAATCATAATGGTTGGTCATCATACTATCCTTTTCCCCTTTATGTTAAAAAAGAATATTTACAAATAAAATAACAATTAAAAACAATATCTTGATAAAAAAAGTATTTACGAAAAAATCTCAACAACCTAAAAATTATAATTACAACTTAGATACAATATAGATAAATTTTAAATGATTGTGATAGGATCAAAATAGGTATGTTATATTCCCTAAGGACCAACTAAAATATCTTAGGATTCCATTTAATTCATTGTAAAATATGATGTATGTCTTGAAGGAGGAATGATTAATGGCCTTTCTTCAATAATGATAGGGATGGGTGAAATATGTTGAGAAAATAATAGGGACTAAGGAAGATAGTTGATAAAATAAAAGTCATCTTGAAGAATCAATCTTATTTGGATTTGGATATGAGGAATAATTGTTGGGTCTATAGAAAATGAGTGGATTATATGTTTTAGATGACTCTTCAAAAAAATTCTCTATACTTTTTATAGCATCAATCTTCCCCTAACTTTGATAAAGCATACATATTTATTTTTGAAGCATATAATTCCCTTATAAACCATTGGGATCAAGGTCATGTGGAATATGGGAGTATTTGTGGGATGATTAGAGATAAGAAAACATGGATGGGAATTCCCCCAAGTACAAGTGAATATCAAGAACATGGTTCATATAGACATAGGGTTTTGCATAATGAATTGCATTATTTTTTATCATAGTTCATGTCTTCTAGGCATAACATAATTTGAGATGCATGATATTCACTAGCTCTTTGAATTATCCTCCTTTCAATGTGGCTAATTTATATGCCTAAACCAAAATTTGGCAATAGTAATGTAAGGTCATAGACATTTGGGTTTAAATTCTCCTTTATTCTCCCCATCAACATTAGTGTTCTTTTGATTTTCTGTGAGGACTATATCATCAATTTAAAATTCTTGGGATTGGATTTTATTATGATATTTACCTTTTAACCTATTTTGATATGCTCTAAGGTGGTCAAGAACATTTTGATGCTTTAAATCTAATAATTCTAATTCTTGTAGCCACTCAATTCTATATGCATTATTTATGATCATGCCCCATAATGATATGTAAAAAGGGGGGATTTCAACTTCAACTAGTATAATTAATTTAGTTTCATATACTAAATACTATAGAGTGGCCTCAATAGGTATTTGAATGTTGGTTTTATGTAACCATAATACAAGATATAATTACAGATGTTAATTCCTTCTTACATCATTGATAATCTATTTAAGTATATTTATAAGTGTTTTATTTATAGCTTCTAATTGTCCATTACTTTGAGGGTAATGGGGTGTTGAAAAATGATACTCAATATGATAATTATTACACAAGTCTTAAAATACTAAGTTTCAAAATTCTTGGAATTATCAGATATTATTTTTTAAGGAATTCTAATGTGGTAGATGCTTTGGTTCAAAATTAATTTAGATATCTGAAGGCTTATGGTATATATGAATGGTATTTATTCAACCAATTTTTAAAAATACTTTGTGGTTAATAATGAATTTGTGACCATATAATGAAGTAGGATTAATTTTACCAATGACATATAATCCCTATACTAAAAAAGACTAGTGTCTCATGATAAGTTATAGTTCTTGAGTGGGGAGTATATAAAATTACCATGTTTTTGATAGAATAAACATTTTCACATGTATTTAAAAGCATCATTATCCATGGTAGGCCAATAGCATCCAACCCTAAGTAACTTCTTGACAAGGGACATTTCACTGACATGTCCTCCATAAATACAATCATGGAATTACTTGATTATTAGAAGAGCTTCATCTGAGTTTAGACATCTTAATAGGGTCCTATCATAGCACCATTGATAGAGTGTGATACTAAGGATAGTGTATCATGAGGCATATTTGATGAAGGATTTGAATTAATGACAATCAATATTTGGTGGAAGGGAGTTATCATGGAGGCAAGTATAGATATCATGATACAATGGATGACTAGGATCAAGGATTGCACATATTTGATGGTAAGTTGAATCTTGATGTGTAGGTAATATAAATTATTCAACCATAAATTTTACTTCAAGTACATATTTATGGAGATCTAACAAAGACTCAATAGTGGCCATTACATCTTCTAGTTATTTACTTCCTCTTGGTATTTGTTTGAAGGTTATGGATTGAAAGTTCTTATCTGATTGATCAACCATTTATTTATATGAAAGTAGATTCTCATCCTTAGTTTTAAACTCATAATTTAATTATTTAATAATCAACTGATAATCACCTAAAAATTGAAGTTATTAAATATTCCATTGGATGGCAAGTTATAGTCTTATAATCAATACTTCATATTTAGTGATATTATTAGTTCATGGGAAGGATATTAAAAAAGCCTTTGGGGTTAGGTCTCCTTGTTGTGTGACTAAAAAGATGCTAGCTTCTAACCCATGCATGGTAAAGGATCCATCAAAATAAATATTCCAAGTTGGTAATTCTTTATTTGTTAAGATGGATACATCTAGGAAGGTTGTTATCAATGGTTTTGTATCCACTATAAGTGTTACCACTAGTTGATCCATGATCATTTTCCCTTTTATGGATTTTTTATTCACATATTCTATGTCAATTTTACTTAAAATCATAATCTATTTAGCCATCCTTCCTATTAAATAATATTTTTATAGCATATATTTAAGTAGATCAACTCTATCAATAAGCCTTACTTGACTTTTTAACATATAATGTATAAGATTTTGGGAAGAAAAGACAATAACAAGGCATGATTTGTTAATAGGAGTATAATTAAGCTCATATGAGATGAGAATTATACTTAAATAGTATATATATCATTATTTTTCTTCATCATTATGTTGTGCCAAAAGAGTCCCTATGGTATAGGGTGTAGCTAATATATACAAGAGTAATGGCCTTCTTGATAATAGAGGTGAAAGAACTAGAGGTTTCAATAGATCTTTAAGTTAAATGATATTTGGAATTATGAATTTCAATCAAAGTTATTTCCTTTCTATAATAAATGAGTGAATAGATGGAATTTGTCTACTAATTGAGAAATAAATTGATGAATGGATTATAACTTCCTTTCAAGGCTATGTAACTACATTAGGTTTTTCGGTAGAGGCATTTAAATAATGGACTTAAATTTAGTAGAATATACTCTGATGTCTCATCAATATATAATAAAACCCAAACATTTTCTTGAATTAACCCCAAACACACATTTCTTGGGATTTAGTTAGACTTTATGTTCTTTGTCTCTCAAATATTCTCCTTAAGACCACTATATGTTCTATTCTTATTTTGGACTTTCTTAGGATATCATCAACATAATATTCTATAATATCATCCATCATGTCATGTAAAATCAATATCATGGCCCTTTAGTAGGTAGATCCTACATTTTTAATTTTTAAGGGCATTACTTGATAATAGAATGTTCCCCATGGGGTGATGAAAGTGGTTTTGTGTTAGTAATTTTGATTTAATTATATTTTAAAAAATCATCCATGAGGGAAAGAATTTAATATCCGATTGTATAATCCATGATCATGTCAATATTAAGAAAAGGAATGTAATATTTTATACATGCCTTATTGATGTATCATAATTTAGTGTAGATGTGTATCCCTCCTTTTGTATTCATAATAGGAATAATGTTAGAAATCCATTCAAAATAGTTGATTAGCCAAATGAACCCTGCTTCCAAGAATTTTTTCAATTCTTACTTGACCAATAATTCCACTTTAAGATGCATTTTTGGAAGCTTGTATTTATTCATTTAGCATTGAGATGTATTACTAAATGATACACCACCAAAGTATGGTCTAATTTAGTCATGTATGCATAGCTCCATGTGAATATATCTATAAATTCTTTGAGAAGCTCAGTAAGAATTCATCATTATTCAAGAGTAAGAATTACCCCTAGTTTAACTATTCTATAGTTTTAATAGTTACTTCTATAGCTTCTTCAATTAAGGAAGGTGATTGATCTTGTATGTATATTAGGGATGGTGGTATTTCTTCACCTAGATCTAATACATCTAGAGATTTTACACATATATCTTGATATAACTTTTGCACATCAAAATTTAACTAAATTTTTAATGTGATTGGAGAGAGATCAGTTTCACCATATTCTTCTTCTTTTATTTTATTCAAGCATTTAATTTGCTCTTCAAAATAGTTTGAATCATTTAAAATAATAATAAATCCTTTTTTATGATCCTTTGATGGCATGAAAATTCAAGCTCCTATATATTAAATTATTGCTTCATCACTTTGAAATATGTCAAATTATGGTTCTTTATACTAATATAAGTCCATTAACTAAGGGTAACGATGGGAAATATTGATGGTGGAAATGGATGTGTTGGGGAATGGGTTTATGGTAGTAATATCTTCATAAAAGATATATATGGAACCTATTTTGAATTCTTTTTCAAATGTTTGCTCTTAAATAATCAAAGAAGAGTTCATGATGATAGTGTTAAGGTTGATTCTTAATGTTTTGTACCTAGGCCAAGTCATCACATATGTCCTTGAATACTGATAAATTCCAAAATCCCTTGTTCTTATCAACATAGTCCTTGACCCATGTAATTCATATTTTGGATCATTTTATTCACTTTGGGATATTATTTATACTAAAAACAAAGGTCCAAGTCTTCATTAATTATCCAATAATCGTCAAGCTATTTAAAATGTTCCCTGATCTAGTGAACGTAGTCAACCCAAATTTATAAGAATTAGGTTTAAATTTCTACATAGTAGGGGACCCATAGCTATGTGGGGATAGTGGAAGATATCCTATTCTAATATTTTTATATTCATATTATCCACATCTCTTGGATATGATATTTAGATAGGTAACCTATGATTTCTTAGAGGAATAAGTTGATAGGCTATCAAGATGTATGTATTTCATAACTTTTGGGTTGTAAGATGAACATTTAGTACTGAGACAATAAATATCATAATTTTATCCTTTTATTTAACAACTATAAAATTGGATAATTTCACTAGGTATGGTGACCATGCCTAATTATTGAAATTTAAGGCATTGATGAAGAGTAGAAGGTACAACTCTCATCTCATGGATCTATAGGCATCCACAAAATCATGTTATATGGAATTTAAACATCTACTACATGAATAAATGTCTGATGAACTATAGGTCCTATTACTATAATAAGGTACATCACTTCTTTTGATGGTTTATAATTATCATAATAAACTTTTATCATGATTAAAGTAGTCCCCAAAGATGATTCTAAATATCCCAATTTCTTTAGAAATTTGATATTACACAATTTTAAGGTAGATCCTCCATTTATAATAATAAATGGGATTTTATGGTTGTAAATGTATATTTATATGAATAGGGGGTAGTTATGATAGGGCCTATTGGTGGCATGTCCTAGGCACAAAATGCAATTTTTTATGATAGAGATAAATGACCCACCAAAGCTTGAAATTGATTACTATCAATATAATTAGGAACCTATGACCCATGTTTTGATTTAATATTTATTAATGAATAAAAGAGGTTTTGATAAGAACTATGATGGTAATTTGAGGAGTCTTCTATAATTATTGAATAATGTCATATGTTCTATCAAGAGTAATTGGATTTTTCTTAGGGATAGTGAGTTTTTGAGATAAAGGGGAAGATTAGTCTTTAGGAGGTACCCCAAGAACTATTATTTTACCAATAGTTGTGGTAACTAAATAATTTGAGTTGGACCTTATAATCTTAAGAATAGGATAAGGTGGATTTGGGGGCTCTTGGGGGATTTTTTTATGTTAATGGTATTGATTTGGTGATATGGGATAGTATGGTAGTTAATCTTATTGGAGCTAGAGGATTAACCTTGATCCCTTAGTGTTTTATTATATTTTTTATCATGATTTGGTAAGGTATCTTGATATATTCCTAGTTTTTTATTTTTAGGTTGGCCTGAGTGAATTTCACCTTCAATCTCTATCTCCTTTTTTAATCAAATCTTGGATGAAATGACATAACTACATACACTTTTTAGTATCATACCATTTCACATGATGATAATGATAAAATTCATCATTATGATACCAATTAGTACATGGATTATTTTCATCCAAAGTTTTGATTTCTAGGAGAGTTATCATATCATAAACAATCAATTTATTTAGGGCTATCTCAACTAACACACCAAGACTTGTAAGATGACATTTTCCTAATCTAGTTCTTGGCTTCCCCATTTGTAAAATGATACTAGAGATATTTTGATTTTTGTTAGTATGGGAATAATTATGCACTATTTAAATATTTTTAAAATCAATAAATCTATCCCCAACCACATTCCTATTTTTATCAAAGATCTTGGGCTTACCTAAGGAAGCATTATCCTGATTTTGATTTTGTTCATTTTGGGTATATAACTTGATAGCCCCCCCCTTTTCAATAAGTTTTTTTAAAATTTGGATACCATTTTATATAATATTGTGAATTGACATGGCACACTAAAATTTTAATTTATATTTTAATTCTATATTAATATTTTTGATGAATATTTTGGCCAATTCTTTCTCTAGGATGGCACATTGAAACTGACTAGCTAGGATTCTCCATAATTATAAGAAAGATGAAAGTATATCTTTGTTACTTTATTTGGTATTATAAATATAAATTATATAAATATCATGATCAATATTAAAGGAAAAGTGTATTACAAATTTATCTATTAAATTTTCAAATGTGGTAATAGACCCTTTAGGTAAATGCATAAATCATTCTAGAGTAAGTCTTGTGAGACATTTTAGAAAGAGAAAAAATAGTTAAGCATCATTGTAAGTGACCTCATAACATGATACATAAAATTATTGAATGTGGTCATGAGGGTATCCATTCCCCTTATATTTTTCAATTTTTAGAATTTTAAAATGTGCTAGAAAGGGTATCTATAAAATACTCTTATCTAATGGGGATGCACAAAAATATTCATATTTATACTTCATTTCTTGAGTTTAGGATCTATATGTTGAAGAGTTTTCTTTATCATTTTTTACCCTTGGGAAAAGGATGGATCCATTAGGGGATTGGAAATATTATTCTGGATTTATTTTGTCTTTAGGGAATAAATGTTGGTGTTTATAGGTATTTTAAATATTATCTTAGGTGATTTGGTTTTATATGCTTCGTAATGGATTTGAGATGCTAGTGAATTGACTTGTTAGGTGAATTGGTCTAGATGATCCTCCAAGACGGATATTATTTTATTAGCCTTAATCTAGTTATTTTGAGGGGATTATTCTTAATCATCTAATAATTTTTCATGATCTACTACTTTAGGATTTCCCCCATATTGATTTATTACATGCTAGTGAGGAGGAGTGTTATGTTGAGATGGTGTTTAGATCAGATGTTTGAGGAGATCATGATTAAATGTAGGGATAATTTACCTCCCATTATAATAACTTGGGATAATATTTGGTCTTGATTCTCATATTTATTGGTCAAATTTAATTCTAAACTCATCATTATTGAATAATTCATTATTAATTATTTCCTCTCCTCTAAGAGTATGCATATCACTTTGGTTTTCTTCATTATCCCTACTTCATTCACCTAATGTCCTTAAGATGTCATCTTACCAATTTGATTCATGTCCCAACCTTAGGAATTATGCACAAGTTTTGATAGGTATAATGGATGACACTAGGTGTTATAGATGTAAATTTGATGTGAAATGAGAAAAAATGTGATTCTTAAGCAATAAACTTGTCTTGGTTTTAAGATAGAATAGTCAGGATGTCTATATATTATAGTGGATGGGATGATATATATACATTGAGACTAAGATATAGACTATATGACCAAATATTTCCAATATTTCAAATCCATAGAGATAAATATAGCAAGCGGACTAAATGATGAGAGGATTAGGTGCTTATATTCACACTAGTAAGATGATGTCTAGATGAGCCTAGTTATGAACATTGAAGATGACAAGATGAAAATACACTAGATTAAATATGGTAGATTCATAAGATGATAATATTTGATTTAAGTAATAGTTTTTGGAATGATGGAGTAATGAGTGGAATGAATCTAGGATTTTTAAGAGAGGATAGATGACCATTATAGCTTAATCACAAGGAAAAATATAATGCTCAATATTTAGAAGAATGGAATAGATGAAGCAATGATGATGAAAAAAGATGAATATAGTTTAAGTTGAGCCTTATATGGGAAAAGTATGTTCTAAGGATTTCTAGGTGTTTTTAATGTGAAGGGTAAAAGGTTGACTCAGCTCATAAACAACATGGGTTTAGTATAACACACATACAATCAAGAAAATCACAAGCCCTATTATTTAGTAAACCAATTATGAAGTGTAACCCAAAAACTACACTATCTATTAGATTTATGGGTGAGGCTATAGGCTGGTAACCTATTATAAAATCTCACAAACCCTCTCAATCCTATATACACAAAATGGTCACTTGGGAGATGATAATGATTCCAACATCAAGTCACTTGATACATTTGAATCTCATATTCTAGGATATATGAACTTACTAGGGGTGTCCTTAATATACACTAGGTACATGGGGCCCAATTATGTATAGGATGATGTTTGGTGCTTGGGTCATAGAGTTAACTCTTTACCTTCATGAAAGACTTGTATGGGTTCAATTGCTTAGCCTAACAACATATATCCCTAATTTTTAGACTCCACCAAAATAAAAAGTGTGGTTGATTGTGAGATGATGAAATTTGACTCACCAAACCCTAATAACTATGCAAGTGTATGTAGATGAATTCCACATCACATTACACCCTATAAACTAAAATATCTCAGGTAACACATAGGCACATAAATTTTTTATTTAATCATTTATTTTATTTTTAGATACAACAAAAAAACAAAGAGATTTATAATATATCAAAACCTAAATCTTAAACCCAGGTCATTGTCTTGTAAGTAAAGAAGTTAAGAATTTGATTTGTGGTCTTCCACTTATTTTTTCTATAATAACATTTGTTAGCAGTTTTGATAAAAGACATTGTTATAAGTCAAAATCACCTTTTACTTCCTAAAAATCACTTTTGCATATTTAAACATAGTCAAAATTATTCAAAATCACTTATAGAAAGATAAAATTGCAAATAACAACTCAAAATTATAGATAGGTAATATGTGGTTTTGAAAATAATTAGTAGATAGTTATTTCATGGTTAGTTATTTAAAATCTCTTATGGTTTATACAAAATTATAATTGAGAAGAAAAATATCAAAAAGTAGCAAGTGATATTGAAAATTCTAAGGAAACATAATAATGGTTTTTATGAGAATGTAAAATAGAGAACATAAAGGGCCAGTAGGTTTTAAAATAGGATTACACTAAATGCTATCAAATATGTCTATTTTAAAAATATTGCCTATGGATAATTCAAAATCAATAATAAGAATTCAAAATCTCTTCTATTAATCAAAATATCTATTAACTAGAGGTTATTATGCATTTATAAAAAAAATAAAAATGTATACAAAATATAAAAGGACTAAAAATCACTTATAAAATAATAGTGAACTATGTTTTTTTCCAAATCAGACTATTTATAGGTATAGATTGAAAATAAAAATTATTTTTAACTATATCAAAATTTCTTCTTGTATGTCAAAATCATGATTTTAAATAAATATCACTACTTTCTATAAATAATTTTGAATAAGATGCCAAGGATTTTGATCAAGAGGTAATGATCTTATCTTGACAGAGTTTTCCTTTCCTATAACTAGAACAAGGTCAAGTAGAGAGTAATAAATCCAAAAAAAAACTATATTGCAATGTCTATGAGTCAGATTAAATCCAAATCAAAACTATAACTATTAGAGTAAAAAATGCTAATATAACTCAATATCACAAATTACAATAAGAAATTTTATTTAATATAAAAGAAGATATAAATTTAGAACTAGTATAGATTATCTTATTTCTACAAGGTCACAAGATTAGTCAAGGATCAAAGAAATAGAAAAAATAAAGTTCTAATGCTAATCAACTAGATAAGGATTAGTGTATAACTTTTTAAAAAATCACTACTAGCATAAGCAAAATCCCAAAGGGAAATAAAAATAAAACTATGTATAATTGATTTTGAAATAGTTAACAAACCACCAAATACATTTAATGTTAATATTTAAGTTGCATGGTTAATTCAAAAATATTATTTTCATGTGGAAAATCACAAGTGCAAGATTTATAGTTATAGAGCAAAATTAAAACTTTCCTAAAATGTGAAAATTTTGAAATTTTAAGCCCAATTCCATCCTAACCAGTCCTGTAAGATGTATTTTTCACAAATCACACACATAATAGCTAGTCCAAAGGATGGATCCCACTATGGTAACTAATGTATAATGTAAAATTTGAGAAATAGATGTGAACTATGAATAATAAGATATAATCGACTCAAAATTTATAAAACATCAAAGAGAGAGAATGAGGAAGTAATAAAAATTTAATCAAAACATTCTTACCATGACCTTGCTTTCTTGAGTCTTCCCTCCAAGATCATAAATTCTTCTTTAATACAATTTGATTATATGATGTTTAATTGAAAGACAAGGTGGATTTGTGACTTCAATGGATGCAAAAGGATTAATGATTTTGGATGCAAAGTAAGGATTATGGATGCAATGTGATAGATTATAAAGGCTGTTCAAGCTTGTGAATTTTACAATTAGTCTATCCAATGGTTTTGCATGGCTATTTATAGGAGTAGTGGAGGGAACAAAAAATAATTTAAAATTCCTAACAATCCTCTAGATTTAGAGGGTTCTAGAGGAGTGGGGAGATTGGAGAAAGTTTCTAGAGTTAGAGAAATCTAGACTTCATTAGGGATTAATGAGGATTAAATAGGGGTTTTAGATAGGATTAAGGATATAGGTTTGTAGGAAAGTCTATGGGTAGGTATGGTAGGGGGTAGGTGGTATATTTTTAATTTAAAATTAGCAAGTGGGCAAGTGGAGATTAAATGTAAAAGGATTAATAGGTTAATGGAATATTAAAGGGATAAATAATGAATTAATATAATGTTGGGTATGTATAAAGGTAAGTATGGTGTCATAAATATATAGTGGGAGGGGGAATTAGATTATTAATTAGTAAAAGGGTTATTTAGTTAAAATAAATTAGTTGAGATAGTTTATGAGGTTATTTTTATGATTAAGGTGAGCATATTAACATGCATACATATCTCACACACATATAGAACTATATTAGGTTTGTTGATATAGTTCTTACACACAACATAATGTTATTGAAATGGATGATATAGTCTAAAATATAATAATAAATGAGGTAAAAAAATTCATCTAACTGATTTTATAAAATCAATATTAGGGATATGTACTAAAAGAATTTGAATTAAATTTAGGATCTCAAATATAATTGTTCATTTGTACACTAGTGTTTCCCCAGTATTTTAGAGCTTTAATTATAGAGGCTAAACCATGCTTGTATCCCAATATCTCTTATATAAAGGTATAATGATAGTAACTTCCATAGGAGAAAGGCTCCTCTTAGGTGCAACCCAAATCAAATGACTAAAGAGGATTCCTAAAGTTCAATAAAAATGGAAAACCTAGGCATTTCTGACATACAATGAGGCACATTAAAACTAATATCCATATTTAGTGTTGTATAATGGATTTATCATTGAGACAATACCCCTCACACCATGGTGTTGGTAAAATACATAATATTTTGGTCCATAATGACAATTAAGTAGTTTTAAAAATATCATAGCATAATTTCCAGGGAAAACTAGACAAAGAAAATATATATCTAAAATCAATTTTGAAAACCACTTTTAACCATTCAATTATTTAAATAAATAAGTATAAAATGGTATTATGCTGGTGAATACAATTATAAATTAAATAGGTTGAAATTAAACACACATAACTATATCAGCGTAGATAATATAGTCACAAACATTAAAAAAAGACAATAACAACAACAACACTATACTGGGCTAGGTGATATAGTCTATGCAAACACATAATGGAACCATATTGGTGGATACTATTGGAGGAAGGAATAATATAATATTAGGTTTTTTGATTCAATTGGATAAATTTATTAAGGTTGGATAAGAATCAAATCAAGTTCACCAAAATGTATGGAAGGGATAGTATTAACCTACAATTATCTTATCTCAATAGAATTGAACTTGAATAAGGTAAATCAAATAGATACTACTATACTTAGGTGATCAGGTAGTGACCTATGAGTTATATAGATCTAGAAAAGGGTTACCTTTAATGAAAATTTCAAGACTAAAACTTTTAGGTTTCTAGATAAAAAACACCACAATAAAATATTCCTATAGATAGGGTTCTAGACCAAAAAACCTCCAAATATGACTTAGGGTAGAATTATGAGTGAAAATAGAGTGAATAGAGTGTATATGATATATTTGGAATGAAATATTACCATGATATATACTAATCCAATACCTAAAACAAAACCTAAACACTAATTTGATGGTATCAACCTAGTTGATATAGTTGAAAGAAGTCAATTGAAACATAATGGTATTATCCAAGCTGATATTATATAGATGCTAAAAGATAAACTCATAATTGTATATAGATAACTAATATAGTGAATTAATGTTAAAAGGAACTAAATATATTATATCAACCATGATTATTTTATAGGATATATAAAAACTATTACAACTAAATAAGGACAAGATAGAAGAGATAGATGAAAAGACACTCTAATGAGGCAAAACTAATAATAATAATGGTGTAATCATTGCATCATAAAAATATCTCTCTAAAAGAGCTATAATCCATTCTCATACATTTATTGATGGAACTTTTAAGGTGTTTACTTAGGGAAATTTATGCTTGAAAAGTTTCTAGAATAAAAAACATCATTAAATGATAGAGTGAAAAATATTATGTGTATACAAAAAGTTACCCAATTAGTGAATTTGTGGTTGTGCATGCCCAAAATTATGATTATTACATGTATCAATAGCCAAATAGTAATATATGTGAAAGCATTATCCTTTACCTTATCATTATTTTTCACCACATGAAATTTGTATAGTTAATCCATTAACTTAATATGGCATGCATTATCCATGTTGCTCTTCATATGCAAAAACTAAAGTTTATTATTATCAAAATTAATGACTATCTTCTCACCCAAGATGTAGTAGATCAATTTATTTACTAATTACAAAATAGATTAAAAATATTTCTCATAAGTGAAGTACCTCCTAACCATGTCATTAATATCTCTGAGTGATATTCAATTGAATGTCCATGCCATGTGAGTAACATATTGAGTGCATTTTCAAAATCATTAGTGTGAATATTCAAGGAGTAGATAATTTTAGGCATGTTAAAAATAGGTTTTACATATAGGTTATAATTAATATCCTCACAATAATTTTTTTATGCAAGTTTACCTTATAATGTTGCTTTGGTATGCATTATATGATTGAAAAACAATGATATGTGCTAGATACCAAATAAAAAAATTATGGTAAAATTTAGAAAGTCCAAGAAAAATCTTATGTTCAATAAAATTGTGTAGAGGTGGCCAATATTATATTACCTTGATCCTATATGGATCTACGTGGATTATTTCATGATCAATGACATAGCCTAGGTATTGAATCTACATAGTGCCAAATGTACTCTTTACTAAGTTTTATTGCATCTTATGTTAGATCAAAGTGTGTACAACACAATATGTGCTTTGTGAAAACCAAATTTTAAGGAACCTTATTTAAACCTTCCATTTATATGTATTTTTCCTTTTATATCATATTTCTACTAATATCTGAGGCATTGGGTGCCTATATTAACTTCATGAATTTCAAAAAAATTGATTTAATATATGTGATGTTCCTACTACAGAGAGTTTATTTCATATGTATTACTTATATGAAAATTTTGGAGGCACAAAAATTCAAACATTATTATTATATTTATTTAATACATTATTGTTTTGTTACCTAGTCACTTGGTATTGAATCTACATTATTGTATTAGTGGAACAAGTACACTTATATCATGTTGTTCAAGTATATGGTTACTTAGAATTTTAAAAATTGTCACTAATTTATATTATATATTGAGATATTATGATTTATGTGATGCTTACATATATATGTATTTTGTGATTATGTACATTACTTATGATTGTTCTAATTATTATGCTTCAAAAAACATAGGGTAGAATTTTTTTATGTTTGAGATTAATATTTATTTAGGTTAATATATGTTAATCATAATTATATTTAGTTGTCTATTTATTGTTATAATAAATTCATGAATTCTATATGTTATGATGTGTGACACTTATTTTATTATTTTTTAGGTAATCTTGGATTTACATGTCACATGTAACTCCCTCCACACTTGGAACACACTTTACCCTCACTTTATGGGGATTCAAGACAATTTGAACTCACTAATAATGTTGTGCAAGTAACCCCTATTTCCTTATATCTCTATTTAGTTATTTCATTCTTCTCCCATTTAATAGACAAGTTAATATTGACACCTAATTATGGCTTGAGACCCATATCTCTTTCTCATTTTCTTTTCTTATACTAATTTTGTACTTGGAGAATATTATTATTTCAAGCCTTCTTAATACACATGGGGTTTTATTCTATTGATTCGGTTTTCCCATGTAATGAATTGTTCATAACCTTCTCTTGGTGGTTTATTTTGAGGTGATATCCTTCATTTGTGTATTCATTTTATTTCATTTCAATATTATTATAGATCATATTATTTATTTATAATATTTTATGTGAAAAATGTATGTATAGGATTAAAAGAGGAAAATTAAAGGATCTTATACAAAATTATACATGGTGATTAAAAAAAATAAATGTGTAGTTTTTATTTTTCCACTTTCTATATTTTATTGTCTAGTTTTGATCTAGATGTATAATTAGAAATTAACAATTTTTGGTCTCCTACCATTTTTTATATCCCATTCACCCATAACTTAAAGTATATTAAAACCATATATGAATTTAATTAGGTCAAAGGAATATTTATCAAGGTTGGTCAACTTGAATAATTTAAATGGTTAAAGTAACCAATTTTTATAGTGGTGTGAAAAGAAATTTGTAGGTTTTAAGAGGAAGAATTAAAACTCTTTGACCAAATGGTAAGCCTAGGATTTTTTTTGGAGAATTATAATATTTTTTATTATAAATAATACCATCATTAATTACCTTAAATAGATATAAATTAATGGAGTGCGTGAGAGATCCATTTTTTCCCATGTGCCCATGTAATAGAGTGTTATGGATATATAAGAGTAAATACATAAAGGAATTTTGGAGAAAAGGTAAGGGAATGGGAAAGGAAAAGTGTCACCTTACCATTGATAAATAAATTAAGATATTTACATATAAGGTAAATCCATCATTGTGGACACCTTATTTACATTTTTAAAATTTAAGTGGGGATCTAGAGATTAGAGGAAGAGTAGGAACTTAAGAAAGAGTGAATTTTTTGTTGCCTATACCAATATGCCCCATTTTAAAGTTGAAAATAGGGACCCTCTTTATTTTGACATAAATCTCGCTTTACCTAGTCTGAAGGCCTCTTTTTTAGAGTTTTGATGTGTTTTATTGACCACCCTTTATTGGTTGGCAATTTATTTGATTCAATCTTGATTTAAATTATGAGATAGTAGGGATTAAATGGAAAATGTTTATATTATTATAAAAAGGATTTATCATGACCATTGAAGTCGGGACGGAGGAGAATGGAGGTTTTGGCTGGGCGCGAAGGTGGAAGTGGTGGTCCGACGACAGGCCCCAGGAGGGAAGGAGCGACGCCTGGGGCAAGCTCGGCGGCTCAAGCAGAGTTTTATTCCAGTGAAAGGACCAAACTAAACAAGGCTAATGGTTGCTTACTTAGGAGTAAGGACAGACCAGTTCTGATTATACCCCAAGAGACAGTCCAGGAGGAAGTTCAATATTTGTCTTCACATACCCTTATCTGCAAATTTCTGGGTATTAGAATCCCTGTGGCGGCTTTGGAAGCGTGGATCCGATGCTCCTGGGTCATTGAAGGGGATTTTGACATCATGTTAGCAGGGAATAGCTACTTTCTAGTAAATTTTTCTTCTGTGATGGATCGAAATCATATTTTTGAAGGAGGTCCATACTTCTATGAGCGTGTAGGATTATTTCTTAAACCCTGGCATGTGGGCTTCAATTCGGCTGATGAGCTCCTAGCGTGTGTTCTAGTCTGGGTCCATCTTCCTCGGCTACCACTTGAATTTTGGAGAGAGGATATACTCAGGCAAATAGCGGCAATGCTGGGAACACCAGCAGCGATTGTACATCAATCATTAGACAAGAAAGTGATATCTTACGCCTGTATTTGCGTAGATATGGATTTGAATAACCCGCTGCCAGACTCTATAGAGATTTGCATGGGGTCCCTGTCATGGATTCAACAGATTGATTATGAAGCCATTCCCTTCAGGTGTAGAATTTGTCATGTATACGGACATCTACATCGTTAGTGTCCTCAGGCTGTCAAAGATTCAGGAAGTGGCCCTGATTCTTCAGCGCCAAACACCGCCTATGCTGGAAAAGAGATTTGGCGTCAAGTCAAACCAAAAAATGGGAAAAATCATCTGGATAGGGTGGGTACGGCTGAAGGGTTAAATAATGTGAGCTTGATGCAGGGGGTAGGTGACCATTCGCAGGTTGGGCAAGATGGCTTCATACCAGTTTGAAGGTGAGCTAGAGGTCGTGGATGGAAACGAGGGAATGCAGATAGGCAAGTAGACTTGGGGTTTAATAGGTTTGATGCCCTTGACTGCATGGCTCTCAAAGATGGTATTTTGATGGATGAACAGGGAGAGGATATGGAGCTCTCTAAGAAATTTGATGACCTCCACGAAGGTCAAGAATTGATGATCCAAATGCCTGTAGATAATGTTTTGAGAAAAGAAGAAGGAATGATAGAGGCTTCTTGTGGAAGGAAAGAAAAGGAAGATAGATGGGCAGATGTGGTTAAGGTAGGAGATGCTAGAAAGAAGGAAAAAGGACCTGCTCTGGCACTTGGATTGGCACAGAAACAATTCAAAAAGGCCACCTCGGTAGCTCTGTCCAAAGGTGGGCGAAAGAAGGATCAAGACAAACTTAAAATTACAGGTGATTTGCTTGTGGAGGCTGGGGTTGTTAAAACCTTGGATGAGCATTTGCCCCAACCCACTTAATGATAGTCTTATCATGGAATGTAAGGGGTCTGAATAGCTCCCCTAGACAAAAAGCTATGAGAAGCTTGGTCTGGAAACATACTCTGGATATTATATGTATTCAGGAGACTAAATTGACGGTAGATTCACTTTTTGCCTATACGCCAAATATTTGGCCAACAGGGCAGTGGCAATGTGTAGGTGCTCGAGGTAGTTCAGGAGGCATAGCTATGGGATGGGACCCAAGGAAAATTCTACCCATGCATTGGGTTACCAACATTTCAGCCCTATCTGTGGTGGCGTCCTCTTTCAAAACTGGTGAAGTGTGCTTGATAACCATAGTGTATACACCTATAGACATGGAGGGGCAATTGCAGCTGTGGGAACATATCTGTTATATCTGAGCTTGCTTTCCATTTCTATCGTGGATAGTTGTTGGCGACTTTAATGCGGTGCTAAATATGGAAGAGAAAAGAGGAGGATTGAATCGGCTAGGGCCTTCTTCAGAATGCTTTTGCCAAAATGTTGAAGCCCTTCGCCCCTCTGATGTTAAACCATCAAATGGGCGCTTCACATGGTGTAACAGAAGATCAGGTAACGCTGCCATTTTAGAACGCCTTGATAGATTTTTAGTTTCTTGCTTTTGGCAGTCTAGTGCCATGTCAATCACCTCCGAAATCTTAGATTGGAGTGGATCTGACCACTGGCCTATTAAGCTATCCATTGGATATATTAGGGGACCCAAAAAGTCACCTTTCAAATTTCAATTGATGTGGCTTAGAGATCCTGGTCTTCATGACTGTATTGACTAATGGTGGAGGCAAGGTAGTCCTGCTTTTGGGACAGCGATGTACTCTTTTTGTAAAAAACTCTAGTATGTTAAAAGAAAATTGCAGATTTGGAATAAAACTTGCTTTGGTAACTTAACATGTAGGAAAAAGAAGGCACAAGAGCAGCTAGATGAAATAACCAGAGAGATAAGGGAGGAAGGACTTTTGGACAGCCTTCGTGTGGAAGAAGCAAGAGCTGCAAATGCTATAGTGGAATGGGAACTGCGAGAAGAAATATATTGGAAACAAAAAGCCTGCATAGATTGGTTACAAGAGGGTGATAAGAACACGGCTTTTTTCCATCACTCGGTTCAAGCTCGATGTAATAGGAATTTTATTACCTCTCTTGTTACTCAGGATGGGAATTGTCTTACCTCTTCCCATGCTATTAATAGAGAAGCTATTCGGTATTTTTCTGAACTTTTCACCAGTGATCCAGTCCCTGATGAAGGAGTAGAAAATACTGTTCTTGATTGCATTCCAAAATTAGTGAATGAGGATATGAATGACAGGATTATGCAGCCAATTGCTATGGATGAAGTGGAGGAGGTGGTTTTCAGTATGAAGAGAGGTAAAGCCTCGAGGCCAGATGGATTTCTAGCAGAATTCTTTCAAGACTTTTGGGATATCATTAAAGGGGATTCAGGAATCTTACTTCAGCAAGGATATGCTTAGGGCCTTGAATGCTACATTCCTTGCTCTTATTCCAAAAAAGGAGCAGGCTGATAAGCTGGACATGTATAGGCCTATTGCGCTATGCAATGTGATATACAAAATCATTTCTAAACTCATTGCACAAAGGCTGAAAGGACTCCTTCCTAGTATTATTTCGGAGGAGCAGGGTGACTTTGTTGCTGGAAAACAGATATTAGATGGGGTGGTGATTGCCTCGGAAGCCATTCATTCTATGAGTATTTCACAGGAGAGGGCAATGTTCATTAAGCTTGACCTTACCAAAGCTTATGACAGAGTTAGCTGGAGATTTCTGAGCAAAATTCTTTTGGCATTTGGCTTTAATCAGGATTGGATTAGATGGGTGCTCAGTTGCATTTCTACACCCTCTTTCTCGGTCCTTATAAATGGAGCACCCTCTAAGCTTTTTAAGGCCTCGAGAGGCCTTCGTCAAGGAGATCTGCTTTCACCGTATATGTTCATCATTATGGCTGAGGGGCTGGGGCAGCTCTTCAAAGATCGGGTCTCTCGAAATATTTTACATGGCTGGAAATGGGGGAGAGATATATCCTCCTTGACCCACTTGCAATTCGTTGATGATACTATCTTAGCTGGGACAACTCGAATCAGGGAAGTGGAAGCTTTCTGGTCCACATTGGACAATTATTTGCAGGCCTCTGGACAAAAGATAAATGACCATAAGTCCTCAATCTTCTTTTTCAATATGCCTGAGGCTATTCAGAGAAGGATAGCAACAATCTTGAGGTTTCAGACTCAAACACTTCCTGTAACTTATTTGGGTATTCCCATAGTTGTAGGAAGGCAGCCCAGGCTTTTTTGGCAAAATGTGTTGGACAAGCTAAGACAGAAAATTAGTCATTGGACCCACCGATGGTTATCTACGGCTGGCAGAGTGATTCTCCTTCAATCTGTCATATAGGCATTACCTATATACCATATCATGGTGCAGGTTGCTCCAAATTATTTCCTAAAAGAATATGATGCCCTATCTAGGAAGTTTCTATGGAGTGGGAATCTTCAAAATATGAAATGGAGTCTTATCAATTGGGTAATCGTGTGCAGCCCAAAGCAAGATGGAGGACTTGGATTATGCTCAGCTGTGTTAGCCAGCCAAGCTTTAGCTACCAAGTTATATTGGAGGTGGTGCTCGAATCATTCTTCCCTATGGGCCCGCATCTTGACAGCGAAATACTTTCTGGGTACTGCTTCACAGGATGTATCCAGATTTCCTCTTGAGGGTAGAGGTTCGATGGTGTGGGGTACCCTTAAGGCTGGAGCACAATTAGTGAAACAGAGCCTATTTTGGGTGTGCAATAGTGGAACTGAGGCCTTATTCTAGGAAGACTCATGGGATGGTGTGCCACCCATATTAGTTTCACATCCTCATTTGCAAAATCTTACTGATGCCTTTCATGTTGCTGGCTGGAACAAAGTAATGCATTATAAAGAATCTATTAGCATAGGTTTGTCTATTGGTTACAGATGGAAAAACTCCTCTGATTGGCCACCTGGAGGTTCAGTGGAGGAGAAGAGTGAATTAATTTAGATCCTTGAGTCCAGAGGATGCAACTCTCTTCAAGGAAGTGATGTGCTAGCCTGGGGTGGAGAGGCTACTGGTCAGTATTCTGTTTCTGCTGGGTATATGATTTTGATTCATCAAATTTTCAATAGAGATCAGTTCTTTTGGGGAAAAAAGGTGTGGAACCTGATATCTTGGCCAAAATGCAATTTTTTCATGTGGCTCCTTACTCACAATAAATGTCTCACCTGGGACAATTTGTGCAAACGTGGCTTTCAGGGGCCGTCAATTTGTGTGCTCTGTCACAATAGTGAAGAAACAGGGGCGCACTTATTCTTTCAATGTCTTTTTGTCAAATAGGTGTGGCACTTGTGGTGGTCTGCCTGGGGAGTCCCCTGCCGCCATGTCCATTCATTGAGTGAGTTCTGGGACAAATTGGGATGTGCTCCAGCTAGGAGTTCCATCTTGCAAAGCACCTGGGCTATTGGCCCATCATTTATAGTGTGGAATTTTTGGTTGGAACAAAACAAGAGAGTGTTTCAAGGTGCGCAGCTGGAGCTTAGCTCGCTGTGGACAAGAATTCTCTATTCGCTGTAGGAAACTCTGCAGTTTAAATGCTTGAGGGGCGCGGACCTGGACGTGGAAGTGACTGGGTTTTGCACACGCCTAGGATTGGTCCTCGGCCCGAGCATGGAGTCTGGGAAGAGTGGAGTGCCATTGACTGGGAGATGTCCAAAGATGCGACCAGTCAACAGAATAGGCCATTGGACTTCCCCTGAAGCTGGTAGGATTAAAATAAATACAGACGGTTCCTCAAGGGGGAACCCAGGTGAGGCTGGTGTTGGCAAAATTGCTCGAGATTGTTCAAGGAATATCATGTTTCTTTTCTCGATCTACAAAGGATGGCACGCAAATAACCATATGGAAGCAATGGCGATTTTGGAGGCTATGAAGTTCTACTGTCAACAGGGATATTATGAGGTTATCTGCAAATCTGATTCACAAGTTGTGATCAATTTGGTTAATAATGGGCCTACTGGTAAAGTAGAGTGGCATTTAAGTGTTATTGTCCATCAGATTAGGAATTTACGTGCTTCTTTCAATTATAGTTCCTTCAATCATATTCCTCGAGAATGGAATAGTATTGCTAATCGGCTTGCCAAATGGGCTTCGAAGAACGGACCTACATGGAATATTACGGATTAGGGAATGCTCCCTACAAGTATGTATTAGGAATTGATTCACATGGTGGATCAGGAAGACAATATGTAATTGTGGCTTTCTTGTTTTTGAATAAATTTTTACCCCTGTTTAGTTTTTAAAAAAAAAAGGATTTATCATATCAAATTTATAAGGAAATCTTTGTCTTTTTGAGTAACTATGTTAGAATTGAACAAATCTTATTGATGTATCTGATCTTGGGAGTTTTATGCATTCTTGAGTGTGATTTTATTTGAGGTTAAATGTGTTTCCAATGGTTGTTCCATTTTAATTAAAATTAGATTATTAATTTTATTATTTTTATCTAAATGTTTGCTCTAAGATCTTGATATTGAAGTATTGAAAATGGGCCCTTTAGATTTTTCATTCATAAGCATTCAACTTCACTTTAAAGTAACATTAAGCTAGGTCTATGTTTAAAATAGAGCTAATACTAATATTTATGGGATAATTATGATTTTAAATGGATTAAATATATGTAAATTTCCTTTGTGTTATGATAAAGTTTGTGTTTGATCTATGTAATAGATGGGTTCTATTTATCTTTTATCAAACTTTTAAACTTTATAATATACAAAAGGGGCTTAGGAAATAATTTTAACTATGTTATTTCATATGTATATGACCTTGGTATGGGAAAATACCATTTTAGAATAAGACTAAATTTATCACTTTTAGACTTCTCCAAAAAAAATTAATGCCTTGGTTATTTTTTCACTTTATTCTCTGAGTCATCTGAACCATTCAATCCTTTGATTGATGGTCTACACTATACCATTTGATTAAATATTTTAGTGAATTTTAATGAAATTTTATGAGTAATGAATCCAATTTATATCCACACTCATGACATGTGTCATGATCATGTTTCATCATTTTCCAGTTAACCCTTTGAAAATTCTAAGTCTTCCTAACTCTATGCTAGCCATTGATCATATGGATCAAGGGTTTATATTGATCCATAATAGTAAAGGCCAAAGTCCAAGATCTCTATAGGATTAGAGCGCCTAAGATAATGACACATGCCATAATATAGGTGATATTATGACTTAGATATAGTATAAACCATTGTGATCTCAAGAGCTTTTTGATCATGCCATATGGAACAATCACACTCATCTCATAGATCATCCCATGAACCTATAGTGAAGAAAATATTGAATGAGAGGATACCAAATAACAAACTAATGATGTAAAAACTATATTAATCTTAAAATTTATGGGTGTATACTCATAAATTAACCATAACTCTGATCTTTTAGGCTAATCAACTATTGACACATGTCTAGTCTGGGTTAGCTTAAATCTAACAAGTGTTTCCCTATCACCAAGTTGTCATGTTCTTAAATTTATCATTTATGTGAAGGTATATTTGAATTGGTTAAATCATTGAATGTTTATTTCATTTACTCCTATACTAATTCCTTTGTATAAACAAGGATAATGGCTTAATTTATGAATGTGTGAATGTCAAATTTAGATTAAAAAATATGAGGAAATATATGTTTATTTCATGCTTTATTTTGGCTTGGTCTAATATCTTATTTCATATGTTTTGTTAAAGTATTTGAATGTTCATGATTTTATAAATCAATAATTTCATTATATTTTTAGTTTCAAATACTTTCATGTGGGCCACTAGATAAGACATGTGTGTTAATCTCATCCTCTAGTAGCTTAGTAACCAAATCCCAAAGTTATAAGGATTTAACCCCTTAGTCATTGAGATAACTCCACATGACACAATCCTAGTGACTTGGAATAACATGGAGTCATAAGGGCATAAATATATCATCTGGGAGCCTAAAATCTCAAGGAGGATTGATACTTGACAAGGCATCAATATAGCATTATGAACTAGAAGTCTTTGATGAAAACCACATGGAAGGAGGTAAATGATGGGGAATAATCGACAAGATAAAATAATAGATAACCTGGGATGGCCAAGGAGAGTCCATGTAGATAATTAGCTTCCACATGGTGATGATGATGATGTTATAAAGATGTTGAGACTGATTTTGATATCCTGTCTAGTTGTAAAAAGGGTGCGAAGGCCCAAAAGGGACTTTATGTCCAATCTAAAAGCATAGTCAAAATGTAATTGATCTATTACCAACTAAAAGGCCCAAACATGACAAAATTCAAGAAAATTCAGATAGCATATTGATCAAAGAGACCCTATAGTTAATTTGGGAATGGTTCATTCATTAAATTAGTCCATGAATTATATTATTCTATCTACGTAAGGCATGATGGTTTATAATTCCAAGGATATTTAAATTACTATTAAGTCCAATAATTTAATTCAAAAATAGTTTGTATGGTTTTGATGTTCAATTACTAAAATATTTTAATGACTTTTAGGGACTTTAGAGTCATTTCAAATTAAATGCAAGATCAATTAACATGGTGATAGTAGTTATGACATTGGGATCATGTGTAAATTGATTGAATCCAATAACATAATGGATTTCAAATTGATTGTCTCCTCCAACCACTAGATATATGAATGATTTATTATTCCATGGATAAGTTGGTATATATAATGACACATATTATTATGTATAAAAGGTTGGTACTTTGTGTAATGAAATGTTATCAAAAATTTAATATAAATTTTACTTGTTTGACTTTATCTTATATCTCATGAATGTTGTCCATTATCTCCTATCTTGATTCTATGCTCATGTAAGAGGAGTGTTATTATGCTTAATTTTTAGAAAGAATGTGGTAGTTAGATTGCACATTTACTAATCTAATTACTTATATGATCTTTTTAGTTTCCTTTAGAACACTCTATGCTTTATGTGATTTCATTTATAAAGTGTTTTAAAAGATTCATGTGTAATTTTCTACATGTCTTTGTGTGTTTATATTAGTGAAAAAACTGAAAGTTGATCATTCTAATTTTTATCCTTAGAATTTTTCCCACTAAGTCCCTACAAGTTTGTGTAAATGTTGATCTAGGTATATGGTGGTATAACTATGATCTGGCATACTTAAAATCTCAAGCATTGGTAACGTATTGAACATAAAATTTATTTTGTAATCTCCCTTTTATGTTTTTTTATACCTTGAAGTGTATTTCCCCTATTTTATAAAAGTGTCTAATTCTAACACAACTTTGGAAACCACAACCTAATAAATAGACTAACCTTATAAATCAAAGAGTATTGAACTTATGGTGGTAGTAATTTTATCTCTTGTATTTTATTCTCAGTACACTACATCATGGAGCCATATAATTGTAGCCATGCCCTAGATTAATCCAACATCAACCCTAAAATTGAGGATAAAAGTCCCTTAAGTGTTCCCCACTTTTATCTCTAAAAATCTCAATCCATTAGTGATTTTGGAGTAGGTTATTTGGATCAAACAATATCTAGAACTAGAAAGAGGTATATTATTTTTGATGTCTTGTTGCCCCTACTTTCTACTTTTTGTTGTTTGTTTCAAAAAATAATATTTGGTGCTATAAGGAGGGTTATTATTTTTCATACTTATTATTCCCCTCTTTATTAATTTATGTTGTCTATTTCATAGAATAATATATGGTTCTATAAAGAGTGATATTCTTTTTTATACTTATTGTTTCCCATCCTTTATTCTATTTGTTATTTATTTCATAGAACAATAGTTGGCGCTAAGAGTATTTTTATTTTTAATACTTATTTCCCCTTCCTTTTCTAATTTTTATTTCATAGAATAATAGTTGGCGTTAGAATGAGGGTAGTGGATTATAGTTTGGTCTATAATTGAGCAAAAGAGTAATTATAAACTACTAAAATTTGTTAAATATTAGCTAATAATTGTTTTATACATTTATAATTCACTAATTATTTATTTTTTCTTGTAATTTTACTTTCCAATCATGTCTTAAGCTTAAAACATGAAAAAAATATCCCAAAAAGAGTAGTTATGAATTAATTTTGCATCATAAACCAAGCTATATCCTAGTGTGCACATTCCACAGTATGAATTTGTCCATGAGAGGTTGATTATATCACCATTACTAATCAATATAAGATAAAAAATTACTAGAGTTGGACCTAATACTTTGGTTAACCCTATTGTCTCAACCTCTCAAACCACTTAGAATGATCATATACCAATTACATTACCTATGGCTTGGACTATTGGGTCAAAAATAAATGTCTATAGAGTTGTTCATGATCTATCTAGGAAACAAGAGAGATACTTTCCAAGATTAAATCCTAGTGTAAGAAGGACTATAGAGGAGCACATAACATCATACAAAACTACTCTAAGACTTCTCAATGTTGAGCATGAAGATATGGCTTATAGGCTATTCACTTCTATACTTATTAAAACAAAATATTATTGGTTTCTAAACCTTCTTAAGGACACCATTACAATATGGGATTAGTTTAACAATAATCCTAATTTGGGCAAGTTATAGACCCAAAAATTTTGTACCACTAGTTTGCATGCATTAAATGAGAGCCTAATGAGCCCATTTATAATTTAAATGACCATTTATAGAATATTTATAGTAAAGTCACAACTATTTACAAAACTAATGCTCAAATAGCATTAGAGATGTATAAAAACACATTGGACTCATAGACTAAAATTTTATAGAGTCGAGACTATATAGTGGTGACCTTACCTTTGGCATGTGACAAAGATATCAAAGTTGATATATATCTCAATCCATAAGGATAAATTATAGTTCCCATACCTAATACATTACCAAACATACTAGCATTTATCCTTATTCATAATAAAAATAAGAATGTTCCTGCACTTAAACAATTACCAGTAATGAATGTGCTTTCAATGAACTACACCACTCTGAATCAACATATGGGTTCTATTAACCCAATGAAAAATGAAATGATTACCCAAGAATGAAACCAAATACTATTACCTTATAATATAAAA
The DNA here is from genome assembly GCA_037957365.1 of Torreya grandis. Classification (NCBI taxonomy): domain Eukaryota; kingdom Viridiplantae; phylum Streptophyta; class Pinopsida; order Cupressales; family Taxaceae; genus Torreya; species Torreya grandis. The sequence goes on from JARHVA010002677.1 coordinate 1,624,322, forward strand.
ACTCAAACCATACCCCAAGATTCAACTATGAATGAAATGGATGCTATCTAATGTATGGTGCATAGACTAAACAATTACTTCCTTGGCTTGCAAAGGTAAATGGGTAGCTTGGGTTATAAGAGTTACAACCATAAATTCTCTTATAATAGACAAAACCAAACCTATAATCACTCAAAAACAATATAGATCATTATCCTAATAAGCTACCTAAAATCAACATTTGTAAACTTGTTATTCATAATTGATTTCATGTGCATAACACAACCCAACATGGAGAGTTTGACTGAATATAATTATATAGTGCATTCATAATTTTAAAAAGGTAAATTTAATAGCATTATGTATCACTTAAATAACCAATATCATCCAATGCTGGTAGGCTACCCAACATAACCATGGTGTTGGAAACCATGGAGTTCCCTGGCCAATAAGAGAATGAACTTGAAGAGATCACTAGTAAAGTGCATTCTTTGAAAAAAAATTCAATAAATAAAATATGACCTTAGGAAATTACAACATTGACAACCTATCATTACCTCAAGCCCTCCAAATAATGGCACAACTCCTCCTAATCCTAAGTCTAGTAATGAAACTACACCTCAAAAGCCTAATGAGTCTAAAAACCATGTGGATATTTATCCACCTCAAGGAAAATTTTGATATAATATCATGGAAGATATGAAATATATCAAATACAACATCATGTTTCATGATCTTTCTCAAATAATTGAGCAACATGATTTTATACTAAAATCAATCGCTAATAAACTAGTCTAGCCCAAGTAGAAATAACAAATACCAATGTGCTTATCCATAAAAACAAGACTAAAGTGCCTCCATTTATTATAACTATTATATTATTCAAGAATAACTTGTGAAATTAATTGGGATATTAAAGGTCTTTGGAAAATTTAATGCCTATAGAGATTTGTGAAAAATAGGCTGAGTACCCATTAAGTCAAATAAGGTCATAGTTTAAATAGATAAGTCTAATGTTAGAGTAGTGGGTGAACTACTCAATGTAAACATGTAGTTAGATTTAAATCTTAGAGTATGGATTTATGGTTTGGAAATAAAGCTTGTTAAAATAAATATTGATGATGGCATTGAGTTACCTAGGTTGTGGTCATTTTATGTGGATGAAGATCACTATAAAAAAGGTTATAGAGTAGGATTATTTTTTATTTATCCCCAAGGTAAGAAACATTTATTTAATTTCAAGATAAATTTTCCATCCACTAATAATATAATAAAATATGACCCATTAATTCTAGGACTACAATCTAGGTTGAGGCATAAAGTTAAATAAATAAAATTATTCAATGATTTTGAGCTTATTATCAACCAAGTTAGAAGTAAATTTGATTGTAAACTATCTTAACTTAAGAGATATAGGCATAAGATGTGGGACCTAATTTAAATGTTTAATGCATTCAACATCATCCCTATCCCTAAGGAATAAAATCATATTATTGACTCATTAGCATCCTTCGCTTCACATTTATCCCATTTAGATGATACTAAGATGAAAAAAATCACTATGGAATTAGTCATTTATACCTCTATTATATATAATGTGATGAATTTATAAGTTTTTGAGGATGACCAATAAAATGTTTAATTACTTAATAGTGATGAGGTATTCAAAACCTAAATAATTGATGAAGAGGAAAGAGATAGTCCTATAGATAAAATTGAACAAGATGGAATCATGAACATCCAAGGGAATTGAATCCCAAATGGGAAGATATCCCTTGAAAAGTAATTTTACATATTCATCCTTGTGCCCCTAATTAATAAACTAAACATTTTAGATCATAAATACCAAACTATTAACTTGGTTTACATAAAAAAGCCCCAAAATATTAACATAGGTCTAGATTGGAAAGACAAAAATAAAATAGCTTCAGAGGTTGATACTTAGCTATAATGATTTAATTTATTGGGCCTATATATATCTCAAATTCTTTGACCTAAAGGTAATTACTCACACCATTTCACTTAAGTCAGGTTAGATACCATTTAGATCAAGGTAAAGACCTATAAATATAGTTTTAGGGCCATTAATACATTAAAAAGTACACAATATCATCTCTACTAAAATAATATTTCTATTTCACCATTATACTTGGGGTATCAAACCTAGTACCTATGCAAAACAAAATTGAGAAATCCATTTATGCATAGACTTTCAAAATATGAATAACACTTAAGATAAAGATAACTATCCATTACATTCCATTGATGAAATGATCCAAATGATGAGTGGATCCTAGATGATGTCCTTATTATATGGATTATTTGGGTACAATCATGTTTTATTAAATTTAGTGGACAAAACAAAAATCACATTTATAATTAAATGGGGTAAATTTTCCTATCGATGAATGCCATTTGGATTGATCAATGCTAGATTGACATGTCAAAGAGTAATACATTTCACATGTAAAGGTATAATTATAAATTGAATAGTAATTTACATGGATTATTTAATGGTATTTTAAAAATGTAGATCAGATCACATGTACCATTTGTATAAAGTGTTTGAAAGATGTAAAAGGTATGCCATTTCCCTAAACCCTAAAAAGAACATGTTTAGTGTCATTGAATGTAAGATTCACATTCATATCATCAAGAAATAAGGTATTTATATTAATATATAAATAGATGAATGAATTTATAAATTTTATCAACATAATATTAAAAAGGAGTGGAAATCCTTATTTTTTAAAATTGATTTTATTTACAAGTTCATTTCTAGGTTTGTTGAAATTATGAAGACTTTAAACATTATGTTGAAATAGGATGCTAAAGTAGAGTGGAATGCTCAATTAAAGAAAATATTTCAAGACATAGTATTCCATCATGAAAACAGCAATTATAATCAGTCCAAATTATGTTATAGAATTCTACATTTATCCTTTTTCCTCCAAGCACACCAATGCCACCTGCCTCATATAGAGATTGATGGAGAAGAACACCTTATTGATTTCATGAGCACCAATATTAAACATGTAGAATTGGGATACTATCCATTGAAAAAATATGCCTATTATTTATTCAAATCTATGAAAAAAATTGGGCACTATATTAAATGGAATAAATTTCATGCAACTGAGTTAGACCTAGTCATCAAGTAAATATTGGTGCAAAATGAGTTAAGGGAATACAAAGGTAGACAGATGACTAAGCTACAAGAGTATGAATTATAGATAAACTTACCAAAATTGTGAAAGGATAATGTACTATTAAAATGATAATTTAGATTAATCCAAGGATCATTGTGTAATTAAAATAAGAGTAAGTGCTTCAACAGAATTGGTACACTCTATTTTTCCATTACCTTCTTATGGGATCCCACCTTTTGGACTAAATAAAATGTAAAACAGAGATCTCAGATTAAAGGAAACACAATAAATGCTAAATAAAGGAGTTATCTTTGGAAAAATTCATAAATTAATTTCTCTTATATGTTTTTATAAGAAGAATCTAAGGAAGTAATGGAAAATTTCATTGAAAAACTAGGCATTAGTCATCCTACAATAAATGTAATGGCAAACAAACATTTGTGAGTTGGATAATATTGGCCAAAAAAATTAAGTATTCCCATACACATGTATGAGTGTGACATCAATGCCAAATATTTTCCAAAAGATAAATCTATGTTTTAATTCCACTACAACCAATTGTATAAGGGACACCTTTCACCCAATGGGGACTTGATTTCATAGGAATCATGAATCCCAAATCCTTGATGGGCCACAAGTTTGTCTTTACTACCAAAAATTATTTCAAAATAGGAATAGAGGTAGTGGAAATGAATAATAGTAATGGAAATGAATGATGTAATCAATTAATAGAAAATAATGTGACTACTCAATTTTGGACCCCTATTTCATTAGTTTGTGACAATGGCATTTTGTTGAAATCCACAAAATTCATTGAATGAGAAAATAAAAATGGTATAAATGTAAGGTTCTCATATAATTACTACCCATAAGGGAATGGATTGGAATAATCCATCAAAAAAATCTACTTGATGCCATCAAGAAGTCTACAAATAAGAGCCTCAAGAGTGACATTTAATACTAAAGTACACACTTTGGGCTAACTACACTAGGCATAAATAAACACTTATATCTCACCATTTTCATTAGTCTATGGACTAGAGTTAGTTTTTCCTATTAAGCTCAAGATACCTACATACAATTTTATGCAACTATACATGGAACATAATGAAGAGATAAATTCAAGGCTTTTAAACATTATCTAGTAGGAATAAGTTCAATATGAAGCCTTAATAAATTATAATAAGCATAAAACCACTGTCAAGCAATGGTTTTATAAGAATACCATGGTGAATTCTTTTAATATTTTAAATCTAGTGATAATATGAGACAAAGTTCATGAGAAGAAGGGTCAACATTCCAATTTTAGTCCACTTTGAATTGGCCCATACCAAATATCTATACTACTAGGGCATAATACTTTTCACCTTAATGATATATAAGGGAATGATCTTCCATTACCAGTGAATGGTAAATTCCTAAATAACTACTTCTTATTTATCCCTTACACTATAGATTAAGAATAAGCTTCCTAGATTGGTTTGATAATGTATAGTGTACATAATAGTTTAGTCTCCTATTTTGTACTTTTGCTTTCTTAGATAATTTTTTCTATTTTCTAGTTTAGTGCTAGAGTAGTTTCAATTCAGTTGTGTGTTTTATTTTGATCCTATTTATTTATTTTTTACCTTTTGGTGTGTCTTGTGTGCATACCTATTTTATCTATGTAGTTTATCTTGGTATCTCTTATATATATAGTTGACTTTCTATTAAACAAATATAAATCCAAGGTGATTTAAGTTATCTGATTGAAGAGTTAACAAAAAAAATAGAGGAGTTCCCACTTCCAGGAAAATTTATAGTCAATTCATCCAACCTAATGATAAATGATGAAGTCAAAAATCAAGAGATAAAAACCATAATGATTTCTAAAACATACATCTCAAATAATGATCAATCAACAATATCTTCATCATTTGATGCAATGAATGAAAAGTGTCACTTAGGTTAAGTAATCAACTTGTTCTGGTATGTATCAATGCCCAACCATTCTCCTCATCACAATTCAAGATTATATAGTCTAGGTACCCTTTTTAAACTATTACCATTGACATTTGTTAAGTAATCATAAGAACATGATAGAATTATGTAATATGAATTTGATTAAAAACTCTAGACCCTGAATTAGCAGAAAATATCTTCCAAGAAGAAAAATGGTTTTCTTCTTGTGCTGCCATTTTCCGCTTCCGTGGTTTCTGGCCCTCTTTTATAGAACTACAAAATTGGATTGCTAAGAGTTGGCTGCATATTAATGACGATCAAATCCAGCCTTGCACCAGGGGTTTTTTTATAGTAATTTTTCAAAGCCCTGAAGATAGGCAGTCTATACTGTGCCACAATAATTTTTCTTGGTAGGGCAGATTTCCTCTTATGGCCAAACCTTGGCATAAAGATTTTAACCCCCTCTCAGAATCCTTTAACAAGATTCCTATATGGGTGTGGCTCCCTTATCTTCTGATACAGTTGTGTCAAGAGGCAGTTTATAAGACCATTGGAAATGCTATAGGGGAGTTTCTATATGAAGAAGATAGTACGAAGAGCCACCATTCGACTTGTGCATGATTTCTGGCTGATCTGGATGTTTCAAAGGGCCTTCCTGAGGCGATATGCATTGACTCCCCTAGGGGCACCTGGACACAAATCTTGGATTATGAGGGGATTCCTTTTAGATGCAGGAAGTGTCACCAGACGGGACATATTGTAGCCCATTGTGTTGCTGGGAAAAATAATCCCAGACATTCACCTTCTTGGTGGCCAAAGGATTTCTCTGAACATAGTTTAGACAAACTACCTTTGGAAACAACAACAGATTCTGAGTCCAAGAATGAGGAAAGGGTGCAATCTGAATCGGAAGATGAAGAGGAACCACTGGAGAATCAATCAAATGAAGCCTTTGAGGAGGCTGTAGTCAAAGATACAGCTAAGCCTGAGGAGGAGGCGGTGATCTCTTCCCCTGTTTTGAAGGATCTATCTAAGAGCCAGACTATGTTAGACTGTCACCAGGAGGTTATGCCTAATGGTGTCCAAAGATCATTATCTCTTGAGGCATGGGTTGCCGAGGCAACTAAGGTAGAAGACGGTTGGACAACAGTCAAAAGAAAGAAGTCTAAGCCTTTGGTCCCTCCTCTTGATATGAATCTTCGGTCATGCAAAAAGAAAAATCTGAATTCAAAAGATTCATCCAAAGTTCCTTTCTGCTGATTGGTTTTTTGGGGGCAGCAAACTAGTCATTTTTTCGATTTGCTGGTTACGAAGCTGGAAGCTTGTGGTTAACTTTTAGTTCTGTGTTTTGACGGTTGTTTTGTCTTGTTCTTATTTTCGGTTACAGGTCCCTGTAAAACCAGTGTTGGTTCTTTTTAGTAATCAGGTTCCTTTCTTAACCTGGTTGTGCTTTAATGTTTATCTTTCTCCTTGTTCAGGGTTTCGAGGCCCCTTCAAAACCTGTTTTTACCATAATCTAAAACATTAGCAAATATATGTGGGATTATTTCTTGTAGCCTAAAGGAAACATAGATGAGTATTTATTTCCCCCAGTGTTCTCAAAATATTGAGAAATTAGGTGTCTAATTTATTTAGGCATGCATTTAGTTGAAAAATCCCTATGAATATTTTTATCTCTACTTTATTGTTTTATTTTCTTCTCTTACTTCCCATCCATTATTGTTAGCTTAGATGAATTTTTGCTTGTTTCCCTTATTTTATTTTGATTTTCATTGGGTTCATCCTTGATGTGTTTATTTTGGGCTAAACTCTCTCCTTTTTCCTTGAGGGTTCTATTAATTTATCAATTCTTAATTAAATGAAGGGCATTTTTGTGTGAATATAACATTAATGGCATTCTATAACCTATTTGAAAATATTGCTTGAACATTCTATGTGAACTACTATAAGTTTTTTTGCATTTTTAGAATTGTTGTGGCCTATGATTCTTAACAACACACATGGATTTATAAACATTGATTTTTTTCTTTAAATCCTTAAAATGCACTCAACATGAAATCTAAAGAAAGAATAAAACATTGTAATTTATAATTTGTCTCATCTGATTAGTGAACTTTATAAACTTTCCTAAACCCATGGCTTGGTAGCCAACCCTCAATATAATAAATAAATTTCCACTTTCAAAAATGGAAGAAAGTAAAATAGAATTAAAATAACATCTAAAATCCCAAGATCCTCAAAAAGGTGATTTATACAACCTCCACCATAGGCTTTATAGCCTAGTTGGAAATGAATCAAGGTCTTGAGGGAGACCATAGGCATGTTTTCTAGGGGTATATATGTTTGGATAGAATTATATCAATACCCATGCCATTTACCCCTGAGCCAAATAGTTAAATCTTACTCCCTTAAAATTTCTAATCATTTAAACTGACTTGAGTAATTTCATGTGAATGTAAAATTGTAAATGAATTAATCACTTAAATTTCACACATGAATGGAATTTATAAATAAAATAGTATAGTATGCCATGTATTGGAGAAAAATTTAATGCCCACTCTCCTAATTTTGTCTAAAGTTGTTTATTACATTTAATATTTGTGTTTGGATGAATGAACCAAAAATTATAAATATCCAAGAGTATCTCACAATAAGAAGTCACCATTATTTTTCCCTTCACCAAAATGATCGATTTTTAGGATTAAAATAAGGACCTTAATTCTTTTGAAATAAATCTTGATTTACCTAGTCTGAAGGCCCTTTTTTGGAGTTTTGATGTATTTGTTTGACCAACCCCCCCCCCTGCCCGCCCCCCCCCCCCGCTTCAACACACACATTTTTTTGGTTGGAGATTTATTTGGTATAATATTTATTTAAATTATGAGATAATAGGGCTTAAATTAATTCTTTTTATATTTTCTCACAAGTTTTTATCATATCAAATTAATAAGGCAATGTTTTTATTTTTTAGTAACTATGTAGAAATTTAACAAATCTTATTGATGCATCTAATCCATAGGAGTTTTATAAAATTTAAAGTGAGATTTTATTTGAGATTAAATGTGTTTCCCATGGTCTATTCATTTTAATGAAATTTGGATTATCAATTTTAGGCTTTTTATCTAAATGTTTGGTTTAAGATCTTACTCTTGAAGTATTGAAAATGGGCCCTTTAGATGTTTTAATTAATAGGCTTTTGAATTCACTTTAGAGTAACATTGAGATAGGTATGTGTTTAAATGAATTTAATCCCGAAATTTATAGGTTAATTATGTTTTTAAATGGATTAAATATATGGAAATTACTTTTGTGTTATGATAAATTTTGTACTTGATCTATGCAATAGATGATTTTTCTTTGTCAAACTTTTGAACTTTATAATATGTAAAAGGGGTTTATGAAATTATTTTGACTATGTTATCATATGTGTATATGAACTTGGTATATTAAAATACCCTTGGAAAATAAGCCTAAATTTATTTATTTTAGACTTATGTCAAATTTTTTAATGCCTTGGTAGTTTCTTTACTTTCCTCTCGAAGTCATCCCAACCATTTGATCTTTAGATCAATAGTTTAGGATATACCATTTGATTAAATATTTTGGTTATTCTTAATGAAATATTATAAGTCCTAAAACACATAAATATATAAAACCATGACATATATCATGAACCCATTCCATCTATTATCAGTGAACCCTTTGAAAATGTTAAGTCCTCCTGACACCCCACCAATCATCAATCATCTAGGTCAATGGATCAAATTGATTTGTAATAGTAATAATCAAATCCCAATATGTTTTTAAGACCCAATGTCTTGAGATAGTGAAACATAGAGTAATATAAATGGGCCTATGAATCAAAGGATAGCATAGACCATTTTGATCCTAGGAGCTTCACGAGCATGATGGTGCTCATCACATAAATCATCACGTGAACCTATATCAAAGATAATATTTAATGGGGGGATACAAAATGGAACCATGATGATGTAAAAATTCCCATAAGATTAAAATTAATGGTAATATACCAATTAAATAAATATAAACCCTAAGCCTCCATAAAAATTAAATACTACCATGTTTTCTTTTTTCCAAAGCTTAAATATGATAGGTGTCTACCTATCAACAAGATGCCATGGTCTTAATGGGATCATCAATTTTAAGGTTTATTTTAATTATTTAAATAATTTAATGTTTATCACATTTAATTCAATGATCATGCCTTTGAAAAAATCCAGATAATGGTTTAATTTATGAATATGCAAAGGTCTAGTTTCAATTGTAAAATCAAAGGAAATATTTGTTTATTCCCTGATTTATTTTGGATTGGTATAATATATTATTTTGTATATTATGATAAAGTGTGTGATTGTTTAGGTTTTTATTTTAATTAGTCATTTTTTTGTATTTTTTAGGATCAAAGACTTTTTATGGGCCACTGAATGAGGACACATGTAATAATCTCATCCTCTAATAGTTCAATGACAAAATCCTAGATTTATAAGGCATGAACCCCCCTCAGTCTCTGAGATCATGCCATGTGACACAATCTTGGTGACTCACCTTAGTGGGGAGTTAGTGGGGCATAAATATATCAATCATGGAATCGAGATCTAGATAATCACCATGTGGTGATCATTTGAGACCCTAAAATCTTGGGGATCATTGAAACTTAGAAGTGTATCAATATAATAATGTGATCATAAATCCCTAGATAGAATCCATATTGTAGGAGATTAATGACAAGGAATAGTCAATAGGATCAAATAATAGAGAACTCAATATAGCCAAAAAGAAGCCACATGGAAAATTTAGATTCCACATGATGATGATGATGATGATGATGATGATGATGATGATGATGATGATGATGATGGTGATTATGATGATTATGATGATGATGATGATGATGGTAGAAATATGATGGGACTAAATTTGGTGGCCTATCTCACCATCAAAAAGTTATCAAGTCCCAAAAAAAATGTATGTCTAATCTAAAGTATAGTAAAAATGTAATTTTTTTCTTACCAAATAAAAGACATAAAAATGATTGAGTTCATGACATTTTAAATAGAACATTGATTGAAAATATCCTAAATTAAAGTTAGTAATGGCTCATGTATTAAACCAATCCCTAAATTAATTTTTTTTATCTATGTAAGGCATGATGGTTTTTTATTCCCAAGAAAGTTGAATGACTAGAAACCCTCCAAAATTCAATTTGAATATAGTTAATAAGGATCTTTTTGTATAATGCCTAAATATTTTAATGAAGTTTAGGTAATTTATATCCATTTATAATTGAATTCAAGATCAATCAACATGGAAGCAATAGTTATGGCATTGTGATCAAGTTCAAATTGATTGAATCTAAGAATAAAATGGCTTTCAAACTAATTGTCTCCTCCAAACACTAGATATATGAATTATTTATTACTCTATGGAAAATTTGGTATATATAATGACAAATCTTATGATGTAGAAAAGGTCATAACTTCATGTAATTAAACATTGTCAAAATTGTAATGAAACTTTTACTTATTTGACTTTGTCTTCTATCTCATGAACGTTGTCCATTATTTCCTATCTTGAGTCCATGCTTGTGTAAGAGGAGTTATTTTATGAATTAATTTGGTAGTTAGATAGTGTATTATCTAATCTAATTACTTGTATTTTATTTTGAGTTTCTTTTTTAAAACTCTATGCTTTATGTGATTTCAGCTATAAATTATTTAAAAAGCTATGTTTGCTATTTGGTACAATTATTTGTGTGTTTATATTAGTGAAGAACCTTCAAGTTGAGAATTATAATTTGTGTCCTTATAATATTAAACACTAAGTCCGTACGAGTTTGTATAACTAATGAGACAAATACATGATGGTATAATTGTTATTTGTCATACTTCAAATCTAACAAATTGTCAACCTCTTGACTAGAAACCTTCTTTTCTTCTCTCCCTTCTCTCCCTTTTATGTTTGTTTTAAAAATTAAAGTTTCTTTACCCTATTTTATAAAAGTGACAAAGTATAACAAAATAGCTTTAACAACCAAGACCTAATCAATAAAATAACCTTGTAAAGTAACTAGTATTGAACTTTTGGTGGTATCAACTATGTTTATTGGATGTTATTATTAGTAGGATACATAATGAAGACACATACCTATAGTACTTCCATAGATTTATCAAACTTAAATACTAAAATAGATGATGAAATTCCATTAAGTGTTTCCCAATTTTATCTCTAAAACTCTCAATCCCATGAGTGATTTTAGAGTATGACATTTGGAGTGAACATCATAATAGTTATCATAAGCCATAATGGAGGATTTGTTTTCTATAATATATGTTGAGGACCCAATTAAGGGATAAAATTTTACCACTTTAATATGTTTCATTATTATTTTGAAATGAATATCTTGTTCTCTTCTTAATATATTGTAATGTTGAAGGAATGAAAAGGCCTTTGAGCTCACATCCTTGAATTATATTTTTTTAAGGTTTGGGCCTTAGGCCAATTAGTTTTTATTACCTTATAAAAGTATTTTTGATATTATTTTCTCTATTATTACTTTTCATATTTAAATACCTTTTTATGTTTTAAAATCATAAGATAATGCTACCCAATTGGGCTTAACATATATGAAATGTGTGTTAGTTTCCTTTTTAGAGTTGGGAAAAAGGGATTACTATAAAAAGTCCTATTAGATTATTATTGTAAAATAAATTGGTAAATAGGGATGTAAAATCCAAAAATCCTCATATGTTTATTCAGACAAGGGTTTTTGAAAAGGTGAGTCATTTTAAAGTGCCTCCTTCTCTCACTCATTGGATTGTGAAATGGAACTTTGTAGATGGGGGTCTAAGACTACTATTAAGATCTATAATTTTTTTACTTTTTAAATTTGATGGTATGTTTGGCTTGAAATATTTTATTCTCATTATTTTATTGTTTAAGTTATTTTGGGAGTGTTGTAAGTGTCTCTTACTATAGACAGAGGTATGACAAAAAAAGGTCACTTAAGAGTTCCTAGATTCCTTATAGAGAACTTATATTAAATTTTAGCCATTTATTGGTTATAGTAACCCATGTTTCCAATAATGGAAATAATTATATTTCAAGATTCTTAAGGAAGCTATATAATGATGGAACAATGGATGGAAGGTGAGTTCCTCATTGGCTTAGACTTATGAATACCCTTTGGAGCTCTTGTATCTTGCATATTATTATCTTTTCAAGTTATAAATTATGTTTTTGGATATTGATATTATTATAAATATGTAATTTTAAGTTGGAAAGGGTTAAAAATTTAGGTTTTTAAAATCATAAGTTTTTCATTTTTTTGTGCACCTTTAACTTCTTGTAATTGTTGTGCAAATTGTCTTGTGAAAAGGGTTGAAAATGAAATAAATGTAATCTTATTTGTGTTTAATAATAGCATATACAATTTTTTTTAAAACTTTTGGAAGTATATGGAAGAAACATGAATGTGTATTAGGAAATTTAACTTTGAATTATACTATCAATTTAACATTCATAAGGTCATAAGGGTCCCATTACATTGTTTGAAGTTTTGGAATTAAAAAACTAGCCAAGATTTTACTATTTCATTTTTGTAAAATTGTACATTCACCCAAATTTTACATTAAGGCATATAATTCAATGTTAAATATACATACCTTCATATTGAACATGATTTACATGCCCTTAGATCAAACACTCTTGAAAAAAAATATTACTCTACCTAGAAGGAATAAGATAAATGCACTTAGAGTATTTAGGATGTGATATTTTATGTCAAGGATAAGTAAACAATTGGAAGAATAATATTAATTCAAATATTAATTGTATTAATTAAAGTAACATTTTAAAAAAATAGGTTTTTAACCCTAATTTGGATGTGGATCCTACTTGGGTACATAGGGTTATAAATGATAGGGCACAAAGGTGAATATCATATATACAATAGGCCAATTAATGTGATAAACTTAGATATACCATATACTAAATTTATTAAACTAAGATAATCTATAAATGAAAAATAAAACTTTGTTAGATATAAAAATGAAATAAAAGAGAGTACTTAGTTGGTTTTGATACTATTATAGATTTGGATCTAGTAAAATATGAAATAAAGTGGGAGGGGAGTTATGGAATAATCTTTAGATTCTAGATCTGGTGCTTTTAGCTTTTTGGATAGTTGTGTCAGACTAAGATGGTTGCATCAACGCTATCATCTAGGTTTGATGTTACTATTTAGTATAAAATATCATCTAAAATAGGATGTAACCACCTTCATGATTTTAGGTTTAGATTAACCTTTTCTATGATGCATTTAAATTTGGGTCATGGACTATTATTCATGGTGAAATGGTAAAACCCTATCTTTCCATATTTAATGTGATCTTGTGGAGAAATTGGTTAGTGGGCACATGGTGTCAAGATGACCCAAAATGACCCCACTATCAAAGATTGAGACATACATATATAATACTCTAGAAGAGGGCCTTAAAGTCATGTAGTTCTCCCCTATATATTGGATTGTGTGTGAATCTTGTAAATCAAGTATAATAGTGACCTAGTTTGTAACTTGGAAAATAATACCTTATGAATAATCCTTTAGTACTTAAAACCTATACCTAGGTTTTTCCTTTGATTGATAATAGAATAGGGAAAAATAGGAAAGATTAAATTAACTTGAGTGTTTCTTGAATGTTATTTTGGTATGATTTCTATTTTTTCAAAGGTAAGGAATGAGTGAGGGTTGATATTGTATTTAGAACAATGTTATTGGGAGAAAATTCACATTAAATCACTTAGTCTGACCATTTTAATATGTTTCATTTATAAATTAGATGAATTTAAGTCACTAGACACTTGAATTGGGGTAGTATAGTAACATCAACACTACTATATATCTCAAATATTAGTGTGTAAGGATAAGGAGAGTAGGCATAGGATCAAAAATTGTAAAGGTGTAAGATAAGTATATTTAATGTATTTTAGTCAAGATGGTATGTCTATGTCATGAATATAAGGTTAATTAGACTAAGAGATATACCAAGGGGTGAAAGATAGAGTAGATACAAAGCTTATAAAAGCAAGGCATGTATAGAAATAAGAGGAATGCCAAAGGTATAAGATTGCTAAGTGTACAAGATTAAGGTGATACATAATCAAATAATATCATCTACATTTTATAGTAATGAAATTTATACTTTAAAGGAAAGAAATAAGTACCTAGATATGTATACACACCTTATATTTTCTTCAATTGAATTTGATTTCTTTTGTTTGAGTTTAATTTGGCTACTTTTTTGGTGATTGACCTATAACCTAGATCATATTATACTATAAAATTAGTGCATATAATTTTGTTTAAAAGTACATTGATATAGATTGAAATTAAAATATCAAGGTTTAGGAGTATACTTGTGTGTCAATGTAATTACCTTAGTTATTGACAAGCTATTTTGAAAAATATGTATCATTGTAAGGATCTGAAACTTATATTAGGATAAATATAGATATTTATTTTAATTATATATATCTAAGGGGATAAAGAGATATTGGAAGGCACATGACCCCAACCTTGGAGTAAAAGTGAGTTGCCACCTAGATTTAGATTAGCTCAACCGTGAAACCCAATAATACTTATAACTTGGTGATTTTGGATGATCAACTCCACACTGACCTCAACCATACCAAAAGTTAAACCAAATAATGTAGTATATTGTCTCACTAAATTTTGTGAAAGTCTATGAGATATCAATAGTACAATAGTTTTAGAATATGAGATTGATTTATATTTTTCAATAATAGGCACATATTGCATAACATATACACCTTAGATATGCCTCATACTAAAACTATCTATAATAATGACACTATTAATATAATTTTACCAAAAATGTGAATTCAAATCATATAATTGTGTGATTTTGCTAATTCATATAATTATGTAAGTGTGGAGAACATGCTTCCAAAGCACACTCCCACTAAATCTATGAATTGATATAAGTACCATACTAAATTAATGTGTAGACCATGCTTCCAAAGCTTACCTCTAATGTAATCTAAAAAATATGAATGTGTGGAATCCATCTCCATATGACATTCCTAAAATAAATCTAAAACTTGGTATAAGTATTAAATACCAAAATAAATGTGGAATACATGCTTCCAAAACATGGCCTCACTATAATCTAGAAATTGTGAATGTGTGGAAGTCATGTCTATATGACATGCCCCCACTAAATTTGAGAATTGTGTAAAGTGTGGAGAACATATAAAAATGAATTTATTAATCCTTTGTTATTTTTTATATGAGTAATAAATTATTCTTGATCTTCCATTTGGAATCATGTTTTTACACTAATATTTTTCATTGCTTCACAAATGAAATTTTTTGAATTTTCAAAAAAGTACAACAATTAGAAAAAAATATAAAACCCTAAGTTACCATGGGTTTGATGTATTCACATTGAGTTTACCAAATGTTTATCCCTAATTTAGATTTGGATCATACTTGGTTATATAGGGTTAAGGATATATAAATTATAGGGCACAAGGATGAATATCAGATCTACAACAAGCCAATTAATGTGTTAAACTCGTATGTACCATATGTTAAATAACTGAGATAAGTTATAAATGGAGAGTATAATTATGCTAGATATAAAAAAGATATAAAATAGAGTACTTATATATTTCATATTATAATGTATATCTAGATCTAATATATGATGAAAATAGGTAGGAGAATAATTCTATATCAATCATTAGATTCTAGCTTTTTTGATAGTTACATTGGTTAGGGATGATTGTGTCGATGTTACTATCTGGGTTCAACATTAGTGTCCATTATATAATATTAATTTAAATAGGATGTGACTTCTTAGATGATTTTGGGTTTGGATTCACCTTCACTCTAGTGCATTCAGATTTAGGTCATGGACTATTGCTTGAATGAAATGGAAAAACCTTAGCTTTCCATATTGAATGTGAACTTGGGAAAAGATGGTTTGGTGGGAACATGGTGTTGATCTGACCTACACCAACCCTATTTTCAAAGGATACTACTTACATATCTAATACTCTAGAAGAAGGCCTCAGACTCATGTAGTTTTCCCCTATATGTTGGCTTGTGTGCAAATAATGTAATGTGTGTAAATCAAGTACAATGGTGACCTATATTGTAACTTAGAGAATAAGACATTATGAATGCTCATTTAGTTATTTATACCTATATCTAGGCTATTCATTTGAGTAATATCATAATAAGAAATAATAGGAAAGGTTTTATTAACTTGAGTATTTTTTGAATGCTCTTTTGTTGTGATTGCTAGGTGGTCCCAAATGAGGAATGAATGAGGGTTTATATTATATTTATACCAATTATATTGGGATATAACACAAATTAAATCACTTAGGATAACCTTTTTAATGAATTTAATTTGAAAATTAGATAACTTTAGGGCATTAGACACTTATTTTGGGGTAGGATAGTAATGTTGTTGCTACTATCTATCCTAGACATTAGTGTCTAGGAAGTAGGAGAGCAAGCACAGGCTCAAAATAAGTAAATTTTAAGCATTACAGGTAAAAATGGATGTATTTTTCATCAATATAAGTCTATTAAAACTAAGATATGGGCCAAAGAGCACAAGATAGAGTAGATGTAAGGCTTGCAAAATCAAGGCATGTGTAGAACTACGAGGAGAAACAAAGGTTTTAGTTTTCTAAGTATACAAGATTTAGGTGCTACATAATAAAAAAATATAATCTAAAATAATAAATTATTCTAAGCATTCAAGTCAATTATAGTGAGACAATATTATCTCACCATTTCATAATCTCATAGATTTAATACTAAATATGAAAATTCACATTTGATGAGTATAATAGGTAAAATATTTAAATTCACTTATTATATATACATAAGAAATATAACTATATTATTATCCATAAAAAATAGAATTTATTACAACCACCACAATTAAATTCATATAAGATTACAAAATGTCACACACAAGTCTTGGTCCATAGACACTTATCCTAAATAGGGAAGTATAGGGGCATATCATAGTGCTTAAGACACTTAATTTATTTTGGAAAAGTTTTAGCCTCATACATGCTATAATATTATTAAAAAACAATCTAAAAAATAATCTAAAACCATATAATTTATCAATAAATTAAAAATAACCATTAAGGTATAGTCCTAAAAAGGACAAAACATTATCTCAAAAAAATAGATTAACATTGTAATAATCAAAGAAGGGTATAATCAGCCCTTTGTTGAAAATATTTTTAAGAAGGGTCATTATTCATAGTAAAAATTATATAAAATGAAAAATAAACAAAACATCATTACTCTAACATTTTTATTAGATTTATAAATGAAGTGGTATAACCAATAATTATAAATTCTCAATAGTGATATAGTATTCTTGTAAGTAAAGGTACTAATAATAGTCACCATTGATCCAATATAATAAAAATATAATTCATTACTTATGTTTATAATTAGAGTCCACATTAAATTATAAGTATAATAAACTAGGTCATCTCTATTATTGTGATGAAAGCAAATAATGCCTTTAAGTTTATATTAAGTTTTTATATTTGTATGAACAAAATATAGTATAGATGTAGCAATACAAACTATAAAAACAATCCAAACAAATTTAATCTATTTAAATCATAAAGAGGTAATATTAAAATACTAAATTCAAATTACTATAGTCATTTTATTCTCATCTTGAATATCTCAATAGACTAGTAAATGAGCTAGCACAACAAATATATGAGAGACAACATTATTTTCAAGAGGAAAATGATGGAAGCTTAACAAGTACAAAAATATAGTGGTTTAATTATTAAAAATCCATAAAAATAAGTAGAGGATATTATAACAATGTTAGGATAAACCATAACTCAACAATATATTCAATAAACTACTTTACAACCTAATGTTTCTTGTACAATGTTTCTGCCTAAACATATAAAGAATCGATATAAAAGCATACTATATAGACAAAATATAATTACACATCTAGATGTACCTAGAATCAATATTATAAAATAATGAATCAAATTTTTAAA